>CALNXI010000061.1:556050-642574 GCA_942486025.1 Porites evermanni | reverse complement strand
TAAAAAAAGGTTACATTTTCACCACAAAACCCATTTCTCCCCCTTTCCCCCCCCCCCCCCCCATGCAACCTTCCCGGTATTTAGGTGTGAGTGGTATTAGTGTTCGAATTCCTCACTCTTTTAGACAAAAATCCATTCAAATGCCCTTTCCATCCTTGATTCAATTTTAAGGTGATTAAATGCCACACCCGGGGAAAAACCAGTAAAAATGGGAGAATAATATTGAAAAATCTAGAAATTTGCAGTGTTACTTTAGCCTGAATACTTAATTAGTTGACAAGGCTCTTCTCTGAGTAAAATTGAAGAGAGCCCAGAGCTCTGAACCTGTGAAAACTAGGGAGCCTGGCATTTGATTCCTGTGAAAAAGAAAACAGAGGTTTTCTGGTCACCTTGAACAGGTTGTTCAAAGCTATGTTAATTATCGATTCATATACTTTTTTACTTTATATTTTGTTGTACACAGAGGAGTTCGTGGCGCATGGATCCAATGTGTCTTGTTTATCACTGGGTCCCTCGTCAGGACGAGTAATGGTGACCGGTGGAGAGGACAGGAAAGTCAATATGTGGGCTGTAGGAAAACCCAATGTGATCTTGGTAAAACACTTTCTTCTGCTATCAGTACTACACTTTTGTCATATAAAATTAAGATTATCAAAGATAAGTTTTTTGGTTTGCCATTCTAAAAACCATTGTATAGGACAGAATATGGCTGCACCTTTGGCCAGCTATACACTTAGTTGGAAATATTCATTAAGTGAAAAGTGGTTTTTGGGGAAAAACATCTTAACAACTATTATTTCAGTATCGGTAGGTGTCAGTGCAATCTAGTATGTTGCAGTAAGCACTAGTGACTGCACATTTAGTAGCAACTCACTAGTACCAACATATTTAACATTATTGTCACTGGCCATTATTGCAGACCCTGTCAGGACACACTAGTCCTGTGGAATATGTTAAGTTTAATAGTGGCGAGGATCTGGTTATAGCAGGATCTCAGTCTGGAACACTCAAGATATGGGACCTAGAAGCTGCTAAAAGTAAGTTTAGATCTTGTTAGAGAGCTACCTGTACAGTCTGCATGTCACACATGCCTATAAATATGTTGGCAGGACTTTGCCCTGGCTTTCATTTAGCTTGCGAGCAAGCTCTCTGGGCACTCTGGAGGTAGGGCAGGCAGGGTGGAAAAAGGAAGGAGAGCTTGCAACTACATCTCTGGAATTTGAATATCTGCATCGAAAAAGTCCATGCAAAATGCTGATTTGTGGGGATGACATCAGCAATGACGTCATTATGTTTGTTACGTGTTTTTCAATGTTTGCTTACATTCTTGTCCATTTCCGCTTTGCGCTGATTGGTTGAAATCTGACAGCTCAGTCGATGGGGAGCTACAGGGGAATTTAAAGTGAAATTAAAATTCCAGAGACGTAGTTGCAAGCTCTCCTTCCTTCCCCACCCCGCCGCAAGAGCACCCTGGAGAGCTTGCTCACAGGCTAGCTTTTATTGATGGTGACTACATGCTACCAAATTTACATGGTAGGTGTTGCTGGACTTTTCAATCATTTCCGTTACATTAGGCTTACGAAACCCCTCATTCAAACCCCCTCCTCCTCTTTGATTCTTCCCAGAGCAAACAGCCTACGGTACATATACATGTACCCTATTGGGTACATGTGCATATATTCCAGGCTACTGTGAAGGATTGCCAAAATGATAATGAAAGAGGTGGATGATTAGAAATGGTAAAATAGCATCACTTAGGGTCCAGACATAAAATACATGAATGATTTTGTTATGCAAAACAAAACACAAGAAACAAATTGATTTCTACTTCCTGCCACATTTTATCCGTATGGAATAATCATATTATGTATTGTCATGTAAAGCAGCATGATACAATTGTTATTTTTCAGTCTATCAACTGTTGGTTTTCTTGCTGAGTGATGTAATCATTTTCATTGATTGTTTTGGTATATAGTTGTTGTAATCACTAGGTAATGTTGTTTACTGAAAAGTTCCTCTAAAAGTTGGAGAGTTTAAGTGTTTTATTGCACTTTGTAGCAGCTTTTTAATTGAGGACTCCTGTTTTAGTCGTTAGAACCCTTACAGGACACAAGAGCAGTATACGAGGTATAGATTTTCACCCCTATGGAGAATTTGTCGCTTCAGGCTCTTTGGATACAAATGTTAAGGTTAGCTGAATGACTGTCAGTTGGTGTAAATGATAAATAAATAAATTTAATGCAAAAACCTTCACGTGTACATGTAAAATTTTGTTCAATTTACAATGCTCATAGCATACACTGGCAATGGGCAATTTTGCACATTAATTTTAATTTTTTAAAGAGTATTCATACCCAATAATGTAATGGTTCAATAAAAATTTTTTCATCCTTAGTCAAGATTTAAATTTTTTTGTGCATGGTAAGTGTTATTATTTATTTGTAACAAAGGAAAGAATAATTATTGAAACAAGAAATTAAAGACTTAAAGTGAAAGGTTAGTCTTAATTGAACCAAAACATATACTCAAGATAACTGATTTCAAATTTCATCTTTTCAGCTGTAAGTGTTATAGTGCAACCTGCTCCAATAGCAATTTCTGTTGTAAGCTATTTTAGCCTTTCTGGTATAAAACTTCATCCCCTGTGATGAAATTGACGATAAATTTATGCTTCTTTCCTTTGTAGCTTTGGGATGTAAGAAGAAAAGGTTGTATAGTCACATTAAAGGTACTACTTGAAACCAAGCAAGTCATTAAACTTATGGAGTGTTACTTACTGAAAGATTTAAGTAGTATTGAACTTAAACTTCTAGGGCCATGGGTTGAGAATATCCCCCGGCTACTTTAGGCATTACCCCTGGTTACTTTCAAGGGAAGCAAAGAAAAATGAGACAGCTGACCAATTCCATGACTACTAATTGTGTAATAACCCAAAAAGTTGAAATCTTAGTGACAGCCTGTCTGTGGTTTAAAATGATTAAAAATTTAGTATCCTTGTGGCCTACTTATTTGCATTGTCAGGGCTCAAAATAATGGCCGGTCAACGGACAATGCCTGGTTTAGATGACCATTTTAGTTGCCAGTCATTTTGACTGGTCAAGTGTATGGCTTTCAAAATAATAAGAAACTAAAAAATATATATTCATTCACATTAATTATGTAAATTACAAACAGTTTAAATTGTAAAATATTTTAGCTACTTGCAGTTATAAATTTGGAGAATACAGATAAGACGGTCTCATTCTGGGGCTTTGTGAATGTCATTTATTGTATTGTTGCAAAATAAACATACTACTCTTGCTGAAAATGGTAAAAATTTAATAAGCACCCAGCCTCGAATAAGCGCCCACCTCCAATAAGTGCCCACTCTCAAGGTCCAAGAATTTAATAAGCACCCAGGGCGGTTAATTGAATAATTTAATACGGTAAATAAAATAGAGGCAAGATAAAAAATGTTGTGCTTAAACAAGAAGTTGAGCGAGGTTCTACTTTTGTGCTTTACAGGTGACCTCATGCATTGCCTCTATTCTTTTCATTTGCGAATGTAAATTTTATGCATGTACGCATGTAGAAATTACGTGACACTGGAAATCAACTCTTAGCCTCAAAGTGGGAATGGGGAAAGGGGGTACTCAGCATTCTGTAACAAGTGAAGTCAAATATGTTCTCAGGTTAAAATCTTTCACCTACAATCATGGACAAAAGTGTATTTCTCGGGTGTTTTCCAATTCACACATGCCCAATCCCTCCCCTCACCCCACAAACATTATTGGATGCGTGTATCCAGAAATTTTTCCGAGTTTTTTTCCTTTTAGCCCCAGAGTGAGAATGGGTGAAGCAAGTACTCAGTGTTCTATCTGTGAAGCATAAAGCCTTGCCCTATATATGACAGAAGAGAGTGTCACTTTTAGCCTCAGAGTGGGAATTGGGGAAGGGGGATACTCAGTGTTCAATCTGTGATACATAAAACCTTACCTTGTGCCAGACAAAATGGTAGGACACATTTTGCACCTTACTTTTTTAAGTTGTGGTTCAATTTTATCCTTGGTATATATTTTTTTCCTTTGTTTCATACTTGATATCATTCATTTTTATACCCAAAAAAATAAACCAAGAATAAAGTTGAACTACAACATACATGTATACCAGAAAAATAAACCTTAAATTCTAGTTCTATGCTAATATCATTACCTTTTTTTTCTTTTAGGGTCACACAGATGGAATAAATTTTGTAAAATTTAGCCCAGATGGCAGGTGGATAGTTTCTGCTTCTGATGATAATACTGTTAAGGTGATGGTTCCTTATAAACTCATTCAATTATTTTCCTAGTTATCTCTTTCTCCATTACAATGTGTTATCTGCAGTGTGCTTTGTCAAGGGCAGAACAAAGGTACTGTATAATTTCCCTGGGCTAGTGGATTGACCTGTCAGACTAGCATGTTTTAAATAACATTTTGTCCAATGGGCAAGCAAAAATTTGCCAAGACATAGTAGATGTTAGGTTTTAAAAGGGCATTGGTAGGTGTTTTACAACTGCTGTGGGCTATTAAACTTCAGCAATTTTTAAAATTTTCATTTCACCCTGTTTGTTGTATATTTGGTAGTGTAACAGCAAGTTTCAATAGTATGGGGCTTGGTATGGGAGTGGGTAACACCTCTCTTTGAAGGAGTCTGGGAGTCTCCCGGGGGGAAAATTTTAATTTTTTGGGTCCTAAGAAGTACATTTTAAGTAAACAGGGAAAAAATTTAGGAGTGTGGCACACACCCACAAACAAATTTTGCTTTATTGTACAGGTATGTCACATGTTTGTTTTCATCCAAAGTGTTCAGAAACAAAAATTAATGTGACTGATTTGCTATACCCCTTCAAGAAAAGGTTTTTTTGGTATTCATTACTTCCATAACAACTAGAAAGCAATGTTTGCTGGCCATGGGAGATTCCAAAAAAGGCTGTGGCAGCAACTAACCATGCAGATTAGGACAGAAACATTTTGTTACTTTTTCTGGGATTTTGCCACCTGGAGTAGGAGACTGGAAGAATTAGCTTATCTTCCCAAAATAATCAATGGAAGGTTTCTTTTTTATTTTTTTATCTCTCTTTATAGTTATGGGATTTAACAAGTGGAAAGCTACTTCATGACTTCAAACAGCATACAGCTGCCGCTACATGTGTAGAGTTTCATCCTAAAGAATTTTTGTTATCAACTGCTAGTAATGACAGGTTTGTATTCAAGATTTCTTTTACTATACTCTTTTATCTTCTTAATGTGCTTCAATTCATAAACAATATAATAGCCACAACAGTGGTGATAAATGCCCCATGTAATGAGAGAATCTCAACACCCCTTCAAATGGCTCGCTAAAAAAAACTCTGCTCAGGTCAGAAGGATGCAAGTGACAGCTTAAGTAAAGATATTCATTCACATGGCTCTTAAAAAGCCTGAACTCAATCCTATAATTTCTCCAATGGTGGTTAATATATTCGAGCCATTTCTTGAAAACAAAGAGAAGATCATGGTAAAAAATTCCAAGGTTGTGTTTTTCTATCAAACTAAAAGGTTACACGCAAAAGTGCTGCTAATTTGGACCAGCACTATAGGTGATAAATGTCTTCACCTGTTGCTAGTGTTTAATAATCATACTTTTCTGTCCAGTTTAATGTAATTTGTGAATGCTCTAAGCATTATGAGTGAGTTATAGCAGTTATGTTGGGGGTGAAAGCCAGCCTTTTTTGAGATGGATTGGGAACTAGTTGTCTCCTGCAAATCATGTGGGCTCCATTGTGTGTTGCTTTCACCTAGATAACCCTTTACCCATTCACACACAACAGCAAACTAGTTAATTGTTATCTGTTAACTTTTTACGAAAAATGAAGAGAATTAGTTTTCATATCCCATATCCCATGTGCATTCACAAGTTGACTCATAGGGTCCTTTGATTCAAAATGGCTATGAAAACAGTTGGTTTGTTAATTTGTGATCATAATGGTCTTGCTACAGGAGCATGGCTTTCTCTAGGTAAAGTTACTGGTTAACCAAGTTCTCAGCAACTGTTTCATCACGCCCCAGACAATCACATTGCCGTCCATAAAAAAATTCCAAATAATATTCTAAACACAGTAAAATCAATGTTGATTTTCTTACCAGATGATTTACCTGTTAGAAATTTATATATATTTTTCAGGACAGTAAAATTCTGGGACTTGGAAACCTTTCAGCTTGTCTCTAGTACAGATCCTGAGACTGGTGGTGTAAGGTCGGTGAACTGCTTTATTTGACAACCTATTAAGCACCGTTGTTGAAATTTTGCTTGATAGCTCTAAATGTTTTATAATTTTGGGCTGGGCCTTATAATGGGGATAACACAGTAGTTAATTTTAGCCACTATGAGGCTTGTGTACTTTTTGTCTTTCTTAGAGTAGGGTAGGGAGGGTGCGGAAGGGGTTGGACTTAACAGAGAGGAAGGCTTTTTATATAATAGGAATCAAAGATGATGTAATAATTTCTAAAAGGGTGTCTAGCATAAATGGACAATCAGATCATTGTTTAGGTGATTTTGGCTTAATGTCAGCCCTATAAATTTTAAAACACAGCAATAACTAAATTTATTATTCATTCAAAATATTTCACCGATTCTGATTGGCTAAAAGCACACATTTAATTCACCATAACCAGTTACTGATGACCAAATTTGGAAGAATTGTGACTTTAACGAGGAAATGACGTCAAAAATGCAGCGTTCGTGCAGGTTAAGGCACCGTTAACCGAGAAGACCTGGGGACGAAGTTGAGTTGTTTTGGTTGTGAACTTGAAAAAATGGCGGACATTTCACTCGTTTCAAGAGTAAGAACTAGGCGAAAAAATACCTAAAAACATGGCAAGAACAGCAAGAAGACAACTCGAAGGGCGACATCTGCTATTTGGAGAATATTTGCGGAGCTGGACAAACCTAAAAGTACACTTTCGAAGATGAACTGAACATCGACGAATCGATGGAGGTAAGCATGTTTTAGCTATGTTTTTAAACTAGGAATTATTTTGAATGAATAATAAAACAGTTATTGAATTCGGCTTTCGTATCCTATGAAGAATTATGGAGATCTCGGAGGGTGTTATCCGCCTCGGCCTACGGCCTCGACGGATAACACCCTCCTCGATCTCCATAATTCTTCATAAGATACTCAGCCTCATTCATTAACTGTTAAGTAAATAATCCAATGAAATAATATTATAGTTGGAAAAGCTGAAATAACCCCAGTCACTGGGGCCTCTTTTGTTTGCCAGAGATGAGTGAAGGGGTTTTCAGGGGTGTTTAGTAGACTGTTTGTGGTAAAATAATAATTATTTTACCACAAACAGTCTACTAAGCACCCCTAAAAACCCCTTCACTCATCATATAATTATTATATGAAGGCCAAAATCCTGTTTTTACCCAAAACACATGGAATGTTAAAATACTGCTTTGTGTATTTGTTGCAGGTGCATTACGTTTCATCCTGAAGGTCATTGCTTGTTCAGTGGAGCTCAAGATTCCATGCGAGTGTATGGCTGGGAGCCAGTTAGATGTTATGACAGTTTTTCTCTTGCCTGGGGAAAAGTTGCTGATATTGCAGTTTCTTCAAGCCAGTTGGTTAGTGATAGATACCTGTATTGTACGTTCAATACACTTGTCTTGTATGTACATGTTCTTTACTTATTTGTGATCAAAGGTTTTAAAACTCCCAGAAAACAGATATCCCCAATTGTCTTCATTATTTTGTTAACATTGTTTTGTGTTATGGTCTTGCAGATTGGTGCATCATTTAATCAGACAAATGTTTCACTTTGGGTTGTTGATTTAGGGGTATGTATAATACACTGACAAATTTCTTTAGGCCAGTCTGTTTTTACCTGCTGAATGAATTTGGGGCTGGGTTGTCTTCAGGGTTTTCATTATTAAAGGATTCTAGTAGCTGGAGAAAGAAGTAACCTTACAGGAGAATATTTGAAAGAGGCTCTACGTCTGAATAGAAAATAGTTGTAGGCTATCGAACGTTTGCCGGAGAATTCTGCATAGTAATCAGAGAATTCTCTGATCCCAAATGGCTGATTTACACCCTGTGTCTTGTAGGCCAGTTTTAATTTTTGGCCTTATAAAGCAACAGATCTCCCACACACACCCATCCCCTCCCCATTTTTGCCACTCTAGGGCCAATGATTTTCATTTTTGTGCTAGTTACCTATTCTCTTTATGTTGGTTCTTTTGTTTGTTTAAATATGGGTTATATTGTTCCATTTATACACAGCCGGCAAATGGTGTTCAGCATGTAAGAGAACTTCTCAGTTCTTTGTGTCCTCAGACACCTTCCTTTAATCCAATTTGAGTCCTACAAACAGAGAAAAAAGATTTTGATAACGAAAGTAATATTTTGATAATGAGTGCTATCCGGTTTCATTCATTGAAAACTTTACAGAAGCCTATTTGCAATATTTCTCAGCCCATTGCCCTGGTTGTTTATGTGTAAAAGACGGTGCAGGCAATTTTTCTAACTGTATGTAACATTGTACCCTTATGATTTATTAAATTATGCAAAGTTATTATATTACTAATCTTATGAACTTTTTTTATCTAGCATTTAGAAAACCTCATAGCAAAATATAACAGTGAAGCAGCAGATTTAGGAAATAATGTGGTGAGTTTAAGCAGTTGTGCTAATAAGGGGGCAAACTACCATAATAACAGCAATAAAAAGGTCACTATAAAAATAAGTTGGTATTCTTTGAAACTTAATCACGTTTAATTAGCCTAGAGGAAAATAGATAATTGAGTTAAATGTAAGCAAATTTTCCTGAAGATGAATTCTTAAGGACTGTATCCAAGGTCAAAAGGTCATGTCCTCCAGGTTGTAGTCAAGCAGTGGATGTCAAAGAAATGCACCAAAAAGTGTGCTGCTACATGTGAAAAAGCTACTGTTTTGCTTATAACAAGCGATATAATTCTTAAAATTGTTTTTATTGCCTATTTTTGTTACGGTTGCCTAAACTCCCGGTGTATTTAATGTGTACAAGATTATGTCATCATGAAAGTATGGGGATGGCCTTATTTTTGCATTTACTTACTTACAGAGTTGTTACTGAAAATATTTAAATATTAAAGTCAGGTGTTTGTCAGATTTTTTTGTTCAAAACTTGTCATATAGTGGTCTTCAAATGTTTAATAAGGATGCTTGAGTTTTCCATGCCCTCTTTTCTGTGCACACAGATCTGGGCTTTGATGTAACTTGATTTAATACTGGAGAAGCTTTTGACAAGCAAGATAACCCTGTTTAACTGTAAGCTAAGGAGGATCCTTTAGTACAATATGCCTCCTAGAGGATTTAAAACCTCACAAGTCAACTTTTATGCATTTCGTGTTGTTATGAAAGAAACAGCAGCAAGAATCACAATGTAAACTCCCTTCATTTAAATAAAGATTTGACTAGTATAATATGTTTTTTTGCAAATAGGCAGGAATGCCAGGGGAACAAAAGCCAGCTCAGGTTGTACCTTCCACCAAAACGTGAGTTGTAGTCATAAAAATAAGATCAAGTTTTCTTAGTGTTCTGAATAAGATTTTTTTTTAACTGCATTTTGCCAAATACAGCTGTACATGTACTGCTCATCTGAGATTTTTAGTGTTAGTTATCTTACTGGGTCCAGGAGTGCTAATGATGGAAGTGATTCCTGTGTTCTGATCGTTTTCTTTTAATAAATCATTTACTTTTTTCACAGTCCCCCTAGAAAAGCCTTTAGTACAGAGAGACCTCAAACTACATCTTCAAAACCCAGGTTAGTGAAGTTTAGAGAACGAATTGTATTGAATCCAGAAAGGCTGAAACTATCATGGTGTCAAACTTGCTTACAAACACGTATCTATGTTCTACATTTTTACAGGTTAACATACTCCTTAGTTTTCCACATTATAGCAGAGGAATTCATCAATAGCAGTACTTCATAAGTTAAAAGAATTTGTTTTGGTTTAAAATCTCATTTTATTTTGTCAGACTTTGTTTTTCCTCCTCTAAAATCATGATCAAAATAAGTATGCAAGTAAAGTTGAAGAGTGTAAGAATATTAATTTAAACCCTGTTTTAAAATGTTCAAACCAATTAACGAATCAATCAGTCAATCAATAAAAATAAAATTTTATATTTGTGGAAATTTTTTTGTTTACTCAGGTCTAAAGTGGAACAGTCTGCTATACCTGATGAATCTAATACTGAAGGAAAGGAAAAGAAGGATGAACAGAAACTAGGAGCACCTGAAGATATATTTAAAGCAAAAAGTAAACTGGGTGAGTTAAAATAGAAGACTTTTTTTTGCCAGTGTCGTCATAGTCATATATTCATTGTCACATGTATCTTTGAGTGGTGGTCATTGTGTTTACTGCATATGAAGACTTACCATTTACAGTTCCACAAACATTACATTGTATGCTTTTTGGAGTAATTGCTCAGTGTTAAAATAAATTTGTTCGTTCTGACTCAACAAGTTTATAATTAATTGTGCATGTGTTGCGATGCTTTTGCAATAATTTCCATCATTGAGAAGTAGTTTTCTATTCAATTGACTGTATTTAAGCCATGTTAATATCAAAATAGTTTCCTACAATACTGAATAGGTACTGGTATCTTAAGTATTGTTCCTGAAATTATCTATAACCTGTTGTTTTCAAGCACTGCTCTTTACTGAGAGAGGCTGGCCACTGCACCCCACATTGTTCAATCTACATGTACCATACTTTTTACCATACCTTTTAATTTCCACTATCCAGTTATGTTCTCCATCCTTCAGGATCTTCTTTAGTTTTGAAAGTAGAATTTTCTTTTAAACAGATCGTACACCTCCAAGACAAAAACATGAGCCATTTCAGCCTCCGTTAGAAGACCCTTTATCACCTGGTAAGATTTAGCAGTCAAGGATCACAAGTCTTGACTAAGAATTTAGTTCCACCCTAAGGCTACAGATGGTCTTCCTATTAACATAGACAGTTTACAGGTGTAATTTAGTTGCTAGTAGTCTTATATGGATTCAATCAAACAAATTCCCAAATGGAACTGTTTGTATTTTTTTTCCAATGAGTGAAATAGAAAATATTGATTGTTGAATTGATTAATTTCAGGTTATGTAAAACAACCACCCCCAGCATTCCCAGAACCTGTTAAAGCGTCCAAGGTACTAAGGCTAATTTATGCATTCCAGACATGTACTTAATATGAAAAAGCTGCCTCAGTCTGGTCTTTGAAATTGACCCTCCTAACATGCAGGGTTCTCAATAGATTTTTAAGTAGGAGGTGATCACTGATAAAGTAGGAGGCTCTTCAGCAAAGCCAGAGGTGTCAAAACAAAGCAAAGAAAAGCGACCTAAACACAAAGTAAGCGGCTATAAATCCCAAAGTAAGCGGCGATCAATCGCCGGGTGCCGCCTTGTATTGAGAACCCTGAACATGTACCTCTGTTTGTAGAGATGTACCAAGCAGATTGTCCTATAAGCGTAGTTTATGCAATGTCAAGATTGGTCAAATATAAAAGAATGTTGAAAAACACTGAGTTCCATCTCACAACACTCTTATGTTTCTCATGAGAGTTCATTCAAAAAGGTAGATTGTCAATTCACTGTGGTGAAAGAATTTGACTCAAACTTCAAATGTTTTGATGATAACGATCAGGGGGCAAAGAAAGTCACTTTACAACTTAGTATTTCAAAAAACTGTACTTAACATGTATTATCCCAACAGTCATTTTAACTAGCCTGAAACAAATTTATGATGAGTGGGATTTGAATACAAATGAAAGGAAAAAAAGGAAAAAAGTTTGCATGTGACCTCACATGTTACCCTTTCCCTTTTAGCCTGTTTCTTCAAGTGAAAAAGCAAACAAACAGCAACATATGATTCCATCTGAGAGAGACAAGCCTGCAGGACTGCAGTTGTCTGACTTCCTTCCCGTGAGTACCTAAAGCGTTACTTCTCACAGAAATAAGTGTTGTTGTATTATTGTCTGAAGACACAATAAAAAACCTAAACCATGGTTAATTAACAAAGTGAAGAATGATTGTAACTATTGCCAACTCTTACAAGTCTGTGAATTTTAGGCATTTTACTAATGAACAGTTATGACTTTTAGATAATTTGGGCAAGAACAACTAGCCTAACTATGTTGAATACTAGTTTCCTACTAGCTTTACTAGCTTCTAATTGCATCTGTGAAAAATGTGACACATTTTGTTCTTATTCTAGGCCAGAACACCTGTGGTTGATGAGCCTTCAAAACAGGATGTTTATAATCAGCATAACAATCAGCCACAGTATCCATCTGTATCAGAATCAGAAGCAGTCTCTACACTCACAAAAAGTCAGTTAAATTAACTCTGCTTTGTAAGAACTTTATTAAGTTAGTAGAGAAGAAACAAGGGTACAAAATGAGTGAATGCATATTGCAGGGTGCAAAGAAAGTCATTTTTACAGCTTGCCATTCAGGCAAGCTGAAGCTAATAGTTACTAGCCCAAACATCATTTCAATTAGCTCCAAAAGCATTTTGATGAACAGATTGATTTCACAGTTCTTCTGTAATTTGAATTCCTCAAAAAACTTCACTTCCCGTCGGGCAAGTTAAGAACAGAACTCTCTAGCCCGATAGCAAAATCCACTAGCTCCGGGCTATCGGACATTACTTTCTTTGCACGCTGATTGGTTGCACTGTTGATCAAAATTCTTGAAAATTTTGCATTGACATCGAATGGAAGTTTTTATGGTAAAGAACATTATTTTAAAGAAAAACAACAGTAACATTTACATGACAATCAAAATGAAGAAAAAGTGGAACAAAGCAATAAAATCAAAGTCGACCTGAAATCCAATAATTTGACCCTTAATGTATACCCATTTTTTTAACAGGTCATGGATCCATAAATGCTATCATGACATCAAGACTTAAAAATCTCTGTACTGTTGCTAGATACTGGGGTGATGGAGACATAAAGGTGAGTGGAATCTTGGCACAATGATAATGCAGCCAACTTTGGTAGTGGAAATCACTATTCAAGTCATCTGGTGGCCTACCAGCCAGTTTGTTTTGACAAAATCCCTCTCGATTAACGTAGATGAAAAGTACCATAAATGCCTGAATTAGCTATAGTGTAAAGTCTCAAATAGGGTCTTCCTATTGAATTAACACCCCCATTGGGGACACTGTTTTTATGTCTTCTACTGGAGATGGTGGGAACACCTTTTCAACAAGTTCATCCAAGATATACAAGGGTCTAGGCATTATTTTGCAGGGTAAAGTCAGTACCTTTTTTTTCTCTGTTATTTTAATACCCTGGGTCCAGTTGTTTGAAAGCCGATTAGTGCTAACCATGCATTAAATTTTAATCTGGGTTTTATATTCTTTTGTTCAAAAGCATCTTCCCAGATAATTTTCACTATTCTTTATAGAGCATCAATTTATTATATTGCAGGCAAAAGGAGTAAAACTGAATTTGCTTTTTAAGCTTTCAAATCTGAATTTAAACTTTGCACTAACCCTGGGTTATCTTAACCCTGCCTTGAACAACCCTGCCCTGATTATTAGACAAGTCTATCCCTGGGAATCAAACCCACGACCTCGCACTCTACAGTCAATTGCTAGTCCTGCCACAGTGCCCCCCTAGAAAATTAAATAAGTGTGTCTATTAAAGAAAGGACATGCCTTTGAGTTGTGGTGTGCTTAATATTAACCATTTGGATTACTTTATTTCAGACTGCAGTACAAGTTTCTGTAGATATGAATGACCAAGCTGTGTTAGTGGATGTACTTAATGTTCTCTGTTTGAAACAGTGAGTAAATAATTTCACAGTATTGTTCATTTATCTCGTTAGTTTTAAGTTTATCTCTTGATAGTAACCATGCTGTAATTTAAATCATCAAATTAGGATATTTAACTTTATTAAACTTTAATTTGCAATCCAAGGTTAGTTATCTTGTTCTTCATAAAACCATCCAATTCTGGGCCGAGTTGTTCAAAGCTGGGTTAAGATAATCCAGGGTTAGTGCGAGATTTGAATTAAGATTTGAAAGCTTAAAAAGCATTACAGCTTTAATTCTTTTTGTCAACAAGTTGATGATTGGAAGCTCTAAAAATAGCACAGAAAATGATCCGAGAAAATGCTTTTGAACACAAGATTAAAAAAACCCGGGTTAGTTTTAACACCAGGTTAAGCGTTAATCGGCCTTCGAACAACTCGGCCCTGATATTTAATTATCAATATGTAAATTCTCCTCTGTTGCCCCAATACATCTCATGTGGAGGTTCGGAGAAGTTGTGATAATAACAAGCAATCATGGCCATTCTCGTGACCATCGTGTGTTATGTGACATTGACAATTACAAGGGGAAATTTGATGCTGATCTGTAAAGGGTTAATGGATTCAATTTGTTCATTTTAAGGACTTTGTGGAATCTGGATGTGTGCTCTCTTCTTCTTCCTCATCTTAAAGACCTCATAAGCAGCAAATATGAAAGGTGAGTTATAAAAGAATCTTATGCACAATACTATTTTGAAGGCCTGTTTGTCTCTGGAATATTTAGTAACTGCAAATTTATGAGATTGGGAACTGCGCATGCATGCATGGTATTTAAAAATCCAGGAGGCAGGTAGTCTTGGAAATCATGGAGCTGCAACCATCCAGCAGCCGCTGCTAACGGGCACTGTCACATCATATTTACCTACAGCAATACTTACCTCTGGAGATAAACCAGTTCTATCTGGGATAGGGAGGGTGGGACTGAGGTATTCACAGAGATTCACAAACAACATCATAAAATGGAGCACTGTTATGGAGAGGGGGGTAAAGTGACAGTGCAATGTTGGCCTCAGGTCTGTCAGGCACCTAATATGACAAAGAAATGATGACCATTATTGCGGATAAAACAAGGGAATGTGTCTTCCAGGACAAACATAGGAGGTTTTTGTGTCAAGTTTGTCTATATAGTTAACAAAATTAACAGAAAATGAATCTTTCAACAGCTATGTACAAGTTGGGGCAATGGCGATTAAGTTAATTTTGCGGAACTTTGCTCCAGTCATAAAAAGCAACATGGCAGCCCCTCCTGTTTCTGTGGGAGTTGACTTGGTCAGGGAGGAGAGGTGAGTTAAAAATTTATCAAAATTTGTTGTCTTGAACAACTTTGTGAAACAATTCTTTGTCCATCCCTTTGTAGTTATATGTAGGTTGACACAGCGTTCATGCATGCCCAATATGCACTAGATATCATTATTGAGTTGAGTCAGTCCACATCCATCCAAGTCCACCCACCTACCAGAACGTTCAGGTCATGATATGCAAAAGGAGTAAGAAGGTCAACTTCTGGAAGTCAGACATTAGGTCCTTGTAATCTGTCAACACCCTTCAACCACCTTTTGAAGCATCTCCCTCAAAAATGACTACCTTTAGACTATCTTGGCAGGTTTAGTTAAATAACAGTTGTCTTCAAGGAGCTCTATCACCACTTTTTTTTTTCAAGTCTAAAACACTTTGTCATCAATGAAAACCAAACATTAACTCTTTTTCCTTTGAGATTGACCAGCCGCTAACTTCTCCTTGTAGTAAATTAAAACTACGCGAACAATGATTAAGTTAAGGTATAAAGGGAATGACCAACAAGTGTAAATTCAGTTCTTGACTGTTAAACAAATTCTCCTTATTAGTATCATAGGAAGTGTATGGAGAAATGCGTGGAGAATATTCACGGTGATATTTGGATTTAAAAGGTTTAATGGTTGAAAATTATTACTCTATACTTTTCTCATTCATGTAAAATGTACAGTGTATACTTTCCTTCATGAACATATTGCCATTAATTCTTATCACAGGTATAACAAATGCCACAAGTGCTACTCACACCTTCAATCCATCCGAGAAGTTCTCTCCAGTAAGACAAGCGCCACTGGAAAAATGGGAAGCCTGTTCCGTGAGCTGTCACTAGCATTTTCTTCCCTGGATTAACTAACTGCCATTATGGTAGCAAAGGTAACCGTTAAGGAAGGACTTGTGGCAAATGTCTGAAATGATGTCAGAACATCTATCACATTGGCTAGTGTAACCCCACTGTCTCATTTTTGGGGGGACAAGGATATTGCGGCAGCAGGAATTAGTGCTTGAGTAATTGTTAATGTGGATTTTGAACTGGAAGTAGCCTATTAAGACAGGGTCAAAGAAAAGTACCACAAATTTAACTGAAGGACATGGTGCTTCTCAATGTGATGTTGGCTGTGGTATCAGTAATGGCTCCTAAATGTGTAATTTTATCCTTGGTTTAAACTATAATTTTCCTTTGCTTTCATGTATGGTAATTTATGGTAATGAGTTTTAAAGCATAGGAAATTAAAATTTAAACTAAGGTTAAATCAAACCACAACTTATACTTGTACCATCAGTGCCTTTACTGTTTTTGAAACACTTCAATTTACAAAAGTGAGCTTTCAGTTGATGTAGTCAAAGTTGAGTGGATTTGTAATAGCAGGGAAGCATTTTCTTTTAAGTGTTGTTGTCATTAAAGTGCATGTTGTTTTTCCATTTTGCACTTAATCAGCGCATTTCATTAGCCGTGGGTACCAAAACCTGCTTAATAGAAGTTTGCAGAACATTGAAGCATTTCCTGCTAGCAGAGGTGTCCCAGTTTTCCTTGTTATTGACTATTTTCCAATTCCCCATAATACACTCTGTCTGCCCCCCAAATTTTGCATAACTTATTGTCTTAAAATGCTCTTGGGAAAATGCAATACTCCCAGGAGCATTTAAAAACAATGGTTTATGCAAAATTTGGGGGGCAAACAGAGTGTATTATGGGGAATTGGAAAATAGAGAATTCAGTGGGCAAATACCAGGGAAAAGAGGCCTCTAATAGCAGGGAAATTGAAGCAACACTCAAGCTTTTGTTTTTGTATAATATCACTAACTGATTATTGTTAATTGAGATTCTACTTGTGAAGCAAGTTAATATTTATCTTGGATGGAGGAAAAAAAGTGCCATAACCCACCATCAATTAAGAACTCTAAATGAACAAAGAATAAGTCGAGCATTATAATTACAGTATGATGAGCTTTTGCACTCTTTAAGTGCCCTTTTCAAGAAAAGGTAAATAAATCTTCTTTCCAGATGTGACTTAATATAATGTGGACCTTATTACTAGAATATTAATTTCAGACATACTATGGAATTCTGAAAGCAGCAGGCCAAAGGGACAGCAACTCTTGGGTAGCTGTTACTTGTGGGTCACTAAATACTCAAGTAACCAAAGGCATGATAAGTGCAATGTCACTTTGTCAAGTCCTCATCATTGATTCACAATAAAACACCAAGCTGTTCCATCTGAAAGACACCTCACACAGTTCTGTTGTCAATGATTTGTTAAGCTCAGTCCCTACATTAAATATGAGGTTCTTTAAAAGTTCCCTTAAGATGTGGTTGGTTCTGTACGTAATTTGCCATTTTCATGTTGAAGCTTGTTTGGCTTTGGGTGCTACAGGAGGCATCCAAGGGCAAAACGCAAAAGGTCTGAAAATTGAAGTAACTTTTGGAGTACCACCAGTTTCTGTAATTATGTGGAGGGTCCAAAATTTAATGATATTAAAAATTCTGGTTGCCTTTCTTTTAAGGGACCACTACTTTGCAAACTCTAGGTAATGTCATTCAAGGAAGGATTTTTTTGCACAATACTTGTTAAGGTATCAGCAGGGCGTTGTCATGCAAGATAGAATATGTCAAACATATCATCATCACAACGATTATGAGGATGTGAGCTGTGCAGTGTAGCAAGTTGCCAACTGTCAGTGCAAAGTACTTCTAATGTTAAGGTTGTGGCTTTATTATTGAATGTTAGGTATTGATATGACAGTCACTATCAAGGCAGGAGGTGCAAAAACACTTAGATGTAAATCCAAAATGAAGTGCCATTAACTTAAAGGTCCATTTCTGGAAGTAAAAATCATTAATATGTTTGTGGCTTCACGTTATGAAAAAGCGGAATTGAAAGTTGCAAGTGAAGTGAACAATTAATAAAGGTACTCTTAGGAGTCTTAAGTTGGAAATGGCTGCTATCACAGTAAAATGTTGTCACTAGATTTCCTTAAGTCATTAGTCATTGAAAGCATTAAGTACAGTAGTTATATGTAAGTGCTATCAAGGAATTTCCAAAGTCAGTCTGCATGTAGATCTCTGTAAATAGAAGCTTTTCAGCCATGTTAATGATTCTTAAGTATGATCACTGTATTTTGCACGTGAATAGCATAACGACTCTAACTGAAGTAAAAGCGATAAAAAACTATCAAAGAGCATTAAAATATGTTTCTAGAGATGTTGTCTTGTCATTTTCTTATTATTCAGCCTGCTACTATGCTAACAATAACTAGCACCTAGTTTCTCATTACTTTTTCAATAATCAAGTAAAGAGGTCATGAGAAATGATCAGCAATGTCCACCAAATTCTCCTCATTGATACCACAGGAAATAGATGGAAAATTATGGTAATTTCATGTTGCCATGCATCTGTTCAGTCGTAGATCGCAGATCTCAAGTATTGGGGAGGAGGGGAAGTTTTAATTGCTTTTCCAAGATTCTGGGAAACTCCCCACTCAGCCCTCCCCTAACCTACTGTTAACACCAACTTCTCACTTGTTGCAAAATGTTGGTCTAGGGGAGAGGTAAGTGAAGTGGGTAGGTTTCCATAACCTTAGCCTTGCATGCAGACGTTCTGAAGGCTTTGTCACACAAATTAGTTGTGGAGGATTGCATGACAAGCCAAAAGAGCATCTGCATAGGTGGCTATCATAACCTGGGGGTTTCTTGGTGTTGCTGATCTGTTAACTGGAATGAATTTTTCAACGGGGTAAGGACAGGGGCACTGAATAGAGGAAACGAGTTGAAAATGTAGTCGAAGATGGAACTTCTAAAGCTGATAATAGTTCATTTTATATCTTAATAAACAGCCATTATCAGATGTATACGCATTATTGATCAATCGTGAGGTCAAGATAGCTCGATATTGGTCAAGTTCTCTTGTGCATTTTTATTGACCGAGATAAAGTCGAAGTCAATAAAAAAGCCAAAAAGAACGAGGCCAATATACAGCTATATTGACCAAACAAGCTTGGTCAATAAAGGATCTATTGTATAGCCAAAAAGCCATAAAAAGAGTACTTTTTCTTGCGGGACCAATGCGGGAAATGCCAAGTGGGAAGTGGGGTAGCCAATCAGAACACACAATTTTCTTCATCTTGCCCGCTTGGCGATTTGGCCATAATATCATAAAAAAATACTACAATAATTGATTTTCACAAATACAATGTTCAATTGCATCATTATTTATTCAGAGTATTATTCAATTAATAGTTGTATACTCAAACAGAACATTCATGGCATATGCATAGTTTATAGTAGTAGTATTATTATTCTTCCAATACATAAAAATTCTATACTTGTTTACAGCAAGTTTTTCATTACTACAAAACCTTTTAATACTGGTTCTGACATTTTCAATTAAAATGTTCTCTGAAACTGCGCATGAAACGAATAACACTGCTTATATCTTAACAGCAGAGTAAATAATCACTGCCTTTACTCCTTACGACGCTTTATGCTCGTCAAAGGCCTTAAATAAATGTTAAATAACCTAAATATACTTTCAAATTCATATATTATTTTAACTAAATCCTATGGAAGCTCAACAGCTTTGTATGGTGAGATAATAAGGTTGCAAAACCTGTTTTGATGAATCTTATACCAGTTGAGTATGCTACAGCAGAACTCTGCCATATGACCACCCTCTTATTATGACCAGTTCATTATTACCACCACATTCGTTTGACCCTAACATGAAAAACACTAATTAACTTTAATACTTTGAAGACCTGTAATACCACCACCTCACTATTACGACCAAGTGTTTACGACCCAATGGTGGTCACATTGACGGAGTTCCACTGTATTCCACATCCATGAAATTTTAGCAAAGCAAACTAAAATGTTAAAATGTTAAGTTACCTCTTGAATGCACTGATACTTAACCACACACACCAAAAAATTATTCCATGTTGCATATTTGTGTGGCTAAAAGCCTTGATTGTAGTTTTAAAGTAAAAATCAGGGGTAAAATTTTAGATTGACATTTTGACTGCACTTCTGTTCAGATAGTTTACCTTGAATTTTATTATTCAATTGGTTTAAAATTAAAACACCATGTCAGTCTGTGAAGAAAAAACTTTTAGTTAGCTTGAGAAGAAAGCTAACACTTTTTTGCAATACCACCACTTTACTTTTCTGCCAAGTGACATCTGAGAAACAAGTGTAGAAATTTCATATTGATGATGCACCATTACCCAGATCTGTGTAATGCTTCTGATTGCAACAACCAATCAGAACCAGCATCTAGATCTGGGTAGTGACACGTCATCGGTTTGGAATTTGTACACTTCTTCAATCCTCAGATGTCATTGCACAGGGAAACCAGTGGTGGCATAGGCTAATGTCAGCTGTTCTCTCTCAGGTGAAAAGGATAGTCTTGCTTATAACTATAAAAATAACAGACTCCATTTTCAGAGTCATGGGATAATAGGAAGCTGTGTCAATACCACTGGTGTTCTTCCCAAAGACTTTCCCATTTTTAGTTACATTTTTCAGACAGTAAAATATAGGTTACTGCACCTTTTAAAACATGTGAACAACTTTGAAATTTAAAACCTATATTTCAAGGACAGAATTAAAAATTTTTGGTAGCTTTTATCACAGCTAGCCAGTGCTTTGTTTTCTTGACACACAAAATTAACCATGGCAGTGTTACTTAACTATTAATTTTTGTCATTTTGTTTAAATAATTTTTAAAAAATGACCAAAATTAATAGTTGTTGAGTTTCACATGTTTTTCAAAGGTGATAACTTACAACTAATCATGACTAGTAATATTAATGACTTATCCTTAGTTTACATTGTACTTAGTAAAAAAGGTGCATGAAAATAATTTTAATTAAAAAAAAAAAGAACAAAATATGTGAAAAAAGGCTTAAAACAGGTAACCCTATTTTAAAACAAAGAAAATAATGTTGCTGTACTGACTAAGGAATTTAATGTTGAAATTATGGCATAACTGTATTTGATCAATACATTCTCTCTAAATTATCCTATGTAGTTTTTCCTTTAATTTGTGAAAATTCAGTTTTTGTATCTTACACTTATATAAGACAACCTACCAGGTAGGGTAAGCCTTCTCTAGGGATGGGCCAGCACCAAATTTTGTTCTGGTTGTGGTGCACTAGTCAAATGAGTTGGGAGGGGGAGGGAGGGAGGGAGATTTGTTACAACATGTGATTTCCTCCCCCTCCTCCACCTGTACTGAATTCTCTAGCCCTATGTCTACCCTACTGATCAAATTTCTGTGTCTCACTGATCTTCCTCTACTTCTGCTTTAAAGTTATACCTGGTGACTATATGCAGGAAATACCAAGTGCTTGCTTGCCCAAAAAAATACACCGCAAGGTTGTCAATAAATTTAGACAAAAACTAGAATGGAATCTGTGAATTTGCTCTTTTTATCATTCAAGTCTATCAGTGGTTTTTCAGTTTTTATTGATGTTCATTGCAGTTTTCATCACTTTTTCACTTTTCAAAAAAAAAAGAAACCAATGCTCTCTCCTAGAGATTTGATCATTATTATTCCTGGTCACAAGAATTGGGTTTCTCGTGTGAGTGTGATCAAAACATTAAAATGGTAAAGAAAAACAAACAAGCAAAACACAAAAGATAATTAAAAACCCAGAGGAGTGGGTGTTCAACATTCTTTTGAATGAGACAATTTTTATATTGATCTTATGAATGCAAAAAATAATAATTATTGAGTATAATGTTTGTTACTGTTAGTGCTGGAAGGATATGCTTAATTGAGCAATATTTTTATTTTTTAATTAATAATATTGAGGTCAAGAACCTCATTTACTTAATATTTTCTATACAACTTGTTCTAACTCTAATATAGCTGGTATTGATATAATATTATACTGTCACCAGTCTCATCCTTGCTATTTTTTAGTTCCATTTGCTGAGTGACCTCTTAGTTTTGTCTGAAACAAGTTAAATGAATCTTGTGAGTTCTCTGCTACTTCAAATCAGTTTGCATTTTATGCCATTGAGGGGTTGTTTCTTGGTGTTTGTAACATCTCCAATGCTAAGTAACGACAGCCATGATTAAGGTTTATGGGTCCCTAGGTTAACTTCTAAAGTCTCACAATTTTCCATACATGTAATTGGTATACATGTAAGTGGAGGAATTGAAGGACATGTACAAGTTAGTTCACTTTCATTGATGTTATTGACTGCCCCTCAAAAGAGAGTTTAAAATTGACAGGAAAATTTGAATCAAGGGAAAATGACACTGTATAGTACTAAGTTCATGTTAACCAAGTTGACTGATGAAACATAATCAAGGGTCACATTACTGGTAAAACTGATTGTTTTTGGGACATGCCTACCTATAAACACATGGCTGCATAATTCTACAGAATATGGTGATAATCTACTGAACACCTTTTTTGATTTTAAGTATCAGTTCAAAGTTTATCGGTTCATGTTTCCCTGCCCTTTCTGAGAGCACTTATCATTAGTCTGGCCCCAGTTGTTCAAACAGTGAATGGTACTATCCTCCAGGTTATATCTCTACCCCTTAGAAAATGCAAAATTGGTTTTCCTAATAAACGTATCCACTGAATAGTGAATTATCCTGTGGGTGGTAATATCCATCTTTTGAACAACTGGGGCCAGCTAGAACTGTCGGGCCAGACCAGTCCAGTCCTAAAGAGAATTTCACAATTAACCAGAAAAGCCTAGTAAAATGAGTCTTGCAGGACATTTTTGTCCAGTCATCACTGCCTAGTCGGCTCATCAGTGATGGTTTTGAGCCAAAACTCACAAGAAAAAAAAGCCTAATACACTCAAACCTCAATTAGACTGTGTAGCAAGCACTTCCGTGCAGTTTCTGTGCAAAGAACTAGGAATGAGCATCAAAGATGACACAAAAGTGGGGTGAGTAAAAGAGCGGGGAGGGGATGGGGAAGAAAGGAAGGCAATGCTTGCAGACAAACCCCACGATTTTGAAACCCACCCACCTGGCCTGTCATGCCTGAGTGCATGCACCGAAATTTGATACTGTCATCAGCTTTCACAAATTGACCGATAAAATGCTTCCTTCCTTCCCCCTCCCCTCCTCCTTTTTTTGGCTCTCCTTCCATTTTTCATGCAATGATGGGTGGTTGCTTTCAGGAAGTTCAACTGCATTTCATTTTAAAATGACTAGTCTGGCCGGCCAGTTATGACTTTTATTAAAGCCCTCAGTATTTAGCAATGGTATCAAGATCAAGTGAAAGGCATAATCTGCAGATCAGATATACAGTTGAACCCTGTTCATACGGACACCAAGGGGGGCATAGAAAGTGTCTGTATTTAGTGGGCCATATTGTTTATACACCTTTTATTTGAACAAAATACTAGAGAAATAACACAGAACACTAGCATCGTCGACTTTAACATCTCTTACGGTCATTAAGCCGTTATTCTGTGGACTGTCCATTAAAACACTCAAAAGTCTCAAAAAGTCGCTCATTATACATTTCATAATCAAAACCTGTTCTCTGCATAACTCGTTGGATGTCAAAATAGTCTATAAAATTGACGTCCACAATAAATCCTATTTGGTACTGTACTGTAGCGCTAGAAACATCAACATGATCTCAACTGAAGGTTTTATCGTCAAAAAGGAGAGGTTTATTACAGCACACAACTGAATAAAGTGTCAGCATTAGCGAGGTTGACTTAATATGAGAAGCTGTTGATTGGGCAAGAAAAGAGTTGTCTGTTGTCCACGTTAACGGGTGTCTGTATTAAGCAGGTTGAATGTAGAGAAAATGTAAGGGCTTTCCCCTGGGACAAAGAAAACTGTCCGTAATAACAAGGTGTCCGTATTAAGCGGTTGTCCATGAAACAGGGTTCGACTGTACATGTATAAGAACAACTAATATAACAATATAGAAAGTAAAAAGAAAGAGAATGTTCAAACCATTCACAGGCATTTACCTATAGTTGATACGATGATGGCTACTTGCCTCAGACTCTTTACGCTGTTGTTCTTCTCGCCACTGTCTTTGCCTTTCTTCAAATTCAGCAACTCGCCGTTTTGCTTGTTCTAATGTCTCTCTCATTACTTTGTCTTCAGACTAAATTGAAAGTAACAACAACAGATGATCAAACTCAACCTACTTTTGAAATGACTCCTGGGTTCAAACCTTTCACAACAACAACTATGTTATAAGCCTGCTATGGGGGATGTACTCAGTTTAGCTTTTTACATCAAGGCTCTACCCCAAGGTCTAAACACTTATACCTCTTTGTAGCAATTTTGACAGACATTCTTATACTCTCCATGGAAAGTGTTACCCTTTTTAAATTTCTGCTAGAGAATACTTTGGGACAAAGTAAATGAATGATATTTAAGCTAAGGTGCGTCTGTTTAAAATATTTTAATGCCTTTTTAAATACCTAAAATAATTACAGATTTTCCTACCCATCCTTAGACTTAAAAAGTATGAAATTCTCAAGATCTAAAAGTCTTAAACTGGTATTCCTTTTGGGGCAAGCTCCCAGTGTATAGGCCTCTGATAGGGAGTACCCCCGCCCCCCAAATGTGAGTGTAAATATTAAGGCTTAAAGTGTTAACACACTCAAAACCCTTCGTACCCTGTGCTTATTTGTTCCCGTTAGTGCCCTTGCAGTAAAATAACTTACTTCATGTCATTTTGGAATAAAATGAAGCAAATTTGTACCCATTTTCTGAAGAACTATTATCACTCATGAGTTTACACAACTTAAGTTCAAGTTTGTAGAATTCATGATTTGGTAATTATTCACAGCAGTGATAACCAAATTTGCCCCCCTGCTCATACATTGTGCTAATAATATCTGGTAAAAATTTTTCAAACTCCAGTCAGTTTCCCTTCCTGAGGGCAGACTGCTCTATAATAGAGATTCCACTGAAGCAGGTGTTCATGTATACAAAATGTAATTCTTATCATTCTTATGAGAGAATGGATTCTGTAAAACGAACTGACAAAGTCTAGACAATGGCTAATTGACAGTGTCTGTAAAACATAAAGCACTTAGAAGCTGTGTCAGTTTAAGTGATTTTTAGCTTTATTTAGCTATAACATGATGCCAAGAGGTTAAGCAAGCACTTGAAATAGCTCATTAGAAATGGTGAAGTTTTTGTTGATTTTTCACCCTTTGTCTGAAAAAATGTTCATTAAAATGAATTGCATGCAACCATAGCATATTCACGGCAGGTTGCATAACAAATGAAATTATCAAAACTATATGACTAATAACTTGTTAGAACAAAACACATTCCTGAATTATTTCAGTGCTTCCTGATACATTGTGCACCATGATTGCAATGTGATGAAATTCACAATCACTACTATCTTATCTCCCAAAAGTCTCCTGCTTACTTTCCATCGGAAATGCATGACTCTCCAGCTATTTTTGATTACACCTTTTCCTGTGTAATCAGCCAATTAATCTGGTCATCAAAAAACAGCAGGAAAAACCACCCAGGGTGAATTGATACAATGTAGTTGCATGGAATACATCTCAACAAACACAGATGTTTTGACTTATGATAATGAGTAGAAATACACAACATTAAAAGAGTAGAAAAGTCAAAAAAGATGTTAGTTGTATTGTTAATAGGCTTACTTTGGCTTTATCTTCATCAAACTCTAAATAGCCAGCGCCATCAAGTCTTTGGAGATCTAGCCATCCCTTCCATACTACGCACACTCCGTTCATGATAAAACGGCTTTTAATAAACACCTGTTGCAAATATTAAAAAAACAGAGAATTTACGACAGTATTATGACTACCACCATACTACGCTTTCAAGAGGCACTGCTTCCAGGGTGAATTAAGAAACACCTTAGGTTTTTACTAAACTTTAGTTCCTTAATTCTTCTGGAAACAATCATCACTTTAGAGGCTGTTTCAAACCACTGAGCCTCTCTCAACCAAGAAAAATTCTAGACCTTCAAAGTCCCCTTTTTAACACGGACAAAGCTGCCACTCTGTCCTCTGTGAGAAGAATCTTTTCAAGCTCAGTGTTGATAATAAACTCATAAAGAAACAGATAAAACCAATAAAAGCCCTTACACTATTTGTAATTTCAAATACATTGGAGTAAGTTTAAAACACACGCATTTTCACAGCAATAGGGAGGTCTCGCGCTTCGCCGGCACCCATGCATGTGGAATTTATTTATCAGTAATTATCGGCGATTTCGAATGTCTTGACGGCGGTGTCACTCCAAAAGGTTGGAATGCTTGGCATAATTACATAAGTGTGTATACACGCAAATTTTAATTTCTTGCTACTACGGCATTCTTTTTTCATAAATAAGTTCAACAAAAGTTATTATTTATATTTTAAGTGCGAGCAAATAAAACGACTGCGAGAAATTCGGTCTTAAACATACTCTTCACGGTGAAATAATTTGTTTCCGTTTTCATTCTTGACGTAAATGAAACAAATCGCACTTGAACGGCCAAACAAAATAAGAAAACAATAGCTTTGTTATTACGTTCAATTCAGGAAGAAATCAAATACTGGTTTGTCAAAGTAATCTCGCTGTGATACCATGCACCTGTTTTTAATTGGAATTTTTGCTTGGTAAGTGGCACAAGAGATGCCGAAAGTTTGCGAAGACAGAAAACTTTCGCTTGAAAATTTGTTGACACTCGTTGTTTTCGCAATGCAACATAATCTTAACAAACCTAGACTTTTCTAAACGAACGTGTAAATATTATGAAACACGATCTAGCGAATTTTCCCCATTTTCAGTTCGTGTACACAAGTGTTTGCGATAAGTGACACTGCTTACAAGATTATTTATTACCGTAATCTGTTATTTTTAGCTCGAGTTACTGAGACACTTGGCATGATATCACGAAACACTAGCTTTCTCATTTACCGACGTGAAAATTTTGACCTTTTTCTATAAAGATGAGATTTTAAAAACCATGATTACCGACACTGAAAACTGACAGTCTTAAATTTTCGGGATTTTTTTATCTTTACTATCACGATTGTCGTGTTACTTATTGTCGTATTACTTAAAACAGCTATACACATAATCTTACAATTAATTGCTTTGAATTGAGCATATTTTACGGCAAAACAGAAAAGCCAAATAGTGCCTATCCGTGAAAATAGACCGCAGTATGAGCGACTGAAATGAAACGAGTCATTTCGAATAAGAAAGCCATTCATATGCTGAAATGTTCCATATCGTAAATAATTAATTTGTCAGCACGTGCAATTATCTCCGGTTAGCGACATTAAGCCCAAAATTCCAACCATCGGCAAACCTTTCAATGTCAGTGTGCGATTTGGTTGAGAAGTTGTTTCCTCCGCGGAAAGAACCAAGACATGCCGAAAGTACAGTTTCCTAGTAATGATTGAAATATGGAGCGATTTCTCATGCATAATTAACTCGCGACCTGCTGCAGGAATCTTTAATAGCCAGATGTTTATATACAAATAAACTTTCAAAAAGAATTCAAGTCGGGCGTCCATCGCTATACCTTTTTAGGCTAAAAGCGGAATTTTACTGCACTCCTATGGCTACCCACACAATTTCAAGTGCTGGCAGTTGTCCAGATTTATCGTTTTTAAAATTAAGATAAAATAATACCGAGAGATCTACAAAAATACGCAGATTCCAAAACACGACAGCTAATAAATAGCATTTTGCTTTTGTTATACAAGATAATGAAAAATTACCAGCGTTTTTTTACATATTACACCCCCGAAATGAGAGTAAAATTATCTTGAATTTTCTGTACCTTGCCAGGTTCGCGATCGAAGTCTAGATATTCCTTAGGTACTGTTCCATCTTCTCCTTTTGGGAATTGAAGAGTGAAATTTGTCCCAGACGATACAAAAGCCTGGATGGTTAATAAAAGAATTAGCCAGGGGTAGCAATTTAATGAAAGGAAACAAGAATTCCTTCACAACAACATCTTTAAACCACGCAATGATCTTGCCAAAAGTTTTGCTCAACTCCTTCAAGAATAGTTTTCGTCAACTTACTACGGTAGCTTGTCCATCTCTCGCTTCTGTTTGAAATCTTACGATGCGTTCCTCATGCGATCTATCTCTGTAGCCAGTGTATTTGATCTGAAAATAGACGAAAACGGTTCAATAGCGTTGGCTTGTATTGGGCCATGTGAGTTTACAACTTCGTGATGTAACGCTGAAATTGTCAAATCACCTCAGTTTCTCGTGACATCTTCCTAAACAAATCGTCATTTTCAAACTTGTGCCTCTGCTCGGCAACTACCCTCGGCATTGTGTAGCGTCAGGAGAATTTGCGATGTTCTTCAAAACTTTCACGTCTTGCCGCCTAACTTTCAATGATCTCAGTCTATGCGTGTCCGATTTTCTCGAAATTTCATACCTTTCATGACATGACTTCCGCTTCGCTTGGCCGAAAACAAACCTCTGCAACGCGGAGAAAGGAACATGACATGTTATTGTCAACACAATGCACATAAAGTAACTCAGCAAGGATTCTGATTGGTCGAGAAGCTACTTTAACAATGGTGGCACGCGTCTTTACTGTAGTGTAACTAATTGGTCCATATTTGGCGCACAATCATTCGGAAACAACAGCGCTCTCACGGGCGTCGACCAAAGCCGGTTTCCTTTTATTTTGCAATTTACGTGCCTGAGGAATCAAGAGCTCATTTAGCGAAGCAAAACCTAATCGGGAAAATTATCATGCAAAATGTTTCGTATGAGATTTATTTCAAAATCACAGATTTGCGAATTACGATGTTTCGTGTGAGTTTTTCCCTTTTGCTTTAAAATTTTCTACCGGAAGTACAAATAAATTTTCTTTGGCTACATCACAATCATTTCCGGTTTAACAAAGCGCAGCGCATGCGGTTTTTAATATCATTTTTTAATTTAATCTCATTTTCAAGTTGGATTGAGTCACTAATAATTTCACTTCATTCTCTTCAAACATGAATTTGCTAGATTAAAAATCCATGAGCCGTTCACTTTGTACGTGACCATGACCTCGATTTTCAAAAGAAACCTCGTTTCCATGTTTTCTTTGAGGTGACCCAAAGGTCATCCCCGTGGCCCCACATCGCGTGACTCAAAACGTGACACGCCTTACGTAACGCACAAAAAATTGACTAAAATGAAACTCTTCTCCGCGGCGGTCTTATTGTATGATGCGACTTTGGTGCAAGCGAGGCAGGATAAGTGGTAAAAGACTGCTGTGGTATGTATTTGTAGTTGCATTTCTTATCATCGTTTATCGGGTAATTCAAGAGAATGCCGGTGACATCGAAAGGCAATGGACTTGCGAGGAACTTCATGCAAAGGATCGACTGATTCAACTTGTGAGTATTAACATCATCAATGCAGGAAATATTATTGCAGAATCATAAAAATAAAGGCCCTACGTACCACGAGGTTCGAAGAGGATAGGTGGAGGTGAGCAGATGAAAATGAAAACAATCAAGGCAGTTACCATGTGCGAAGTTACGTTAAAACTCTCATTATCCAAGTCTTGAGTTAATCAAAGTGACAGTTACACAAGGAAGTGAATGTATCGTTCCGTTACCCCTTGCATCGTATCGTTTCACCAGTATGCAATAAATCGCATTTTAATAGAATAGATCCATAAGTAAGAATGAAATATCTGTTACATATACTAAAACAGGTTGACAGATTTTGTTCGTGTCATAGTCGAGTTGGAAGAGTCATCCTATCTAAAAACAAGATTAAATGTATTGGCAGGAAGCATATGCTTCTAATATTGGTGATTAGGGGGTCGTCAAGGAAAATAATTGGGAGGTGGGAACGTCCACATCCTGCAGTGGTCACGTCTTTCATATCATGCGTGCCTTTAGCCGGGAATCACCCGCCGCCCTGTTAAATAATTTTATTATTATCCATGTTTAACCAAAGTGTCAAGATTTTAATCGCGGGATCACTGGAGGAAATCTCTGCAAAGACTTGTGTGACAGTCATGAGCTTGCCATTCAAGATTGCCTCGCTCACAAGAATACAACCATTGTGTTTTCTGGAACGTGGAGAGATCATGACATTGTATTCAAGACAAAGAGGGAACCTCATCATTTTGAAGACTTGACAGCTCTAATTGATGCTGGACACGGTGGTAAGATAACATTATTAAAGGCATTCAAGGAATTAAGTCACTTAGGGACTTCTGATAAACTGCTAAATTCTCCTTTCAAGTAATCTTGTTTATGCTTTTGAAATAAAGGGAGAATTTGACATCAAATCAGGAATCACTTCAGGCCTTAGTAATGTAATAATGGGAACAGGAGTGGGGGACCCTAGATGTGCATGCATCCTACTTTTATCTCACACCTCAAATATTAGTACTCCTTCTTTGCCTGGAACACAAACATTTCACCCCTACCCCAATCAACAAATGAAAACGAAGGGGTGCCAGTGTTTCCTCTCTTGCAGCCAGTGGCCATGGCTGAATTGTGGGGGTGAGATCGGACATCAACATGTAAAAAGGCACTATGAAGCTGCTTCAGTCCATGTTTGATCTCGCCAGCCCATCCAGACCAGTGTCAGCACGTGGATGTTCAACCGCCAAAAAAGTTCCATATAAGTAGTCCTTTGCACCAAGGTTAGCTATGTTATATTATGATTATATTATGGCAGAGTGTTTACTGAACACACATCTCTATCTAGAGACATTCCATTGCACTGATTAAGTCTTAAAATACTTAAATACATGTCATTCAGTTTCACCATAACAAAGTTTCAATTGGTTCATTGACAGACAATGATGATGGCATTACTACTGGAGATGACCAAGGTGGAATTCAGGAACTCTTTACGTCGCACGTGTTTGAACATGTAGTGAATGAACTATCTTTATTTCAAATGAAAGATTTGATGAAGCCAAAGAGGGTGCTAGAACAACTCTGGTACCCCCACCCCATGGGTAAACTCACTTGGGCTGATATGTCAAGTTTGTGGCTCTTAATACAAAGAGATGAATTTATCAAGCTGCAGCTACTACAAAGCATGAAACACATACCACAAGTGTATGGATTCTGTGGGAGATTCTATGCTGTTGAAAAAGTGCAAGCGTTAGAGGAATTGACATTTACTCCTTTCAGAAAGCCAATGCCTTGGAAGAAACGCTTGAAAATAGCTTTGGACTTTTTAAGTCTCGAAAAGGAATTTTCAAACACAAGTCTAGGAACACTTCATCATTGTGATATCCAGCCTGGAAATTTTGGTATCACCAAAGATATGCGAGTTGTAGCCTTGGACATTGATACTGTATTCCCGACACGACAAATGAAGGATTTTCTTGAACAGCCAACTTGTGAAAGTAACAAACAATGCGACTTTTTTGACTGTGTTTCTTCATGCAATCAGACAGTTCATCAATGTTCCAGAAATATTCTGACAAATAATTTACAGGTTAGAAAAGTTTTGATCACTTACCACCTTTTAAACCAATAGGGCTGTTCATCATCCCAGGGGGTGGGGGGTACTCCCTAAAATGGCCTATATGGGGAGGTTTTACCTAAAAGGAGTACCTTTTCCAGGCTTCAGGTATATGAAAGGGTAGGGATTTCGCTTGTTGAAGTATATGAAAGGGTAGGGAAATCAATCATTGTGGGGCTAACAGATGAAGAATTTTGTGGCTGTGAAAAAGTTCAAAAAATGTTCTGGTTGTGTGTTTTATTCACATTTTGAAGACAATACATTTATAGCAGTTACAAGGGATGCAAAGTTCCGAACTAAAAGGTGAAAGCCTCCCAATTTAAACTTTGTTGTCCCCAAACAGAACAAAAGAGTCAGCAGTCTCTTACTTTTTCTTCTCGGGCTTATGCCCTTGTTTATCATGGCTCACGGCTTCGCCACTCGCCTGCTTGATTTTCATGTGCCGTTACTTGCCAAAGAAGAATAAGAGACTGCTCGCAGTCTAGTATTAGAGTTCATGTTTGTATCACATCTAGTACGTTGAGTATGAAACAAGTAAAAATAAATAGGAGCAATATCCAAAAAATGAGATATTAGTAAACTTTAGGAGTGTTTTGAAAATTTTTTATCGGCAAATCTACTATTTTGAATGGGGAATTAACTGAGATAAGCATTTTACTGACATCCTTGCTGACACTGGCCGTTTTCACACTAAAGATGGATTATCCGTCTGAGACGGATTATCTTTCTTCAAAATCTGTCAAAATTTACAGGTAAAAAGAAGGATAAAATCAGACGGATTGTTCATCCAAAAAGTAAAACCATTCCATATTCAAATTAAGACGTATTATCTGTCTGACGTGAATTATCCAACGGATAACCCATCTCAGATGGATAATCTGTCTCTAGTGTGAAAACAGCCATTCACTATATAAAAAAAGACTTAAATTTTGATCCCAATAATTTAAGGCAATCAGCTGTCCGTAGACAAATGTTTTCATTCCCAACATAGTTCGTAGAGGAGACTAGTAACTAGGAAAGCTGGAAAACATCAAAATTGAAAACAATGGTGCTGTAGGTTATGTTGGAAGCTCCTTGACCGTGCACAATCCTTTGTTTTGTGTTCACAAATAGTAACTGAATAAATTAATACATTATGTTTCTATTGGTCAGTAAGTTCAAAATGACAGGAATACTATTGAACATTGTGCATGGTCAGGTCCAAAAAAGCCAGCAAAAACATATAACAAAGGGTTTCCCAACCATTCCACTTTAATTAACTATGATCCCATGGTAAATAATAAACAAAAATGTATCATATAATGACTAAGAGTATGTCCTTTTTGCTACTGCAGGTCATTTGTCGTGATATTCTGGTATCACGTTGGGAACAACCAGGATTATTAAAAAGAGCTCCTGTGCATATTCAAAACAAACTGTCACCTCTACTATCAGAATGTGCATCAGAAAAGATGTTGCCATGGGAACAAAGCAAAAGAAAAAGGATACATAAAAGGCTCAAGAAAATTCTATCTGAAGAACTCTGGTCGAAGTAGAAATTAAATAAAACTAAATATCAGTCAAAATGACTGTATGTCATAGAAAAGTTAAGAGGCACAAGGAGCTACTACAGCACCCTTTTGGCCAGCCATAAAGTATTATATTATTATAGAAGTAAAACATTTATATTTTATGAACACATTGAAAGTATTGTACCAAAAATTTGACTTGGTAATACAGTTTGCTGTTTTCTCATTTCTGATTTAAGTTGTTTGATTTAACTCTATAGGTAATAATTATTACCGTGGAAAAGAATGTCAAGGGAAAGAGTGCTAACCAGGAGTAACGGGTACAGCAAGAGTACAGTACTGTATAAACCCCTACATTACATGTCTTTCCCCAGTTGGGTGGGGGCAAAAACAACTAAGGAAATGTGGAAGGACTGCCACCCAGGAGTAAAACCCAATTCTCTCTTGCCATCATCTCCCTGCTTTGTTGGGGATAAGGTTGTGATATTGAGACATATATATGCCACAGTATTGTCAGAACAATGTCCAGTACTTACATTTAGCTGTTAACACTGTGGGAACATCAGGAAAGAAGGGTAACAACAGCCAGACCATAAACTGACACTTATAAGTCCCTACTGGGCATAAACATTACAAGGGAAATGGTCTTATTGCCAAATGATGAAGAAGTGGCTAATTCTTCTAAAAAACATACCCAATTCAAGACTAGAGTGTACAAACCATACCCTATTTCAGACCAAAATGATCGAAATTGATACCCTATTTCAGACCAAAACAGCTACAAAAAACCTAGCCTTTGGTGCGGCATATACCTATATAGCCTATAGGGACCACCCCACCCTCCCCCCCCCCCCCCCCCGCCAAAATTCCTCGTGCGATCCTATTCTTCCCCCCCTCTTCGCTTCGGTGATAGAAATTGATTTTGTCGGGTCTTTTTTTTTTGCAGAAAAAAAAATATTACCTTGTAGTTATTTCTGTGGTGCGAAATTTGTGATTTATAATCTGTGCCAAAAAATAAAAAAAAACCCAATCAAAACTAGAGGTTACAAAACCCAACCCTTTTTCAAACCAAAAGTCGGAAATTAAACCCCTTTTTCAACACAAAAACGCTACAAAAAACCTTGCCTTTGGTGCGGCCAAAACCCAATAAGCCTAAAGGGACCCCCCCCCCCCCCCCCCCCCCCCCGGGGCAAAAATCGCGTTGCAGATTATTAGTCTCGCTGCTTACGCAAGTGAGACTAAAAATACATATTTTGGAGAGCATTTTTTTTGCAAAACAAGAACTATTGCGCATGCACGACTTTGCAGCTAGTAAAAATTTCTCTTTTAATCAGTGCCATAAAAAAGAGTTTTGAGTTTTGTCTCGGGAAAGTTAATGTATAAAAGCAATAGAAAACTGTTTTCCTGTATTTCCATAGCCTGATAGAAACACTCAAGGAGTTGGGAGAATTCTCAATAGTTATGCAAACCCACGAATTCTCCGAACCCCTCTAGTGTTTATATCAGGCTATGCAAACATGGAAAACGTTTTCTATTACTTACCTGTTTCATTTAAAATCCCTCTCATATAAACCAACAAGTTAACATAGGGACAGTCACATGGTCATTCAATCTTGATGCCCTTATTGATAAAATTAACAGTAAAATAATTTTACTTTTCTACTACCTTCAGTAAAAGCAAATGTATGATGATAAATTAAAGTTGTCTTTTAGCCACAAAGTGCTGCTTTTAATGATGAAAACATGGCCAAGGTTTAAATCCTTGCCTAGTAAAAATTCACTAACAGGCCACAAGATTAGAATATTAACAACATAGTTAGCCCTAATATTAAAAAAATATGTATTGAAACTAATAATTTTTTTTAGTAAAATAATGTAAAAACTGCTTCATTTCTCACGCGAACACAAAAATAATTCTGTTAAAAAGAGATTAGTTCCATCTTGTCTGTCATACAAGTTGAGTTACAGAACAATGTCGTCCTGCATTACTGTCAGCATCCTCAAGTTGTTAATAAAGTACTGCACTGCAAAAGTAGAAGATTGGTCGATTTTTTTGTTTGAGTCTAGGAGATGACTCATACACATTTTAGTGTGATTAAAGCATCAAGCTCTTAGGAACAATTTCCAACTTTTTCCATGTTTGTTCTACAACTGTCTAATCTGCATGCACAGCTGCCAAGGAATCCAAATGTCTCAGTTTCTGTAAATTGCAAACTTTTGACAGCTCAAGTTTCTCTTTCCATATTGGAAGATAATGAACTCAAAGGCTGTTCCACTAGATTTAAACAAGATCAAGTTCTTTCACTGTTAAAACTTCAAAAACTAACCCGGACGTTTAATGGACATCTTTAGTGATGAGCTTGTTAATCACATTGTTTACATCTGCAGTCTTGTTGATTTTCACATAGGCACATTTCCGTACTGTAAGAACTGATATCCACTCTGGAACAAGCTGTGACATAAATCTGATGTGTTCCTCCACTTGAACTACAGAATGTAATAATAATAATTTAATGATTATTATAACAATGATAACAATAATAATAATTTTAATCATTTTAATAATAAAATGAATAATAATAGTAATAAAAATATTCTTATTGTTATGAATAATAACAATTTTAATAATAATGATAAGTTGCCAATAAGTTCAGAAAACATCACAAATAAATTTAACTCAAGCAACATTCTGTTTCCTGCAATAATACTATTAATGTCACAGAAACCCCATGTTAAACAGCAATGCACTTTTTTTAAAATTAACTGTAAAACTTCTGTCTCTATAAACTGATTTAAGGATGTTATTGAAAGGAAAAGGCCTCATGCATACCTTGAGACAAGGAGGTCTTGTAGCTTTCTGATAGTTTTGCTGTTGCATCTTCCAAAGGGATAGCCGCTTTGCGCTCAGTCACAAAATAACTAGGTCACAGTCAAGGAAATATTGGTTAAGTTTGTTTACTGTTAAAACTTTGTCTTAAGGGAAAGAACCATCAGTTGGCCTATTCGTGTTCATAATGTTCACATTAATAAAGGATACGCCTTAAGTATTCTACACAAATCAGGAAGACGTTCTTTCATGGCAAGTTTCTTGTCAACTAATGGATCTCGCATCATACATTCTTCAATTTTCTTTGCTTCCTTCTGGCGAATCTAAAATCAACAAGACATGAATAAACCCTTTGTAACAAGCTCCAACATTCATCAACAAATTCAAATGTTAACTAATGAGCAGCCTATCATTTCAGTTGAGCTCCAAGCCCGCAAGTGTAACCCCAAATCTAAGAAAAATTAATAAGGAAATCTATCCATCCGAGAAATTTTGGTAGTAACATGAACCTACTTCTGCCCATCAGTCTTCCCCACAGGGCAACCAATGTGAAATTTCACACTTTCAAGCCAGTGTGGGAGCCTGCACCCTGATATCGCACATCCATGTTATGACAGCTGTCAAAACATGGTATTGGCTGACCAGTCTCACTTGACCATATTGCAGGCTCAGGTGTAAACCCATCAAGATGACATGTTTTTTTTTGAAGTTATCCGCTGACAAATAATTTTTGTCAGTTTTTAACTGATTGCTGGCTCAACTCCAAGTAGAATTTTTTTGTAATGGTTACAAGTTTATTGTTTGAAGTAAATTATAAATTTATTAACAAGAGCTTTGCCTTTAATCTTGGCTAAATCTATGTATTATTAAAATGACACAGTAGAGCTGCTTTCAAGGGTCAAGACCATCACTGAAACAGTAAAGATGACAACAGTTTGAGTTCAAATTGACACATCTATGCAGTCTGCAATGAGCTTCTGATAAAACTTGTAAAGATGATGTGTTGTGCGCTTTGCACTTACCTTATTGAGCAAATCTTGTGAGATCCCTTTCAAGGCTGTGTTATTTTTGCAGTTGTTTTTGTTCTGAGTATTCTCTTTGGTTTTTGCATCTTTGTCCTCAGGCAGGTTACTGTGCTTGTTGGTATTTTTCTGCTCTTTCTCGTCTTGTTCCTTGGCAACTGTTCGTAATGCTTTCTCAACCTAAGCAAAATAAACATTGACCAAGAAAACTATGGAAAGCATCCTTTTAAGCAACATTTTGTTACCAGCCCAGAAAAAATATTTCCAGAGGTAAGCAGGACAGACAAAGCAGCAGCAACAAAGGCTCAAACTTGTGTGGTTTTCGTTCACAGGTGTAATATCATTAAACTCAAGTGTTGAGAAGGCGACAATATTCCACTGGAAGCAGCAAAATTGCCAGCTGCCGGCTCATTTTGACTGGGCTGATTTTTAAATAATTATGCTCACAACAACTTTGTCTTCCAATCTGTACAAGATGACGATGTACAATAAAAAGACATCCTAGTATAATAAGCACACTGTAACTGACAAGATGTCCTGGGATTCTACACACCACCTCAGTTGTGGAAAAACGTATAATATTAAATAAATAATTTTTTTATTGTTCTTAAAAATATTTTACCTTGCAAATTGATCTACATGTGACGGCTTATTTTCACTGAACATTTTATTTCAAGAGTAGCAACAAATAAATTATTATTCACTCTGTACACAGACATTTATTTTTACTGCAATAGATGGTTAAAGATTTGATTTGTGCCAATGTACGAACACTGCGCTGAATACAGGTGTCCCCAACAATGGAGTTGTTCAATTTAGATTTCAAGTCATTACTTTGAGTAAATGCCCAAAACTACAACATAACATGAAGAAAGAAAGACCAGGTCATGTGACCTTGAAGGGCAGGAAAACAAAAACAGGGAAGCCAACTGCTACATCAAGTATAATACTTAAATAATGCTTCTTGTATTAATATCTCAAATAGGTGTATACCCTTGGCGCCATCATTACTCGTGCTTTTTCCAACACATCATGAGCACTACTATATGTCTTGACCACTGGTGGCTGAGGAAGAGCAGTTTCATCAACATCTGGAACTTCGTCTAGTCGAAATTTGGGGTGCCATCGCATGATCTTCTCATCGTCAACCACTACAGCTGGGTTAAGATTCTGAAGAAAATCCTGGAATAAGCAAAAGAATTTAAGTTTTAACAGTCAAGGAAAAATCTGTCATCTAGTTGCTCTACTAAACAGCACTTTTTTCCATCTAATCTGACAATCCTAAAGGCTTTCTCTCAAACTTTTTTCACCAAAATGAAGTGCAGTAAAAGCCGAGCAAAACAAAACAAAAACAAACAAACAAGGCAAAAAAAAGAGGGGAGAAGACAAAGCGAAAGGCAAAACTCCAGAATGTTGTGTCACTTTTAAGCCCTAAAACTGGCTGGAAATGTTGCTTTCTGTACAGGTACATGTCTAAACTTCAGACGCTGATATTTTGCATCTGGAACAGAAGGCCACAATTAAGTGCTTGACCTTAAAGTAACATTTTAGAAGTTTTNCACAGGTGTAATATCATTAAACTCAAGTGTTGAGAAGGCGACAATATTCCACTGGAAGCAGCAAAATTGCCAGCTGCCGGCTCATTTTGACTGGGCTGATTTTTAAATAATTATGCTCACAACAACTTTGTCTTCCAATCTGTACAAGATGACGATGTACAATAAAAAGACATCCTAGTATAATAAGCACACTGTAACTGACAAGATGTCCTGGGATTCTACACACCACCTCAGTTGTGGAAAAACGTATAATATTAAATAAATAATTTTTTTATTGTTCTTAAAAATATTTTACCTTGCAAATTGATCTACATGTGACGGCTTATTTTCACTGAACATTTTATTTCAAGAGTAGCAACAAATAAATTATTATTCACTCTGTACACAGACATTTATTTTTACTGCAATAGATGGTTAAAGATTTGATTTGTGCCAATGTACGAACACTGCGCTGAATACAGGTGTCCCCAACAATGGAGTTGTTCAATTTAGATTTCAAGTCATTACTTTGAGTAAATGCCCAAAACTACAACATAACATGAAGAAAGAAAGACCAGGTCATGTGACCTTGAAGGGCAGGAAAACAAAAACAGGGAAGCCAACTGCTACATCAAGTATAATACTTAAATAATGCTTCTTGTATTAATATCTCAAATAGGTGTATACCCTTGGCGCCATCATTACTCGTGCTTTTTCCAACACATCATGAGCACTACTATATGTCTTGACCACTGGTGGCTGAGGAAGAGCAGTTTCATCAACATCTGGAACTTCGTCTAGTCGAAATTTGGGGTGCCATCGCATGATCTTCTCATCGTCAACCACTACAGCTGGGTTAAGATTCTGAAGAAAATCCTGGAATAAGCAAAAGAATTTAAGTTTTAACAGTCAAGGAAAAATCTGTCATCTAGTTGCTCTACTAAACAGCACTTTTTTCCATCTAATCTGACAATCCTAAAGGCTTTCTCTCAAACTTTTTTCACCAAAATGAAGTGCAGTAAAAGCCGAGCAAAACAAAACAAAAACAAACAAACAAGGCAAAAAAAAGAGGGGAGAAGACAAAGCGAAAGGCAAAACTCCAGAATGTTGTGTCACTTTTAAGCCCTAAAACTGGCTGGAAATGTTGCTTTCTGTACAGGTACATGTCTAAACTTCAGACGCTGATATTTTGCATCTGGAACAGAAGGCCACAATTAAGTGCTTGACCTTAAAGTAACATTTTAGAAGTTTTGGCACTTTATAGCCAGAAAAGAGTGGTCAGAAGATGGTCAACTAGCTTCAAAAGGTGTTTTTTTGCACAATTCAAAATAGGTTAAAGCCGTTCCTGAAATAAACCTCTTGGAGTAAGAACAAGAACCAACAACAAACTTACTGTAAATGACATCAACTGTGGGATTATTTTAACCCACATAACACAAGCGGGGGCTCAGGAATTAAAGTGGTCAGAAGTATTACGTGTTTACACACTAGTGAGTCAACAGAACATACATAATTGTGGAGTAGTACCTGATGGTGCTTTTTGGTTAATTTCAGTAGACGTTTCTCAAAAGCATCTTTCCTTGCTAGCAATTCAGTTGCAGTCAGCGTTAGTTTCTTATTTGCCTCCTCAGTTTTTCCAAACTCGATAGTCAACTCAAATGAAGAAGATTTCCCAGGACACTTGTCTTGACGGAATTCTAGGGCTGATGGATATACAGTTTTCATCTGTGCCAAGTGTTTCTTCTCAAACCTCCTATAATTAATATTAATTCAGAAATAAAAAAGTTTGACTAATTTTCTAGACAGAAATGACTGACTTATAATGCTAAACAAATCTGAGAAGAGATGTCCGTCACTGTCAACAACAGTCCTCTTCAGGACCACACTAAGCCGTGCCTAAAAGTGAAGCTCAAATTTTTTCACGAGCACGAAGTGCGAGCGGTAGACTTTTTGTTTTCTGTGGCAAAAGTGAGCGAGAGAGCAGGAGCTCGACTTCTTTCCCCTACAAAAAATTGCAACAGGTGAAGTCATTTTGGCACGAACTATTTGCGTCCCTTTTGCATGTGTTGTCACGTGCGTGTGTCGTCATGAGCAACAGTTCTAGTCACGTTTCATGCTGCGTGATCAGGTTTGATTGATGGAGCATCAGTAAAACCGTTCATGATTGGATAAAACCCACAGGAAGAAAATTCTTCCTGTAAATTTGGCCCGCTGCAGGGGATAAAAGTCCTCAGCACTGTATGGGGCCAACTACCAGAACCAGAAATGAGAAGCAAAGGACTTTGGAGAAAGTCTAGACTACACTCACCCAGATGATCATAACTCCTACATGTAACTGTGACCCATCGAGCATTGGCAGGCCATGGCAACAATGGCTTGAAAGTTTTTCATTATATGCTGACAGCAAAGGCCTCATCATTCAAGCACATAAAGCTGACAATAAAGTACAATGAAGAGCTCTACTTTTGCATTGTGCTGGGGAACAAGTACAAGAAATCTTCAAGGCTTTAGCTGACATGGGCACAGCCGCCGAGTATGAGAAAGCTGTAAATGCATTAAATGTGTATTTCATTCCAACGGTTAAATTCGACATACCAAAATCATGTCTTCCAGAGTACGGAACAGCGTGAGGGTGAAACGGTGGCTCTGAGTTTGTGACAAGGTTATGACAGGTCGTGAAAGATTGCGATTATGGTGATCAGGGGGATAATCAAACTCAAGATCAAGTTGTTCAGCAGAGTATGCCCCATGACTAAAGGTGGAAATTGTTGGAGAAAGGTCTTTAACCCTACATGTTCTTCTTAAAACAGCAGCATCTTATGAAGCCACACAAGCTCAACTGGAGGGTATGATGAGTAAAACTGCTAATGTGAATCAGATTCAGGACTCACGTGAAAGCAAGCATCACTGTAAAGGGAAGAAGAAGTCAGGAGAAAACAAAACATAGTGGCCACATGGGACATTTTGGTAGAGATCCTGAACGCTCTGCGAAAGGAAAAACCTGCAAGACGTGGTGGTGCTGATCATTTTGCTTTGCAATGCAGAACCAAGACAGGCAAACCAAAAGCAATAAGAAGCTAAAAGAGAAGGGGAAGGTAAGATACATGTAGGGAGGAGACAATGACAATGAAGATGAGTATGTGTTCACTGTAAAATCGATGTCACAGCCTGAAAAAGTGGAGGTGATTGTGGGTGGATGTGCTCTGCAAATGGTGATTGATTCGGGTGCGACCACTAATGTTGTAGACAAAGGCCTATGGAGTTAACTAAAGCAGCAGAGATTGCCTGCGTATCCAAGAAGTGTGACAAGAGGCTTTATGCATACGGAAGCAAGGAGCCGCTAAAAGTTTTGGGGACATTTTCAGCATCGACGAAAGTAGCTGAGAGTGAAGTTCAAGCTGAATTTGTTGTCATTGATGGTGAAGGAGAAGTACTGCTTGGAAGAGAAACTGTTGAAGTCAGGTGTTCCAGTCTATACACTACAGTCCAAAGGATTGAAATGATCATGTCAGATTACAAAGAAGTGTTTGATAGTGTGGGCAAGTTAAAAGACTATCAGGTCAAGTTACATGTCAATCCCAATGTACCCCCGGTGGCTCAGCCAGTCAGACGCACTCTGTTCAGCCTCCGTGACAGGGTGAAGAAAAAGGTCAAGGAACTTGTAAGCATGGATATTATTGAGCCAGTAAATGGTCTGACACCATGGGTTAGTCCAGTAGTGGTGGTACCAAAACAGAATGATGAAATTCAGCTTTCAGTAGACATGTGAAGAGCCAATGAAGCAACAATCAGAGAACACTACCCCATACCTAACGTGGATGAAGTACTCCAAAGCCTCAACCAAAGCACAGTGTTTAGCAAGCTTAATTTAAAATGGGGTTACCGTCAGCTAGGACTCCATCCAGATTCCTGTAGCATTACTACCTTCATCCCTTATTGTGGATTGTTTCAGTATAAGCGCCTGATGCTTGGAATACGTTCAGCCCCAGAAGTGTATCAGCATGTTATTCAGCAAGCGCTTAGTGACTGTGAAGGAGTTGGAAACATCTCTGATGACATAACGGTGCATGGAAAAACCACTGAGGAGCATGATGAGAGGTTAAAGCAAGTTTTGGAGAAATTGAAAGAGAAAAACCTGACAGTAAATGCAGAAAAGTGCAAGTTTTACATGATCAAGCTAGTGTTTATGGGACTGATACTAATGAACAAGGGCATTGTACCAACTGAAGAGAAAGTGAAAGGTGTTGTTGAGGCAAGTGAGCCACAGAATGCCTCCGAAGTTAGAAGCTTCCTCGGACTAGCTAACTACAAGGCGCGGTTTATCCCGGACTTTGCCACAGTAGCTGAACCTTTGCGTAAATTAACAAAGAAAGGGGTTTGTTTCGGGTTTGGAGATGAGCAGAGAAGAGCATTCAATGAGCTGAAGAGCAGATTATCAAGTGCAGAAACCCTTGGATATTTTGTCTTGGATGCCATCTAGTAAGCAGTAAGCAGTCCTGCTCACCCTGAGCCAATCAAGTCAATCCCCTTACCACGAGGTCCATGGCAAGACTTGGCCCTGGATTTATTTGGTCCTTTAACATCAGGTGACTCCGTGTTAGTTGTGGTTGACTACTTCAGCAGATATTATGAAATTGAGATCTTGTGTTCCACAACATCTGAGAAGATCATTGAGAGTCTGGAGAGAATCTTCATGATTCATGGTTTAGCACTATCAGTAACCAAAGACAATGGGCTGCAGTTTATTTCAAGTGAGTTTGAAAGATATTTGGAAGGATGTGGTGATAAGCACATGAAGACCACGCCTTTAATTTACGGCCCCAAGCAAATAGCGAGGTGGAAAGGCAGAACTGATCTCTTTTGAAAAGGATGCAGATAACGCATACCAAGGGCAAACAGTGGAAGGAAGAAGTTCACAAATACTTGATAGCATACAGATCGACTCCTCACACCACCACTTGAGAGAGACCTGCTGAACTTCTGTTTAGAAGAAAAATCCAAACCAAGTTAACTGAATTCCACAAAGACCATGTAGCGAGTGAAGTGCAAGACAGGGACAGAGAAAAAAAAGCAAAAGCTAAGTTATATGCAGACAAGAAGAGGCATGAAGAGTATTCAGATCTAGTTCCAGGTGACAGAGTGTTACAAAAACAAGAGAAGCAAAACAAGTTGTTGACACCATTTGCACCAGAACCGCATGACGTTGTTAGAACGAATGGCAGCAGCATTATTATCAAGTCTCCTGAGGGTGTTGAGTTAAAAAGGAATACTGCGCACATTAAAAAGTATGAGGAACCGCCACCCATGCCAAGTCAAACTGTTTCTCTGCCTGTTGAAGAGGATGTTCAAGAAGAGAATCCTACTCTACCGACAGATCTTGAGGCGGATGGTGGAAAGGAATGGAATGCTGTCTCAAAGAGACCAGCCCCGACAGGGCTTGAGACGGATTGTGGAGAAGCTAGAGCTGCTATATCTACCAGACCAGTTTGTTATAAGAAGTTACCAGAGAAGTTCAAAGACTTTGATATGAGTTCACTTATTCATTGATAATCGTAGAACGATTCTGCCACAATTCAATGAAGCGATCACAATAATAACTTGACGCACTGAAATAGGGTCACTTCAGTTCAAATGTGATCAACACGTCGATGCGTCAAACAAGGTCAAAGAGGATGTACTTTCTAAGGTCGTTTTATGTTTCCCTAGTATATGGTGTTCTGAAAAAGGAAGGGATGTAGTGTACTTTCAGTATAGCTTACATGATATCTGAGTGTGCAAAGGATCATGGGATTGATTATTAAAAGCATGGCAGGTTAGATCCGGAGTGTTCCATGTGTAGACTTAATAATCCATTCGAATTGGTTTCAATATGCAATTAAGACACAACAGTGGTGATCTGATCGGCTGATTCTCACAAGGAAATGAATGAATGTTTGGAAAAGTCCTAGAGAATACACAGCTTTTCTTTTACTCAGCCAAGCATTTTGGAAAGAGAACATTGAAGACAGAGTAAAATTATTGGAACTAAACGTTTTAAATAATTGTTGTCTACAGACAACAATGACCAATTTGCATAAAATAGGTCTTAAGATGAGGGAATGACGTTCCAAGAACTTAGCCCCCCTCCCCCAGGAAATTGTGCGTCTAGTTTATTTTTTTTGCCTTGAATGGTCCTTTACCTGCTGAGCTAAAATTTAGGGAGAACACTGAGCCAGGGGAAAACCCTGGCCCTTAGTGAACAACCCACCTTATTCATTGCACGAAATGGCGACAAGCTTATCCCTAAAGAAGACCTTTGATTTAAGATGTAGATTGTATTGATTAACAAAGGCAACCTCCAGAGATCAAAAATGAATGTTCACAATCTTACTTTCTGGACATCTGCTGTACAGCATCTCTGAGCTTTGAGAACGTACACTTCTCTTTCCGTTGTCCCAGCAGGTTCAGCACTGTATCAGTGCAGCGGAACATTTCTGCCAAACTCTTGTACTTGTAGGGGAGGGGTAAAGTTGCAGGTGATACTACTGTTGGACTGGGCTGAGCCAGGGCATGGAATCTTTCATAGGCTGGAACCTCCTTTGCGACTTGGTGAAGCCTCTGTTTATTATCCTCAGTAGCAGATTGTGAACTTTTGGATGCACTTTTTTCTAGTGACCTCATGCTTTTGATCAGTTTCCTTGCCTTGGCGAGGTCTTCTTCAGCTTTGCTGGCATTTCCTCCGGTTTTAGAGCTTCTCACTGCAAGAAAATGAGAAAAAACTAGTATGTAATTCAATCTCCTAAAGTATCAAAGGAATAGAACACTGTCCATGTATGTGAAATCTGATGTGTTCTATTGAAAATTCTATGACCTGTTAGAATATTAACAATATATGTTCCATCATCACTCTATCTGCCATCAGGCTAAAAAATTCCAAGCTTCTTTTCTACAATGTCCTATTCTTGCTATCCAACTAGAGAAACAGCCAGCCTTTTTAACTTGAAAAAAAAAAAAATAAAATCCTTAAAGATAAGGAGCTGTCAAATAATATTTCTCTTGCCCCTAGCAGGTGGATGCTAGTCTTAGAGTACATTTGATTGGGAGAACTGGATTTAGTATTATTTGAAATCCACATTTTGAATTTGCAATAAAATGCCAAAAACGGATTGGCCTTTGATAACTGATTTTGACTATAAAAAACCTGTCCTACAATTAAGAAATAAACAGCTGGATTGCCATTTTATTGGGAATTTCAAAAAAGGATTTGCAAAACCATTCTCTTTTTTTTGCTACTAATTATGCGTGCGTCTCCAAGACTGCTGTTCTTGAGAACAGTTTTCTAAATCCTTTATAACTAAGACATACTACATCTGAAGAGAATATTAACCTGAACTGCTTTCATTGGTGGAGGTGATCTGAACACAATCCTTGATCTTTCTCTTTCCTTGTTGACTCATATTCACCGCTGCTCTACCTCGGCTTAGAACCATTCTTGCCTGCTCTGCGATCCATGGATTACTTTTTACACCACCATCGATCCTTCTCACAATAGGTGGAGTCTTGCAAGGTGACGCCTGAATTTCTGCTTCCCTGTTGGCTGGGATATCGGCCTCGCGCAACGTCTGGTCTTCTGAGCAATCCGTCTTTGACTGAGAAGAAACTAACTTTCCCTCCATACTTTTTGTGTCTTTTGGTTGTTTCTTTGAAGTTCTCTGCGTTCGCTTCCGATTCCTTTGCTTGGGTTCGACGTCTTGACTATTTTCTTGCGCCTGTTTGCTGTCCCTGGAGACGCTCGCGGTGAGGTCGTCAGTTTCAACTATTCCTTTGGACGCCATCTTGCGCTTTCGCTGCGCGTCCGATAACTTTCCGATCAAAGCTTCGGCGAAAGCATGATCATCACACAATGACGTTGTTTCGCTAACAACGTTGTTATCTAGTATTTCAGAAGATTCGCAATTTCTTTCATTCAAAGACTCTTTCACTCTGCTTTTAGCTCCTCTGCGAGCTCGAGCGTTGCTCTTTGTTTGAGAGGACGCCACTTGCCGCTTCGCTCGCGTACTCCTTCTGATAGAAACCTCGCTTTCAATGTCTGTCGCATCAACTTTCCTTCGCTTTGCAGGATGGAAATCTTCCAGACCTTTCTTTCTTGTGCTAAAATATTGACCTAAAGTCGCTTGTTCCATCGCCGCCACAGAAGACATGTTGCCGGTTCTTTGCTCTTATTTTGGCGCGAAAATGTACATGTGATGTTTACTTCTCCTTGCGCATGGCATTTTATCTTTTATTGCGGGCGCAGTCACGTTAGAATAATTTGCGTGACATAATAACCATTGAAATACGAAGTCCAAGATAATATATAGATTTAGCCAGGGCTAAAAGCGAGGCTCCCATTAATTTTTTTTATAGTTTAAATCAAACAATAAACTTGTATCCACAATTTAGTTAACTTTAGAGCACATAGCACATTCATGTGACTTTTGAGGGAAAGGCTAAGTGATTTTAGAGAAAAATAATTTGCAAACAGCCCAAGAGTGAACAAAATCTTACATCGAGTTGATAACCTCATATGTACACCCAAAAAATAGCAATCATCTTCGATCACATTTAAGAGCCATAATGGCTCTTGATCACCGTAAGATAAATTAGGCCTGGAAAAAAAATCAGGTTGAATTTTTTTGCGTTCGACAAGTTTACTTTACATAATCTTGCCAACAAATCTGGTTGCGTGTAAACCAACCTTTTATACCATTTATACATCGCATCTGAGGTGAAACAGTACTATGAGGTACTGATTTTATCATACAGACCTCGGACAGAATGCAGTATTTCACAATTTTGCAACAGAAATTGCACTCATTTAATATTCAGGACGATCGAAGCACGCGTGGGCTTTTAGCTAAACCGTTAAAAAAATGTCCAAAATCACATATACAGCCAGCCGGTTCTCACTTTTGCAGTGCGAGCTGTAGCGAATGTTTGTACGAATATACTAGAGTTAAGCTCCAACATAATAAAGACATTATTATGTTTATTTTTTATTTAATGGTTTTATCGATCTGTAATCTTTAAAAGTGTTTGATACGCGCGGCATTTTGAGTACTCCTGCAAGCGATGTTCACTGAACGACTGAAAACAAACGGCACAGCGATTAAAATTACAAGAGAGACTACCAACAATCAATAAAGGAAATATAATTCGGCGAAACATATACAGAGACAACATTTTTCATTCACGAAGACAAATATTAAAGTGTCTCTAAAAATCCTGAGTCTTCAAGCTTAAAGCTTAAGTTTATGTTTTAAGCCGGCTTCCCGGTATTTACTTTTTTCACAGATGAACTCGAGGCAAGAAAATCGCTCAAAGCTTTCTTTTACAGCCCGAATTATAACTAAATGTTCTTTGAAACGTTTTCTTTCCAGTATCTGCGGTGAGAAAATGTCTAAAGACTTTTTAAAGTTGTGTAAGCTTATATCAAGTTTACCTGATTCTTGGTCAGATCAAATTGTCTCAAATCTTACAAACGTGCATAAACTACATAGCCGCATAAACTACGCTCGACTTCTTTAAATTAGATATAAGAAACAAACATCAAACACAATAATTACTGAGGCTTACTATTCGAGATGAAGCTCCTGAAAGGTATCAAGTAAGGCCAGTATCAGCTAGTATCGCTTCAGACTTTTCAACCTTAACGCATCAAGAAAGGTGAAAAACAAAAACGTTGTAACGTTGCCATCCGAAATCGGATTCCCGACTTTGACAAGTGATGTATTAATTTCTCAACCAAAAACCAACTAGCCATGAATAACAGAAGGCTCCTGATAGCAGCTGAATTTCATTTTGTGCATCCAGTGGAAAAAGACAGTTAAAAACATCACAAGTTGACACAAAACTCTCTCAGCTTCAGCTGTCAAAGTAAACAAGATTCAAGATGCTGCATAAATTTTCCGCATGAGCTCATGTGTCAAATTTTGACCAATCAGAGCATAAAAAAGGGACGTAGAACGTGACCAACGCGTGACCGTGGTGAGCAAAGTCAAAAGCAACTGTCTTGCCTATAATAGCTGGTTGAATTTTCGGGTCCGAGGTCAGTTTTAAATCAAAATTTTAATTGTGCGGCCCAAAAACAAAACATATTCCATATGAATGAAAAAAAAATCAAACTTGAGCCTGCGATCATTTGAAAACTAGTAACTTGTCAGCGGATAACTTCAAAAAAATACTTGACCTCGACGGGGCAACACCTGAGCCCGCGATACGGTCAAGTGATACTGGTCAGCGGATACCCTGTTTTGACAGCTGTCAATTGATCAATCAAAAACATTGATGTCCAATGGATGTGTGTATCAGTTTTCCTGTGCTCTCAAACTAGCTAGAAAGTATGAGATTGAACATTGATCGCGATCTAGTAAAACAACTGGTCAGCGGATAGCTTCCAAATAAATCACGTCACCTTGATGAGTTGACACATGAGCCCTCGATATGGCAATGTGATATGGGTCAGTGGCTATCCTGTTTTGACAGCTGTCAATTGACCATATTGTGAATTGCCAATGTAAAAGATGTGGATTTGCCAAGACAAGCCTTAGACACCCCTCCCTTCCTTTTGATAGTCTCCCCTACCCTACCAGTACAATCTGTAGACGCGTACGTACGCTCGGTCAGTCACGTGACAGCCAAAAGAAAAGAGGTTGACCATATTCTATGAGTATGGGGCTCTGTCCCACGCGCGCGAGCCCCGCTAAAAATATTTAGAGCTTAAATTTTGCTTCCTTACGAATAGCAATACATGTAGTAGGGAAAAAATGCGTCATAGTTTCCGCAAATAATAGTGCCTAATCTTAGCATGGAGTATTAAGACCTATTGAGCAAAACCTCCACTACACTGTTTCATTTCGTATAGAAACGTGAAAAGATTTTTTTTTGAAACTTCAAAAGAAACCAGGTAGTTTTACATACATACATACATACATACATACATACATACATAGTTTATTTGGTAACGCAGGTTATAGAATACGCAAGACTGAAGTCCTGATGTGGACCTGCCTATCTACTTGTTAAAAACTAAAGTATATACATGTTGCTTTAGTTTTCTTCTAAAATGAATCCCTAGCTGACAGTCTCTTCCTTCAGAGCTTCCTGTCACGCCAAAAACCATGACCTAATTTGGAAAGTTTATGTAATAGTTCAGCTCACGTCACACAGTTGGTTGTTCCTAGCGAGTTCCTCGCGAGTTCCTATAAACAGCAAAGCAGTTAGCAGTAGTCCTTGACAGAGAGTGTTCGTCTCTTGTGTGTAGTCTTGACGTCAAGCCGTTGTTGAGGCTTTTAGGGCTCTAAATCATCTCATACAAACTCTACTGTGTACAAAGCTAAAGAATTTCCAAGCTCAGGGCAACAGGTTTCAATTTCCTGAAGTCTTGAAAATGGGTACAGAATGGGCGATGTGGGCTAATGAACAAGGTGTTATCGCCAGTGTTGGTAAGTATGAGTGTTAGAAAACTGGTTACTACCTAAACTTAAATAGCAAAGCCAAGCTGGTATATTTTCATGTATAGTATTTTACGAAAGATCTGAGACGCTTTTATTAACGGTGACCAACGGTGCTGGATGATCCAAAAGCCTGCAAAGTCGAGTTAGCGTAACTTAAGCATTTTTCATTTGTGGTCATTTTCTGCCGCAGTTGTTGTTCTTTGAACTCCAATGATACCCTAGGATAGTTATGTGTGTGTGTTTGTGTGTTTAGTCTTTGTAAACGTTGAATCCTCTCATCGCCTCTAAAATTTCGTGCTTTCAAATTTTTGTCGTGTTGATGTAACGCATCAGTGACCTTTCACAATCACGTTTTTCTACTTGACAGTTCAATATAAGCTCAAGCACTTCCCTATTAAAGTAAAGCTTATATTCACCTATTTTTATTCCCATTTCAGTCTTACTTATGGGAGGAATACTTGGAACAGCCGCACAGTTTAACAAATGGTATTTTGCAGCCTACTCTCTGTATCTTTTTTTTCTTCCATTGAAGTATGTGTAGGCATGGGAGTTAGATTGTGTTTATGCTAATACCTGTTTTGACGCAAGTCGTGATCCTAAACGGAATACGTAGACAATATCAGTATGCGTCATTATGACTCAAGTGGGAATAATATTTTGCCCAAGGATGATGAATATTGGTAATAATGTGCAAATTCAATTATCATTTTTATCAATGAATTTAGCATTTATTATTTTCATTTAGCATTGACATGAACAATTTTTCAACACTGTGTAGATGAGTTCTATGAACTTTTTTAGTTGATAATATGATTTTAGAAAGGGTCAGTGACTGTAAAGAAGTTATGGTCATCTTTTACTTGACGTCTGTATGATAACGTAACAATGGTGCCCATCAAAAACACCCTTGTTGTTAACTCAACTATTTTGGTATTAAACTCCCTTTGTTGTTACTGAATTTCAAGAATCAACTTTTCACAAAGTTTAAAAAACTTCTATCAAGCTGGTTTGGAGTTACTATTAATTTTCATTATAACATGTCACGTGCTGTCTAATTCACTCTGCTAGTATTATAATGCCAATTACACTTCCTTGTTCACTATGGAACTTAAAGAATAACTTGTGAATGACAAAATCACAGCTTTGTGTCAAGTTTGTCCATCCGAGCCTCTTTTTGTGTTTGTTGTGTTAATATACCCTCTTGGTGCCGGTTCCTATCATATAAATTTTATTATGATACGTGTGGTGACACAGATCCTTTAATTTCATTAAAGAAGTGGTCGCTAAAACACCCTCAAAAGCTGAATGATAAGCAGACACAAATCCACTCTGGTTGTTTAATTAATCTGTCCTGCTATATCAGTTACACTGTAGTAAAGAGCTTCTACAAGTGAGTTGGAACCAGGGTCTTTTTTGCACCTCACAGTGTAATTTCACAAGAATAATTTAATAGTCAATGTTCTTGTATTATTGAGTACTAAATGCAAGTCCAATATTTCCTGAATTAAAACTGTGAATAACTTGTATAGGAACACCACTAATTTATAGATATTATGCCCACTGCTGGGTTTATTACCATTTCATAATATTGATCATCAAACATAACCATTGTTTGTGTTTGTGGTATTAGCCTAATCAAAATTTCAGCCAAAATATTAGCGAATTGTAGCCCTTATTTTACTGCCTTACAATATATCAATAATCTTGAAACTAAAAGGTCATATAAAAGGAAGGTTGATCTCAAGAATCTTAAATTTTTAAAAAATCTATCGAGCGGTTTAAAAACTATTTGCTAGTAGACCAAAATATTCAAAAACCGCTAACAAGAGCGCCTGGATACATACTAATCAAATCTTTCTTTCTAGCAATCGGCTGGAGCTATCTACATGATCTTTCACACACGTTTTTAAAAGATTGAAACTACTATGAGGTGAAATTGCATGTTAAAAGCGCTTCGTTTTCTACAGATAACATGCGAACATAGAGATTGTCCATTTTTTACCGTATTTCTAACCACAAAATCTTTGTCCCAAAATATCTTGATAACGCTCTTACAGATTTCGCTTAAACTTCACGAACATCGAGGCCGCTATTGGAGGAAAAAGCTTCCGTGAATGATTTTGGAAGAACAGTTCCCAGTGCCGATATATACCGCTGTAAGTAAAATACGTAATAGCGTCATTTCGTTGCTATGACAACTCCGATGTCATTGCAACCCTGAACACAACAAATTTTCATCTTTATCTAATACAACTGTGGTGACAATTTTTTCAAAACTTTGTTTATGGCGACGTAGTTTATGCTCAAACTTGGGAGGTATTGGCCCTGGAAAACTGTATCGAGCCACCTTAAGACCTATTGAGCAAAACCTCCACTACACTGTTTCATTTCGTATAGAAACGTGAAAAGATTTTTTTTGAAACTTCAAAAGAAGCCAGGTAGTTTTACATTTTGCTATAGTTTTCTTCTAAAATGAATCCCTAGCTGACAGTCTCTTCCTTCACAGCTTCCTGTCACGCAAAAAACCATGACCTAATTTGGAAAGTTTATGTAATAGTTCAGCTCACGTCACACGGTTGTTCCTAGCGAGTTCCTCGCGAGTTCCTATAAACAGCAAAGCAGTTAGCAGTAGTCCTTGACAGCGAGTGTTCGTCTCTTGTGTGTAGTCTTGACGTCAGGCCGTCGTTGAGGCTTTTAGGGCTCTAAATCATCTCATACAAACTCTACTGTGTACAAAGCTAAAGAATTTCCAAGCTCACGGCAACAGGTTTCAATTTCCTGAAGTCTTGAAAATGGGTACAGAATGGGCGATGTGGGCTAATGAACAAGGTGTTATCGCCAGTGTTGGTAAGTATGAGTGTTAGAAAACTGGTTACTACCTAAACTTAAATAGCAAAGCCAAGCTGGTATATTTTCATGTATAGTATTTTACGAAAGATCTGAGACGCTTTTATTAACGGTGACCAACGGTGCTGGATGATCCAAAAGCCTGCAAAGTCGAGTTAGCGTAACTTAAGCATTTTTCATTTGTGGTCATTTTCTGCCGCAGTTGTTGTTCTTTGAACTCCAATGATACCCTAGGATAGTTATGTGTGTGTGTTTGTGTGTTTAGTCTTTGTAAACGTTGAATCCTCTCATCGCCTCTAAAATTTCGTGCTTTCAAATTTTTGTCGTGTTGATGTAACGCATCAGTGACCTTTCACAATCACGTTTTTCTACTTGACAGTTCAATATAAGCTCAAGCACTTCCCTATTAAAGTAAAGCTTATATTCACCTATTTTTATTCCCATTTCAGTCTTACTTATGGGAGGAATACTTGGAACAGCCGCACAGTTTAACAAATGGTATTTTGCAGCCTACTCTCTGTATCTTTTTTTTCTTCCATTGAAGTATGTGTAGGCATGGGAGTTAGATTGTGTTTATGCTAATACCTGTTTTGACGCAAGTCGTGATCCTAAACGGAATACGTAGACAATATCAGTATGCGTCATTATGACTCAAGTGGGAATAATATTTTGCCCAAGGATGATGAATATTGGTAATAATGTGCAAATTCAATTATCATTTTTATCAATGAATTTAGCATTTATTATTTTCATTTAGCATTGACATGAACAATTTTTCAACACTGTGTAGATGAGTTCTATGAAGTTTTTTAGTTGATCCTATGATTTTAGAAAGGGTCAGTGACTGTAAAGAAGTTATGGTCATCTTTTACTTGACGTCTGTATTTATAACGTAACAATGATGCCCATCAAAAACACCCTTGTTGTAAACTCAGCTATTTTGGTATTAAACTTCCTTTGTTGTTACTGAATTTCAATTATCAACTTTTCACAAAGTTTAAAAAACTTCTGTCAAGCTGGTTTGGAGTTACTTTTAATTTTCGTCATAACATGTCACGTGCTGTCTAATTCACTCTGCTAATATTATAATGCCAATTACACATCCTTGTCACTATGGAACTTAAAGAATAACTTGTGAATGACAAAATCACAGCTTTGTGTCAAGTTTGTCCATCCGAGCCTCTTTTTGTGTTTGTTGTGTTAATATACCTTCTTGGTGCCGGTTCCCATCATATAAATTTTATTATGATACATGTGGTGACACAGATCCTTTAATTTCATTAAAGAAGTGGTCGCTAAAACACCCTCAAAAGCTGAATGATAAGCAGGCACAAATCCGCTCTGGTTTTTTGATTAATCTGTCCTGCTATATCAGTTACACTGTAGTAAAGAGGTTCTACAAGTGAGTTGGAACCAGGGTCTTTTTTGCACCTCACAGTGTATTATCACAAGAATAATTTAATAGTCAATGTTCTTGTATTATTGAGTACTAAATGCAAGTCCAATATTTCCTGAGTTAAAACTGTGAATAACTTGTATAGGAACACCACTAATTTATAGATATTATGCCCACTGCTGGGTTTATTACCATTTCATAATATTGATCATCAAACATAACCATTGTTTGTGTTTGTGGTATTAGCCTAACAGATAAATATACAAGTTTCTGTTAAGTTATTCCAGGAGATGTGAAACTTCTTTAACTAGTTTGATCAGAGGTTTAGGAATTCTTGTTTTGGTGATTGAGTATCCGAGAGGAAAAAGAGAGAAAGGGAAAAAGACCGTTGAAAGATGGTAAGATGTGTGAAGTGATTTTGTTTAATTATCTTGTGATTCAGCAATTTATATGTTGTGCATGCTTGTTATCATGTCCCATCAAGTTTGAGAAACAATATTTATAAAAGTGAGGTGGCAATAAATTTTTATTTTTATCTTTTTACAAATTATTAAGAAAGCCTTGGCTACTTACACAAATAATGCAAGCTTGATGGTACTATTAATAAAAATTATTTTTAATGCTATTTCAGGAACCAGAAACCTTTTACAAGGTTTGTCCAGTTCTTTGGAGTCCTTGGAAGAAATTACTGGGTTCGATTTGTGTTTTACATTCTGTAAGTAGCAATTATCAATATTTTAATACTCAATATGCTATTAGCCCTTTAATTGGCCACCACCTGACATTTTTATCAGTTTTTCTGATCACGTTTATTTACTCAGACAGCTTAATTACGGCAATCCTGCCATTAATATCGAAAGTTTTGGATATTAATGTGACTCAATATGTCTTAAGTCTAACAGCCACTCAAATGTAGAGACTTCTGACTCATGTTGACTCTGGTAATCTTTTTATTGTGTTTATTTTTAAGTATTTTTCAAAAATATATATAATTTTTTGTGATTTTTTATTTTGGCATTCCTGATATTCCTGATATTTTGGCATTCCTGATAGTTACCAGTTACTAGTTACTACCTCCCTTCTGACATTGTATCTGCTAATCTTTTAGATACTTTTAAGAGCATGTTAATTGAATACTTATGAGGAGATTAGTATGAGGTGACCCTCTTCCAGTATTTATTTTTATTATTATTATTATTATTATTATTATTATTATTATTATTTTTTACTAAATTTTAAATCTTTTTTTTTTAAATTTAATATTAGTGCGATAACTGTACATAGTTTCTTCCTACTAATTATGTAGATGTAGATGTAGTCATGAAATTCACATTTGTAGGATTTCATATCCATATAAATATTATACAAAAAGGTTTAAATTTGGGAACCCCATTATTCAGAATTGTACTAAACAGTATCTCAGAAAAGAGTACTCGTTAGTTTTTACTTGAACGATCACACAAGTGCCTGAAAAGCTTTTCTCATATAATTTTGCTTTTTGAGGTCATTGAATGTGTGTCTTCATTTATGATTTAGTTAAAAGATGATTGCCTGGTCCTTGCCACAATTACCATAATTTTTCTGTTAATATTCAAAGTTTTGGCAGGGTTAGCCTCATGTATTGATTCTCTCTTGTTTGAGAGGCATTTAGTGTAAAATAATTTATCAAAAGCACTTGTGAAACCTAATTATAAGAGAAAAGAGGGATCATCAAAATGTTAAAATACCTGTTTTATGAAGTCCATTGCTTGCTGTAAGTATCATGGGACAATCATTTAACTATCTAACTAGATATATGCTCTTGTTTTTATCAATAGTATTATATTTGTCACTCTTAATACATTTTTCAAAGTGATAGCTCTGTAATTCTCGGTTTTCACTCATGTGGGAAAGCAGAAATAAAAATGGAAACTTTTTAATACAGAAAGTCTAGAATCTGGGACATGAAAGAAGATAAATATACAAAAAGCCCTGCCAAGAATCGGGTCAATAGTTCATATGCGAGATATTCAGAAAAACGTTTTACCCAAATTTATGAAGCTTTGTATGGAGACGCCATGTTTGTGTCCCTTTCAGGGGCACAAATATGGCCACCAGAAACCAACAGAAACATCTGTTTTTGATTTTCCTACTTATGTGTGAATTCTTCGCTTGAGGAACTCATAAAGATTAATCCGTAATGTTTCGAACCCACATAAGAGCTTTTCCGGCCACCAGCTAAATGTCGCATCACGCAAAAGCCTGGAAATTCAAGCGTCCTGTATCGCAAAACAAAGAACCCTTTTGAACCGAAAATTTATTTGTATAAAGGTTTTAAGGTGCTCTAATATCACATGAAAGTAGAAACTCAGAAGAAGCAATTGATAGTTTCTTAGTTTGAATTTTGGTGATGCCATGTGAAAACCAAGAATAGTAAGTTCACATTATACTGTTTTCTGTTTTAGTGCCTCTGTACCTTCATGCTTCTTTTTATCAACAATCCTTGGAGGTGCAAGTCTGGTGTTTACAAGTCTAATATATTTGCGAGCAGCAATAGCAGGGGAGACATGGAAACCATGTTTACCTGAAAAGAAAGCCGATAACACTAAGAAGCAAAGTGAACCTCCACCTCAACCACCGCCTAGAGGGCCACGATCACGCAGCCTTGATAACTTGGCCGTGGAGGATGATACCAAACAAAATCAAGTCTAATTTTATATGAATAAAAACACCACACTTCCATAGCTAGTAATGGGTATACCCGTAAGAGGTGGCTCAAGGACACAAGGCAGATTTAGCAAAGACAACTTTAAGGTTAAACAAGAAAGCAACAGTATGTTGAAAGGACTGAATCCAACTTCGGGTAGCACCCAATTTGCTGTTATTCTATTGTTCAAGTTGGTTTCAAGATCTGCTCAGGAGATTGTCTTTGTTCTTGCAGTCTTTGCTAAACCTGCCTATTGTGAAGGATGGAGAACACTGGACATAAAGAAATTAAAACAATGTTCAGCTAGGATTTTAAATGTAAAATAATAAATTGTGCTAGGTCCTGTGTATTAAATAACTAGAGTTAGAGGTCTGGGTCTTTTTATACAGCTCCCACTAGATCTGCCATTACACAGTGCAAAGAAATTCTGTTTTACAGCTTTTTCTTCGGGCAAGCTGTAGCTACGCTTAGCGTGTACCACCTCATTTTTTGGTATTTCTGAAAATATCTTTTTGTTGTTGATAGTTGCATTTTTTCATTCCTGATAGTACCCCAGTTAATAGTCAAGATAAGCCGTGTATGTAGGATTTCATTCACATGCAAAAAGGTTTAGAACTTCATTATTCAGAGTACTGAACAGTGTCACACAAAGAGCACTCATTGGTTTTCGCTTGAATAATCACACCAGGGCTTGAAAAACTTTTTGGCCAAGCTGTTCTCAAATCAGTTTGACTAGTCGGGATGTTATTTTTTTTCAAGCCCTGTCACACTTTAATAGGCCATTTGCATGATGATATCATTTTACTACTATGAACTACGACCAGAATCATTTTCGTTTTTCTTTTCATATTTAAATTTGGTAATCCCAGCGAGATTTATATGACAAAAGCCGTAATTTGCACAAGAAAGGAAAACTCGAAGGATTCTGGTCGTAGTAGTAAATGATGCCATCGTGCAAATGGCGTCTTAGGATTTTAACCACACATTCCAAAGGTATACAGTAAACCAATGAGTAAGAACCTGGTTTTTAAGAGCCTGTTAGGCTAAAACTTGCCAATTAGGCTCACTCTATAACAAAACCTTTTCAGCATAAAATTTGAAACAGGTTCTTATTTTCTAAGCTCTGTAAAAAAATTCTGTAGACTTTTCAGGAGTTTTTCACTCCAACTGAAATGAAATGGTATGCAGAATTTATATAAGGAATACACTGAATACCACTTAAACCAGAATAGCTACAACGTATTATTCCTTCAGAAAATAAGAACCTAAGTAGCCTAAATTTGTGCTAATTATTAACATTTAAGAAAGAACCCGTCTTGGCTAACTTGGGAAAATGCAGGTTCTTACTCGTGGGTCTTTGCTGTAGTAGCTTTTACATGGCAGACATAACAGTTGGAGCGGCCTTTTAGAAACTTGTAGAATGAGAATTTTGTAAACATTGCCACAGGATGAGTCTTGAAAAAGCAAAACATGTTTTGGGAAAAATTTGCTATATTTGGAAAATAAATGAGTTTGGTGTAAAATTTTTGCAATAAAAAAAATGTAGGTCGAAAGGATTTTAACATAACATCAAAAGAGAGAAAAAAAGGATTACTAGTAATTGAATAGCCAAACGTGTAAAGTAAAGTTTGTTATGGATGAGCCCTTTGGCACGCCCAGGTTTTGTACATTTTGTAATTTGCAGATTCAATACATTATTTGTCAAGGAAATCCAGTTTTGCGAAGTGTGTCCTGTAATAACAAACTTAAGATCGCTATTTTAGTCTAATAGCCTGAGTACCAGGCTTTTCTGGGGGAGAGGAGGCTGAAGTACAGGAATGGGTCCCCCAGGGATCCATTTTAGGGCCAGTACTGGTTTTATTTACGTCAACGACATGCTGACTGTGATACAACCTCGTTCCCGGGCTCTCTCTCTCCGTTTCCTCCCTTCTCTTTCAAGTGCTGAGCCTCTTACCTCTAGACTATAGCGCAGCTGGAATACCAAGATTTAGTCTTTTTTAATGCAAAACTGACCGCTTCCATTCTATGAATTTACTGACGTTACTTTTCCCGCTGATACAACTGGGCGATCTTCCTCAGGCTTATACTAAAAGGTACGGAAAAACGGGCAACAAAAAAACATGCAACTTGTCTTACAACACTTCTGCAAAACGAGCTGAATAGCGATGTTGCTCGTTATATCACCCACATCAAACCTGTCTTGCAACAAATCAGGTTGTTAACGGGTTTGAACGTGAGTGGTAAAACGCGCAACATCGCAAGTTGCACGTTTTTGTTGCCCGTTTTAACGAAGCTTTTAAAAGGCCACACTGCGTTGCTGAAATATGGAATGTTCATTTCAAAAGTGACTAATCACTAGTTCGATCAACTTGGACTGTATTACGTTCCTTTCTTACGTCTTTGTTTCCACTCTAGGTCAATGCTACACAGTCAGTTCTACTATTGACTAGCTAAAAATTTACAAGTTCACACAATTACAGACTATAATGCTTACGCCTAAAAAACATGCGGTGACCATTAATATCCCTAAATTTCTTGCTATACGTGTGTCGGTTATAGATCCTTATTCATTGCACACAGATACTAATACTAATAATAATAAGATAATAATTTCGGCGTCTTTCTAAACGTTCTCTTTTGTCTTTTGAAGCAAAGCATAGACACTAAAATGAAGTTAACTTTTCTTGACACTATAGTGAACAAGAAACTTTAGGATCACGGCTCTCTAAGTAGATTACAACTGGCATCTTTTTGCTGGCGAGCCTTACACGAGCCAGCACACTATTCTCCAATAGCGGGAAAAAGCCAAAGTTTGTCGGGTATAAGATCAGAAGCACGCGCAGTCCATTGGTTTTCTTATTATCCGGCGTATTCACTCCTGTGCGATGACATTACGTAAAACGCACGTGGAAGAGATCGAAAGATTTCAAGTAAATTCCAAGAGAGCAAGCAGATTATCAACGAGGTGAGCGTTTAGTTATTTCCTTTTTTACTTTCTAGGTGTCTATATTGTTTGTGGTATATTCTATCTAGAGCATTTCAGTGTTGGGAAGACGAGAGATTTATGCGTGTTTGGCTACTGTATTTGACGATTCGCAAATACTGAAATGGAGGTGAGGAGATATCGATCAAATCCACCTACATGGGGATAGATTTTTCTCTTTGCATTCAGCAGAGGTGATGTACCAGGTAAAGATTCTTCTATTCGGCGTAAACTGCAGACTCTAGCTTGCTGGTCGCGGAAGAAAAGAGGGGAAAGGTGCTAAGCAAACCAGCGACTCCGTTACCACATGCAATTAATCAAAGTATTATTCGCCCTCTGAGGCGTTAAATTTGATCGTTGTGTCTAAATCTCTGTCCGTTGAAGTACTGTGTAATTCAGCTGATAATTTATGAGTTACATTTGTCCGTTGAGGCGAAAGGAAAGCTTGGAACCATATGCTCTTTGAAGCTTACCACTACTTAGCCTGCGTGGCAGGCGAGAAAAGGGGAGGGGAGAGAAAAGCGCAGGAAAAAAAATCCCCCTCTCTTTTTCCCTTCCACCCAATCCCCTACCCTTACGAAGCCTGCTACGCAGGGTAACCCCTGCTTACCCCTAGTTAACTATTCAACTGTACAATTATTTGACTGTCGCGTTGGTAATGGCCCCGGGGGGAGGGGGGGTTACTCCCTTATATAAGCTATATAGGTATATGCCGCCCCATCGGGTAGGGATTTTGCGCCGTTTTGGTCTGAAAACGGGTGTACACTTTGCCCATTTTAGTCTGGAATCGCGGGGAATCGGGTATGGTTTCGAGGGAACTACGGAGTGTGTGAACGTATTAATCGTTTCAATTCCGAATGAGTAAGAAAGAAAGAGAAATATGCGAATTCGCAATGGATTTGAAGAATTCATTTGTTCGCGCTCTAATCTAATTAATGATAACATAATTTCTACCTAAAGGCCAGCTCTGAAAACGGGTATGGATTTTAGAGGTCTGGTCTGAATTCGGGTGTGGAAAATGATATTTTTTGGTCTGAAACAGGGTCAGGATTTGGAGAACCGGGCGGCACAACCTCACCAAGAATTTCCAGGAGTACCCGCCCGGGGCAAGCGCCTGCTACGCAGGCTACCCTCGGGTTCAATTGTTTGTTTAAAACCTTTAAGTCAAAGGAAAACTTCTCGAGCACCACGTTAAGCCCGTTAATATCCATGCCGGTCGATATCTTCGCACCTCCATTCGCGAATCGGAAAAAATGTTTGACATAGAGGAGCAGTCAAACTCATAAAAAAATATCTTGTTTTCATCCAGATTCATCCCTTAACCGTTCATGACCTAGATCAAATTATTTCCAGACAGTAAAAGAAGGAAATCTAAAGAACATAAGCTGAAGCATTTACTAAAAAATCAGGCCTCGTTTATCATCTGCTTTCACTCTGGAAATTTATTCGAACGGCTTTCCCCCTTTTATACATCACAAATGCAAGGAACTAACATATTTTTCTTTAAAAAAGGACATTACCCACCCTAATTTCCTGGGGGTCATTTACATTTTCTTTACTTAATTTACTTTCAAACCGGCTGTAATCTCCGTATTGTCTTCCGGCTCTGACGGGAAGCACTTACGTTTAAATTAAAACTCCTAGTCATAAGACTTTCGTTGATAGCAGTTTCTAAACTAAATCTGTTAACCTGAGTAAGTGAGCTGCTGTGGTGTGAAAACCAAAAGAGGTCATCATATAAACTAAGCGGCCACTTTCATTATGAATGAGTCCAGAGCATCACAGTCTTATTGAAATGATTGTGAAACAGGAGGATAAGGATCATTGCTGGGTTTTTCGTCAGATCGCCTGTCGTCCTTAGATGGAGAGTTCTGTCCATCTCCGAAAGACTGTACAACTGTAGGGTAAGGCGGATTGCTGCTTTTTGTAAGTTTTTCTGTAGATTTGGAAGCACTGACATTCCCAATATCGTCTTTAAAAACTTGGTCAAGACGAGGATAAGTTGAGCTACTAAGACCAGAAGGTTGCTCTTCAGTTTGTGTGTCATCCGTGGTTGGCTGGTCTGGTTCATCTTTAAAGGCTTGCACTAGAACTGGGTAAGGTGAATCAACCGCTTCTGAAGCGCGCAGCTCCACTCGGTCGTCATCAACCGTGCGCCAAGACCCTGGATCAACTTGTTGAGGCTCTGTAATGAACGAATAAGGAAAAGACTTTAACGGCAAAACTGAATCATCTCTCATCTTCATGACAAAAAATTAAGATGCTTGATTATTATTATTGGCCTTCGGGAGATAGGGAAGACTTGGCATCTAATGACATGAAATACATAGGGGTGTGACATTTGAATGCGAGTAGTTACTTCTGTAGATCCCATGAGCACTTCTATGCCTTGTTGAAATCTCTCAAACTATGTTTTTTTTCTTCTTGTCACTTTACATATAGCAAAATTCTTTTTATTTTATTTTATTTTATTTTATTATTTTGCCACACACAATGAATTACAAGCAGAATAAAAACGATAATAAATAGGTTAATTAACATTAAATTTAAAATTTGTACATTACTTGGGAGGAGTGACTGTGGCGGGGAAATCTCCGAGAAGCCGAGCTTTTGAGGAATAGAGATTTTCCCCCACGGGCAATTTAAATACTAGGCGGCTAGCCTGTTCCAGGCGTTCAGATAGTGGGGAGCGGTGCGAAGAAAAAAGAAGCGCGAAAAAATAAAAGCGAGGGAGGGGGGGAGGTCAGAGGTCACCTCTCTCCCCAGTCCCCCTCTACTTTTCATCGCTATCTTTACTTCGCACCGCTCTCCACTATCTGAACGCTTGGAACAGGCTACTGGGCGGCATTTTAAGAAATAAAGAAAAAAGTAGTTTATTTAAGTATATAAGTGTGTTTAGAGGAAAATATAGATATAAGGTGTTAAGGTATTTAGGTTGCATTCTGTCTGACCCTTAAAAATGGTTTGATCACACGCTTGAATATACTAAAAGACGGGGCGTTTTTGATGTCTTTTATGAATATCAGCGTTATCTTTATTTACTTCCTTCTTACCGAAAATAAAACGGATCCACAATTGTTACACAAAGCTTGCGGTGAAACATGCTCAGTCGTTAATGTCTCAGATTGTGGAATATTCCATATTAGATTTCAAGGCCCATAAAACTCATACAAGACATAGAATTCCAATGACGAATTCACTAAATCGTCTTGTGTAAAGAAAGCGAAACACCTTTACATTATAATTAAGGACTGTTAGTTTTCCGCAGATCGCTCCATTTCGGTCATAATGCCCTTTTGCGATATAACAATTATTTGCTACCTGGCTTTTAGCTATTTCCTTTTATTCCTATTAGTACGGGTATGTGTGTGTTTGCTTGCGTGTCCGTCCTGAAAATGTAAAATATTTTCCCAAGCAACGTTCAGGTTTCACTTTTTCTACGTATTTAAAAGAAATTTTAAATAGGTTTTGGTGGAAAGCAGATTTTGTTTCTGTTGTTGAAGGAAGGCATCGTCAAGGTTACTAGCCCAGAAGCAACTCCTACCGATAGCCTAATTCAAAGAAATTAAATCTGACACATTCTTTAAAGTGTCTCTACGAGAACGAAATCAACGAATCTAACTTTGCTACAAGATCCCCATGCAGGGTTCAAAATGTACCCCAGGACGACCAATAAAGTACACTGGGAGCTAACAGGGTCCAGTTGTTCGAAAGGTAGATCAGTAACGCCATTCACTAGATAAATCTTTATCCAGTTGATAAGAACGCAATTGGTTGCCCGCTAATACGTATCCGCTGCATAGCGATTTATTCCGTGGATAGCTGTGTCCAATGTTTGAACAACCGGGTTCAAGTCTAGTCACTGCTTACTATTTACCATTTGCCGTTTTGCGGGAAGCCATTAAGCCGGTTACATCGTAAGCTCTGCCAGCGAAATGAAGTACTGTTCCCCTTTATTGCCATGGTCTAATGTACTCTCTACCTTATCACAAGATTGTATCGGACCAGTAACCCATTACAACGTCTGTTGCTATGCATCACTACGTAGGAGTGTTCCAACAGGTTTAAAGAAACCTCTGGCTGGTCCCACTCGCGACGTACCTACCTTTTTGACCGCTTACATCCATCTCGTTTAACGGCTTCTTAAGAATTGTCAGCACAATGTGCATGTCCGGACGGAAGGCTTCAGTCTTCAGACACTCATCTATTATTTTCCTTATCTTCGCTGCCTCCTCTCCAAATTGTGTCTCGGAAATTTCCTAAAATAAACTCCGTATAAGATCACGAGGAGTATCGATTTTGTGATGAAAAATTATAGGATTAACCTGCAAGGATCAGGGCTCAAATATAGTCAACCTTACCGGAATATTAGGTTTCCCGCCGGAGACTTTTGTACGGAGTACCCTAAAGTCATTCTCGATGTCATCAAAGACAGTTTTGCCACTCACAACCTCGACCAGACATAACCCTAAAACGAAAAGAGAACCTCACTATTTAGTCTCTGCGAAAGAAACAGAATCGATGGAGAATTAAAAAAGGGCCTGTGAAAAGTCAGCATAATTGCGAGTGTAAATGTTGCTCGCAAAGTAGTCTAGTAGGTATGACGTTAACCTTTTTGTAGATTTGATCATTTTGTTGTTGTTTTGTTGATCATTTTGTTTCATAACGTATGTAGAGTGAAGATAATGTAAACTGCGGAAATACAAACTTAAATGAAGATATGATCGTCGCAGTGGTAATTGCAATTTTAGCAATTGCAAATTAACCCGAAAAACATTTTCGGGCATTGAATGGGATTCGATCCCATGACCTCTGCGTTAGCGCTGCAGTGCTCTACCAACTGAGCTATGAAGTCCTATACATGGGATCAGGCCAATTTGTTGAGTTCATCTTAAGCTGTGAAAGGAATGAAACATAGAATAAATTATCTTGTTATCTTCATTCTATGTTTCGTCCGGGCGAGAATTTCTCGCGTTGATAGTTACCAACGTTTCATACACATGGTGTCCCGTATAAACTTGCATACAGTGTGTGAAACTGGCATGCGAGTTGGCGCTTATTCCTTCTCGAATCAATCAACCAATAAACGGCTCTCTAGTTTTAGGCAGGCATTAAAAATCCTGAAATAGCTCAAAACTATCAGTCCGGTTAAACCAAGTACAACCTAAAACCAAAACGTGCATCTTTCGAAGCAGGATATTAAAGAAGATTAATTTTATCCCTACTATACTACTCAGGAATGACTGCTTTGGTTACGTAAGGACGTGACATTTCTTTAAAGAGTGGAAGTGGCCTAGCTGGCAATTGCAAAGCTTTTGCCATATGAATTTCAAGTAAACCTGTTGGCATGATTCTCTCTTTCTTGATGACCACAGAATTATTGGCTCAACATGGGATCAGCGTTTTCAAAGAGGAAACGTAACGCAAAAACCACCTGGCAACCTTACACTTAAGGAAAAAGTCATGCAACGTTAAGAAAGTCGAGCAGGAAAAATTGTCGTAACACAAGAGACATTTAAAACGCTAGAATGGGCTCTTTGCAGCAAAACAGCCCCGAGGTGACAAAAAAAATTTCTATCGAGAGCAAAAGATGCAGTGGGATCTTGCAAGAAGGAAGATTAGCTTGTTATAAGATGTCATCGAATTGTTGTTGCGTTTGCTTGTCTTTGTCCACTGTGTGTCTGTGTCTCATGCTCGCCAGCAAGGTGGTTTTGTCCCACGTGACTGTTTAATATGCAAAGATCCCACTGCACCTCAAATATAAATTTCAGACCTTCAAAGTTTGCAAAACAAATTAGGGCGAGAGAAGAGGGAATCCAACAGTTACGCTCCATTTTTTCCCTGCATGCAGGTTGGCGCTGACCCATTCCAAGGGCCTTGAAAATGCCAATCAAAAAAACCTCGGAGGGAACGAAATAAGACCTTGCATTGTTACCAAAGTTACCCATACTTACCAAAGCTGTAAACATCAGATTTTTCGGAATACTTGCCCTCAGAAATCATTACCTCCGGAGCCATGTAGCGGTACGATCCAGTTTCAGTTTTTCTGCTTTTTGACCCTATGGTAGCACGGGCTAGGCCAAAGTCCCCAAGCTTTAGGACTTTATGATCTTTCGACAACTGGTGAGAAATTTTGGAGGAAATTAAACACAATGATATGTTTAAATGTTTTCGCCCTTTCTTCAAGTTTTCGTTAAAGATGATTTCTGTGGACTCTTCCTACCTCACTGACTAGGACTGGGCTCACCCGGAACTATCTCACCTGGACAATCATATTCCACCTACTCACAGAAAAACGCAACAGAAACGAGCAGCAACAGCAACCACAGGCCACAGTTTTGGACATTAGTGAGTTTACGCAACAGGCCGGCAGGAAGAAGAGGGCGGCAAATCCCTTGTGCGTGACGAACGTGAAAGGCAATTACTTGTGTGTTTTCTTGTGAACTTAACTAACATCAATGTTTTCTGGTCTTTTACAAAAAGATCTGTTTAAAAAGTTTGAAAATGAAGTTTGACGAAAAATTATTTCAAACAAAATTATTGTCACGCTTGTCACTCAAGGTTTGCTGTCTTCTTTCCTCTCCCGTCCTATTGCGTAAGCCCACTATTAACTGCAAAGGACCGCAAACGAATTTGCCCCAGAGCGTAGGGTCTAAAGAAGACCTGACCAGCAAAATATACCAAACTACACACATTGAATTCTGCAAAGCTGATCGTACTACTGTATGAAAAGTAACTTTGCAAGACATCAGCAGGACACCATTGTAACCCAAAACAGAACGGGGTTGTAGCCAGCTGTTTCTCCATAATTGTGGCTAGTCAGGGCAGCTTAACAAACAGAGAAGCTCTGCTGAGACAATACCCGCTCACTCCGTTTTAAGCCTCAACAATGAAGAACTCCAACACCCACCGGATCACGCTATATCACGTGTCTCCAGGAGAGCAAGACTCCAATTGTCGCGTTTTGGGGGGTGCTATGCACACAGAGCACACTTCAACACACAGCCCAAAGTAGGCTAAACAGAAATTTCTGGTTTACTGTAGGAACTCACACCAGTAAACGTTAGTAGTAAAGACAAAATGACTGCACCAAAATTGAAACTAGTACTCACAAAGATGTTTTCCGGTTTAACGTCCCTGTGCATAACACCAAGCGAGTGAAGATGCTCGATAGCTGAGCCGATATCTTCAATGAATGTAACTGTGAAGTCTTTTCCCATTCCTTGCTTGTTTTCTCTCAACAAGTCTTTGAGATTTCCTCCAGCCATAAACTCCATCACGATGGACAACTCACTTTTCTTGGAGATGTGTATAGAGATGACCTGTACAATATTTGGGTGATTCGCTTTTCTGGTCAGAGAACAAAAATAATATATACTTTGATCAGCGGCCTGCCTCTAAGGCCGTATGGAACAGATGCCAATAGAAAACAATGAGCTTTGAATTAAGAGTGATCAGAATTACAGAATGAAGATTATGTGAACTCCAGGAATACAGAATTAAATGAAGACATGATCATCGAAGTTGTAATTGCAATGTGGTTACAAATTAAGCCCGGGAAATCGTTTAAGGGCCTCAACGATATTTGAACCCAGGACCTCTGCGTCTCATTTCTTTTGCGGGCTAAGATGAAATTAACAAGTTTGCCTGCTCTCTGTGTATGGTTCTTCACAGCTCAGTTGGTAGAGCACTGCAGCACTAACCCAGAGGCTAAATTTTCACCATTTTCAGTAAGTAGTAAATTTATTTTACATCAATCGATGAATAATTACAAAACGTGAAGATGTACCAGAAAATATTGTCTCGTGGGAAGTTTCTAGCTATATATTACTTTGTCAATTTCAATCTCATTGTTAGTAAGGTCAATTTTTTTTCTTGGTGGGTGGCGGGGAGCAGTGGGCGCTTATTCGTGGCTGGGCACCTGGTAACTTTTCCTACCTAATAGGGTGGGCGCTTATTCGAGGTTCGGCGCTAAATCGACTAATCAGCAAAACGGAAAGTAGTTATTACTTGTTTTCTCCCCTGGAAATAGTCGTGACATCGCTACATTAACGAAACAGTTGCCACTTTTATTTAATAACGTTCTTTATTAAATAGAGTCTTGAACTTACCGCAACATATCAGCTTCTCTCTCGAAGTTATTGATCAGATCCTTGTCTTCTTTATTCTTTAAGATCTTCACAGCAACATCTCGTTTGCCCTTTTGAGCTTTGTACACGTAACCAAAGTTTCCCTCGCCGATACGATCAAAGTAGCCTGCATCAAGCTCGCTTCTAAATTTGTTGCTTATTCGAGTCAGCTGTTCCAGGTCAGCCAAGTCTTCGCTCTGTTGAGAGATTTTTTTTAAATTGAAGATAGATAGCATTTCTTGACATAGCACCGACCAAGAAACTAACAAGCCTTGCGCTTTAATTTCCTTTCTTACTTTTTGGTAAATTCTCCATTCAATGTCATTTTTATCTCGAACGGTTTACCTTTTCCTTCTTCTCATTGTAAATCATCGTTTCCGTCTAGTAAATAAGAGGACAAGAAAACTGATGCGTTCGAGCACACTTTAATTGGGTTTTGTGACAATGGTTACAAAATAAATAGCCGTGATGTATATTTTTCCTTGTATTAAGCCATCTTCGTCAATCACGATAGCATGCAAAGAAGATGCTACTTACAGACAATAACAGGGACTGGGAGGCCCTGATCACGTATTCCCGCTCCTTTTTCACGAGAATACCGTATCCCGAACACGCATCACGAAAATACCGAATCCCGAACTTCTCTCATCGCTCTCCCGAATATAATTTTCTTTCCCATCCCACATCAGTGCCTAAATTTTAGTGAGTCCTGCTTCCCCGGTAGCATTCAATTCCCGTATCCCGTTAACGTTTTTCGAATCCCGCACTGTATTTTGGTGAATCCCGCATCTCCGGTACCCGTCAATTGCCGTATGTAATCCCATTACCGTTTTCCGAATCCCGCACTGTATTTTGGTCAAATCCCTCTTCTCTAGTAGCATTCAATTCCTGTATCCCGTTAACGTTTTCCGAATCCCACACTGTATTTTGGCGAATCCCGCATCTCCGGTAGCCGTCAATTCCCGTATGTTATCCCGTTAACTTTTTCCGAATCCCGCATGTCCGGTAGCCGTCAATTCCCGTATGTAATCCCGTTAACTTTTTCCGAACCCCGCACTGTATTTTGGTCGAATCCCGGATCCCGGGTATGCACTTCCAGCCCTGCAATTAGTGGCGTGAGAGGAACATACGCGCAGCTTGAAAATGCTACGTTTGGTGGATTAAGTCTGGCTATGCTAAAACTATTTGTAGAGCCGCTCAAAAACGCAGATAGCCGAGGCATTTTAAAGCGGCTTAAAAGGGCTAGCGATAACAGGGATACACGAACGACCAAAAAAAAAGGCTTACTTCAATTGCGTCAATGCCGAATCTGTCCTTCATCTCAGAGTTTTCTTTCATGATGGTAGTGGCAAGTTTCAGGATAGAGTCTTCGTTACTCCAGGCGACCAATCGACTTTTCTCGTAGACTTTTCGCTTGTTCGCAACCTCCTCCCCGTTGATGTTCACGAGATGAGAAGCAAAATTTCTCTGATCTGGAGATGATGCTTGATCAGCGTAGCAGATTGCTTCATCTGTTCCACCTGTAAAATATAGGATATGGCTTTAATGCGCCTTTCATTCTGTTGAACAGGTTATTATTTACACGAAATGTGAGGAGCAAGCCACTGGGGTGGAACAGGAGGTTATTATTACGAATAATAACCTACTGTTCCACTTCGGAGGCCACAATAATGACTTGCTCGTTCTAAAACAATGGAAGGGTGTATTTAATCGGATAATGCCCTTACTCCTCTGCTTTTTCAAAAATAGGTCAACCCGCGCTACGCGCTCGGTCATTATTTTCAAGGAGGCCTCAGAACACAGGCTGATTATCCTGTGCAGAAACTCTATCCCTCTATATTACCCGTCCCTTCACAGAAAAAATTAACGAAATAAGAGTGGTGAAGTGTTTTGCCGAAAATGCCTGTTTCTGGTCACCAGATATCAAACTGTTGGAAGGGCAATTATTTCATAGGAAATACAAGGAACAGTTTGGAATAAAGTTGACCAAGCATCAGCCAGTGTCTGTTTTAGGAGAAGGGGCTTGAGTGTGACATAGAACCTCCCAAAGTAACTAGACGTTATCCCTTTTAGATAGACGATAAACGTAGGGTGAAACAGAATCAATATTCAACTGTTTGTGTCAGTTTTGAAGAGATTTCTACCTCGATGTTCTACCTTTCTTGATTCTTATAAGTACGAACAATGCTGAAAAAAAAAACTGGCCTAGGGAATATTACCGTGTCTAACGATTAAACGCCGCTTTCGATTAAATGCTGCAGATGGAGGAAAAATACCAAGGAGATCATCACAATTAAATACGCAACCTGTGCAACTACGAAAAGAAAGCCTGGAAAAAATTCAGCCTTGCCGGGACTCGAACCCTGACCTCTGCGATACTGGTGAAGCGCTCTAATCAGCTGAGCTAAAAAGCCAAATGGAGCTTTGAATGCCGGCAAAGTCGGAACTTTTTCAGGCTTTCTTTTCACAACTGCATAAGTTGAGTATTTAACTGTGATAATCTTATCTGCATTTTTTCATCTCGTGCAGCTCAATATACGGTATGAAATTCATATACTCATCATGTCATGGAAGAAAACATTACCAAACGCGCACCCTCTCAGTACAATGCAGCGTATATTTGGAGAGGGAAAAACTCGGTACAACCTGGTAACCTACCCCATCCAGGCAATCACGAATCACAGCAAACAAAAACAAACAAACCATTGAACTTTAAACATCCTTCTGTTTTACATAACTCAAAAGAATATAAATGATTATGATAATCGTAATTGTTGTCAGTGATTAAAGAAATGTCACTAAAATAGACATCGCTCCTGAATCAGATCGTTAACGCTAAAAATTTAATAAACGCGGACGCGTTTAATCTTCTTAATAAGGTATAAGAAAAGGCAGTAATTGTGTAAACCGTCCGCTCATTTTCGAGCTTTCCCCGAAAACTAAGAACGCCTGATTGCAGGTTAGAGTAGTTAGGAAATCGAACGATTTTTCACTGATTATATTTCAATGGAAGCAACAACAGCAGCTAATGGAGAGGTTTTAAAGCTTCACGTTTATGTCAAACGGCAAACGCGAATTTGTATCACGTGACCACGTTTCCCCTTTACCAGTCGCTTACTGTTCATTATTTCTACGCATAAATTAGTAGTTTCACGCACTCTTTTATCCATAAGAATTGTTTTGAGCTGTTTTATCTGCTCATTTTCTGTCTTGGAAATTTTCAACTTGAATCTGAAGTTTGCCGTTTGTCGTATACGTGTAGCTTAACTACAAAAATACATGGTTTCTATTCCTACCTTTAAGACGGATGAGGGCAAACGTTTCCCTTTCCACCTCCCTCTGTTTTTCCACATCATACTTCTCCGAGTCAACTATGCGAATTTCCATAGAGCTGTTCCGTTGCATAAATGAGTTGGCCAGCAGTGCAACCTTTGCGTATTTGCTAATTGAAATCTTGCATTTCAGTAAAATGTTCTGTTTTTCATCCTCAGGCAAAGAAGGGGTTTCTTCGACTTCTTTCCACTTCTGTATTTCTCTCTTGACTCCATGGTAAAAGAAAAGGCATGTGATCCTTGTCTCCGCTTCAGGATTCTTTATAAGCTAAAAGGTTAATACATAAAAGATAACGACTAGTGTATGTTTTTACATGTGGAAAATTAGGTTTTTCACAACGTTTTCTGAAAACAAAAGATACTCAATTTTTTTTGCAAACGGACCAATCAAATTTAAGATTAAACTACGCAACCGTTGAAAACTTTAAAACCGTTTGAACTTACCTTACCTCTCAGGAAACAGCCCTCAAATTTGTAAATGTTATCACTTAATACTTATGGGCTCCTGGCCTCAGCCATGGCTACAGTCACAGCTGCAGTCACATTAACGGCCAAAACCACTTTCATCGTCACAATCACTGTATACATAGCAGTCATAGTCATTGCTATGTGTGTAGTCACTAACACAATCAGTCAGTCAGTCTTGGCCACTTGCGTAGTCACTGTTAAGGTAACTATCATTGCTGTAATCACTGAAACAGTTCTTTCTTACAGACACGGTCATAGTCACGTCAGAAATTAAACTGAGCATTGTCACAGTTGGAGTCAAATCAGAGCCACTGATTCCTAATCATAGTGACAGTTATAACCGCAATTTACGGCAATTTACCCAAATCAGGTTATCTCGTCTTTGTTTCATGGCATCTACCGTTCTCTGGACTTTTTCCTGCGAATAAACACCTAAAAAATTTTAAACAAAATTTGTTTGAGACTTAAGGAAAAGAGGACCAGGAGAGCTTGAATTATAGTTTTCGAACAGAGCCGGTTATTCAACTTTATCATTGTAGTTATGGCTAAAATGTCCTGGCAATAGTAATTATAGTGATTTCTTATCCGGTCTTCTTTCATTTGAAGTTAAATGAGCAGCTGTGAGGGATAAAACGTTTTAGAGCTTTTTAGCTCTTGTGCACTTCCACTGCCGGTGCATGCTACCTTTAGCGTGGCTGGCCGTTTGAATGATACTAGAATTCAATTTCCCTGAGACCTTTCGGTAACACCTGAAACAGTCCTATCACTTTTTTGGTCCTCGTTCTATTAATCCACATATTATATGGAGAATAGACACAACTATGATTTAGTTCAGTTAGAATAAGACGTACTCTCCTTTCACGAGAAATTGCAAACATTTTCTTAACTAAGATTTCTTAATTTTCAATGTCTGCCTTTAACCAGCTCAATATTGTGCAAAGTAGGAAAAATTTGAAAAAATGTGACACGTTTTATTTACCAAAAGAATCTTTCATGAACATATCTTCGATCGCATGACGAGAGATCAGCTCAAAGTATTCGTCTGGGGACAAAGCATTTGTGACAGTCGTGGTGTGAAGGATGATCTCGGATGCTTTCTGCTCCAGGGCAAGTTGCTGCTGAAGGTATTGGTCCCGTTGGATTCTTAGGTAGGATCGCAAATAGACCTTCGAAGAAGAATGCATGAAGCGCACATAAATCACTATGTTAACTAACCATTGTTGTTAAGACAGCCTCCTCCTTTTTCGCACAGAGGTCAGCAGGAAACACGAGTGACACGTGAGAGACTGGTGAAGAAGCGCAATGGACCATGGGAAGGAGAAATTGCCCGTTTTCTCCTTCCCACTTTCCTTTGCGAACACATTTTTATGGATAGAGAGACCAGGGAGAGACATCTGGGTACGAGACACCAACTAAGATATTCAGTGCCAGTCAATGGTCTCTTAGTTAGTCGTGCGGTTGCTTGGCTAATCGAACTCACGACCCTCCGAGTTCTAGTTCGGATGCTCTAACCATTGAGCTACTGAGCTATAACTTTAATACAAAACGTTAGTACCTCTCCTGGCTGAATGTCCTCTTGAATAGTTCCTGTACTCAATAACTGTACGAATTCCCAGGGCTTTATGGTCACCTTCAGAGTGAGAAGATTTCCGTTTGCTTCCAAATCCGACTTATCCGAAGTCTCAAAGTTGTAATGGATCATCTAAAAAGCAGTAAAAAAAATCCCGATCCACTGACTTAATTAATCTCCCACAGGCATACATTGTCTCATATTGCCATGACAGCTGCTGAAATTTACAACACTGACAAATAAATCGACTTGACTGTCTAAAAATGGTTTTCCTATACTTCTGACAGTTTTTCGCGCACCTTTCCCGAAATTAGCCTCGAAGATTGATTTTACTTCAGCCTTCAAGTCTAATTCCTCATTCTGTCCCCAAATACTATCTTTATTCTTATTGTCACACACTTACAGTCTTTGTTCCATCATAATTTTATCATTATTTTCACGAGATAAGAAGTGCGTCATAGTATCGATAGAAAACCAAAATAGAGAGCCAAAGTATTTGAGACTCTGTACTATCACTCTATACTAATGTAGTTAAAAGAAGATAGTACCCTTCACCGCAGTTGTCGGTCAGGGTGAAGATCGACGGGTTGTTACTTAAGAAAGTTTTCGCACAGTGTTTATGTTTTCCCTTCAGGTGAACCGCAAAAGCCATAGTCAACCAATTTGTTTTCAAAGAAGTATTTAATTTCGTCACGTTTCTGGAGTTCTAGTAACACTATTTGGTGCAGATTCTATCAGTAGTGGTTATGTCGTCCGAAATTTAAATCCAAGTCATAAAACTGCAGAACAATAATAATAATAAGACGACAACGAAGAGAAAGAAAAAGAAGGAGAAGACGGCATGTCAGGCATGCGGTGAAAGGAAAAGAAGAAACGAAGCGAAACTGTCACTTGTCACCTCAGTCAGTAGTATATACCTTAGCATTAACGGCAAATTTCTGAAAAAAGCTTTTGTACTCTTGACGATGAAGGTCACATCCAAGAAAAAGCACAGATCTTTCGTTGAAAATTCGATGCATAAAGTCAACTTCTGCACTTTCAAGAGTGCTGCAAAAGTCCTCAAAGTAGTTCTTGCTGCTGGGCTTCAAAAGAAAAAAAGTTTAGCATAATAATTCTATTTCCATTATAAAAACTGAAAACGGAGGCAGTTTTTGTTTTTTCAGGGGATCAGTCAGTGTACATAGACAAGCCAAATTTATGCTGACAAACCGCATGAGAAATAATTTACTCATTTCACGACTATAGCCTTTATTTACCTATTGATATCATGGGTGAAAAACTACGCTTTGTACCGTTTGCAGTTCCACCTAATGAAAAGTTTAGTTGAAGTCTTTAATTCTCTGAATCGTTTTAAAAATAACCCCTTAGAATCCATTTTGCTGTTAGATATTATGCTTTTTTCCTGTCTTTAGGTTTCCTACCCTGCCTTTTTGTCCTGATATCTTTATTCGTAACATTTTCTTAACCTGGACGCCATCTTGGTTTGGAACGTTGCCATAGCAATTTTGTAACTTTGACATGTGAAAAAGACCCCTTTAGCTTGCATGTTTTGTTCTCCTAATGGAAGTCACGTGATAATACTATAGAGATCTCTGTTTCTTTCATGTTTTTTCTTAGTGGCTTGCATATGTACGCATAATCAGGCATAATTCTTGAAAAGACAAGGCGGTGAGTCGAATTGCTCTGGGACCTTCGCAGGGAAACAAAACATATAAGCTGAAGAAGCCTATGCTGGAATTTCGTACCAGATCTGTCACCCATGATTTAAAGTTTGTGCAGACTTACCTGTGTCCGGACATTAAAACTACTATCTCCAAGACATTTGATAATCAGATCTCTGCGCAGGTTAGGCCAGGAAGGAGCTACACATGAAATCTGAAAAGGGACATTTTCATTTTGAATACTCAGGACTCTGGAATACTCAAAAAGGTAAGATATGGATTAAATACCAAAGTGTTTGATGAATGTTAAGTGGGACCCAGTATTTCGCAATCGACAGTAAATTGGTTTGAAATCCGCGCGATGAGTATAGTCCAGGGCCCGGTTCCTTAAAAGAAGGATAAGTCTAACTCCCCAGGATTAAGCCAAATTTCAAGCAGGGATTTCTCGTCTAAGAACATGCAACTCGAAGTTACTATTGAGCTTTTACTAGGAAGTACAGTACTGATGACTCAAAATGTTACCCTAAGCAACGCGTAGGAAGGTAAAACACAAAAACGCAGTACAAAATTTTAATCTTCGATTAGCGCTTATAATCTGGGCGATGTAGTGTACAGCGGTTTATCGTGACTCGCATGCGGGACTTGCATCCGGGACTTGTTAAGTTTCAATAAAAATGAGAGAGCGCGCTGAAGAAGTGTGTTGATTTTAAAAGCCTCCGTGGCGGTTTTCATTAAACAAGTTCTATTTTGATCACCTGTAAAGGGATAGAACACTCTAAATCATGAAGTCGTGGGTCAAAAATTGTATCGAAATATTATCGAGACCAGTTCTTGAGAAAAATCTACGAAAAAACAAGCTTAAACATAACAAACACATCGCGGTGATTTCGGTAGCGTCATGTAAAATTCACGTTTCGTTGAGTTATCAAGCGATTGTCAGCAATGAAAGAGTGAACTGTTTTCCACTTGCCTGATCAAGTCGAACTTTGTCTCCAACATTCCCAGCCTTCCAAAGGAAGCGCTCTAGCAGGTCATCCATGTTCGTGGTTATGATAACAGGAAACTTCCCAACATTCCGCAGCGCATCATGAACACGTGAAGGCGCTTGCTGTATGTTTGCCAGGAATTTGTCCTCAAGATCAAATAGAGAGTCGACGCCTTTCTGTTAAGGAAAGATGAACAGTGAAATCCGCCAGTGAAACTTAAGAAACAAAAAAACTAATAGACATAATAGGGCGACAGGTAAATAAAACCAACAAAATGTAACGTTATTAAATCGGATTGCACTAAGAGGGTTAGGGTTGGATGAAAGTCATCATGAATCGACAAACATGCTTTAAAAAGGTGGAACTATCTCAGTATACACTTTGAATTGCTCAAACTCTGGGCAAGTCACCCTTAATCTTTCGATCGGTGGTGAAGAAGACGAGGCTCGTGCCTTCGATCGAATTGGTTTTTGTGATTCAGTGTTAGGTTTGGACCCCAGAGGGTACTCCCAAACGCTTTATACAGGGAGGCTTCGCCCCGATGTTCAATCCCTTTCCTATTTACAGAAGAGCTACCCCTTTTTAAGGTACAAAGAAAACGCAAAGTTCAAAGAAAGAACAGATTTCATAAATCTAGTTTAGAACTTTGCATCCCTTTTATAGACTGCTGTGAATGCACTGTTTTTTAAATATGACCAAACTACAAAATATTAAATTGTCTCAACGTTTTCACACTCATAAATTCATTCTCCTATTAGCTCTTTTAGGTCTTTTTACAGGGCGAAATAACAGATTTCCTCACCATTTCATAAATCTGAAGCCCGATAATGGTACCCATTTTGGGTGGAGCCTCCACGTATAAGCAAGAGAGAATAATCTAGATCATTCTCTCTTGGTATAGGCAATTATAGGGATCACCCCCGGGCCGTATTTCGGAGTTTCAAACAGCTCTTACCTCTGATTGGTTAATAACCTGCCACCAATCATCCAGTGAAGGATAGGGATTGTCAGGGGAAGTTAACGCTGAAGCTTGTTCACCAACGAATAGCACAAGCATTCCCCTGGCGATTTTTGATCGGATAGTTTCAAGGTGAGTGGACAACTTCAAGCGCACGTTGTCCGCTGATTCCATTGTAGAATAACTTGATTGTGGGCTACATTGAGTTAAACAAACAAACAAACAAACAAACAAACAAAAAACGCAAACCATGCTTTAAGTAGACTGAAACCTACTGAACTGTGTCTACTAAACCTATTTTTAGGATTAACGTCCGAGTAAGAACCAAAGCCATTGCTTTTCAATTCTCTGTTATTGTGAATGTTCAGTTTAATCGGTTTTTACAGCGAGGTACCTGCTTGTACCAGTGTTTTTGCAGTTAAGCACGTTTCTGCTACACGGGGGTACTGAAGGGTCTTGAAATCTCTTCCTTTTTTCTACAAGGCTAATTTCATGTGGGAAGATCAAGCTGTATCTGTCCGATCCTTCTTCCTTGCTCTTTTTCTGTCTTTCTTTTTCATTTTCTTCCAAATCTAGTTTTGTTGCTCACCTTAAAACGTGTTTCTTTCCCATAGAATTACGGTTGGCTAACTTTTCAGGAAAGCCCCAGAAAGGGGTGACATAAAACACGAAAATTGCCTTCCTTTTAGTTTAAAAACCTTTGTTTTTTGCTAAAATCGTTAAATTTGGCGAATTTATGTGGAAAAAAGCCAATTCATAGCAGACCGGTTGCTTTGAGATTTCCTTCTTAGTTAATCAATCTACTCAGTATAGCCTGTGATCTTCTAGGAGAGAATATTGTCAGACAAGAAACTGATAGTTTATCGGTCATGTGTTTAAAGAATATTTGTATCAAAGCCAATAATACATCAGGTAAACGAGATTTTCCGTTTTCAAAGTATAGTTCCAACAGCATTAAAAAATAAAATGTATAACGCCTTCATTGTTCCATATGATATTTTAGATATTGTTCGGCAGTTTCAGTTGGCACTTTTGTAGGGCTCCGAAAAAGCCGCTCAGGATTTTTCTCAACCAGAAATTTAATGCCTTACCAGGAACTTTTAAGTGAGATAAATTACAGTGATTTGTACAGTACCGGGTGCCATGATATGATAATCATAGTTTTAAGGCAAAGATAAGTGTCACGATGCCGAATTAACTGAGTGGAATGTGTCAAATAAGGAATGCTACTCATAATCTGCGGGGCAGGATTAAACATACAGTAACAGAACAACTCATGGGTTACACTCCTTTCCCCGGAGTAGTCAATCGATAAATCGATAAAAATCGGTAAATCTAATTTGATTGATATCGATTATCGATCAATCGATAGAAATCGATGACACACTCGTTTCGTTTATCGATTTATCTCGATTTTTACCCATTTCATCGATTTCAGTATCGGATGATACTTCTGTACAAGATACATAAGTTGTGATTGTAACAGTTTCCACACTGTATTTACGGTATTTACGGTATTTTCATTTTGTGGATCATTTGTTACTCGTGAATGTGCTTTTTCGGTTGTACTACCTAACTGATGCCTAATAAACAACAATGGCAGACTTCCGGGTATAAATCGTTAAAATCATGAAAATCGATAATATGGATTTGACACAGCAATTTAGTTTGTCGATTTTCACCGATTTCCGTTATCAATCGATAAAAATCACTTTCAGACTGCTACGGATTTTTATCGATACCGATTTTTATCGATTGACTACACCGCCGGGTCCTTTAGGTATTCATCAACAACTATCTGAACTATGCAGAATGCATGGACTCATTGAGGAACTGAAGTCTGCAACACGCAAAAACGAGTTTATATTCCTACACTGGCTAATGAACTCATTGCGCCATAGATTAGAGAGCTGGCGTTTTGATTAAAAGCAAAACAATACCAACTTGTTCAACAAATCGTTTTTGCGATGTTTCTGAGAAGAAGAAGGCAAGCTAATCAATTGTGTTCTTCCAGGAAAGAACCGGCCACAAAATACGAAATGGATATTTGAAGGGCAAAAATTACAAATGTAGTTGTTTCTCTGTGGCAAACAAACTACTACGTCATCGTGAATTGAAGTTTGCTTAAATAAAGGTGCACGTATATAAATTTTCAACGAAACTTTTGCATAGAATCGAATGTCTGAGAATGCTTGTTGGCGAAGAATCTACAAAAACAATTAATCGCGTCGCGTAATACCTGCTCGTATTCTTTTTCTAACAATCGAACTCGTAATATAACCGTTAACCTGCAGAGAATGACCTGTTTGATTATATTACATGTACACTGCCCGGGCCTTAACTATGCACCAGCGCAGCGCTTGAGGGTAGCATCAGAACCAAGAGATCTGTTTATGCTGTTCTCTTGATCAGAACATGGCGACGTTTTGAAAGCCCGAGTATGTCCACCACAAAACCCCGCAAATTTAGGTCTCCTTTAAAGATACACTCCAATTTTGCTGTTTAATGTTAGAAATTTTGCCTATTTGAAGCAAAGACGAAGGCGTTTTGAGTCCAAAATCGACTCAGTAAATCAAAATTTACGGTAAGCCATTGACGTCGACCCGGAAGTTGTTATTTTACTATTCTTACCTCAACTATGAGTTATTTCTTGCTCGATATCCCAGACGATTTATGTACGAAGAAGCAAGCAGCGAAATTTCATTGAAGAGAAGCTCGTCTTGCAACAACATGAAACATGATGTTTCGCGTCACCAAGTGGGCACGAAGCCACATATACCCCTCTCTCAATGGCTCTCTCTCTCTCTTTTCCTTAAACGAACAGTTTTGACCTTGTCACTGTTTCGCGGCTTAAAAGATCACTAAGAGAGAAAGTTTCTTGGCTCGGCTGTAGTGTCTGGGAGCAGAAATGTCAGGATGATAGCAAAATAGGTTCAGGACAAGAGATCATAATATTTAGTACAGTTGTCTTTTTACAGGGCGAAATAACAGATTTCCTCACCATTTCATAAATCTGAAGCCCGATAATGGTACCCATTTTGGGTGGAGCCTCCACGTATAAGCAAGAGAGAATAATCTAGATCATTCTCTCTTGGTAAAGGCAATTATAGGGATCACCCCCGGGCCGTATTTCGGAGTTTCAAACAGCTCTTACCTCTGATTGGTTAATAACCTGCCACCAATCATCCAGTGAAGGATAGGGATTGTCAGGGGAAGTTAACGCTGAAGCTTGTTCACCAACGAATAGCACGAGCATTCCCCTGGCGATTTTTGATCGAATAGTTTCAAGGTGAGTGGACAACTTCAAGCGCACGTTGTCCGCTGATCGGCATGAGTCCATTGTAGAATAACTTGATTGTGGGCTGCATTGAGTTAAACAAACAAACAAAAAAAGCGCAAACCATGCTTTAAGTGGACTGAAACCTACTGAACTGTGTCTACTAAACCTCTTTTTAAGATTAACGTCCGAGTAAGAAACAAAGACATTGCTTTTCAATTCTCTGTTATTGAGAATGTTCAGTTTTCTAATGTTTTTCGTCATCCGCGAGTTTAATCGGTTTTTACAGCGAAGTACCTGCTTGTACCAGTGTTTTTGCAGTTAAGCACGTTTCTGCTACACGGGGGTACTGAAGGGTCTTGAAATGTCTTCCTTTTTTCTACAAGGCTAATTTCATGTGGGAAGATCAAGCTGTATCTGTCCGATCCTTCTTCCTTGCTCTTTTTCTGTCTTTCTTTTCATTTTCTTCTAAATCTAGTTTTGTTGCTCACCTTAAAACGTGTTTCTTTCCCATAGAATTACGGTTGGCTAACTTTCCAGGAAAGCCCCAGAAAGGGGTGACATAAAACACGAAAATTGCCTTCCTTTTAGTTTAAAAACCTTTGTTTTTTGCTAAAATCGTTAAATTTGGCGAATTTATGTGGAAAAAAGCCAATTCATAGCAGACCGGTTGCTTTGAGATTTCCTTCTTAGTTAATCAATCTACTCAGTATAGCCTGTGATCTTCTAGGAGAGAATATTGTCAGACAAGAAACTGATAGTTTATCGGTCATGTGTTTAAAGAATATTTGTATCAAAGCCAATAATACATCAGGTAAACGAGATTTTCCGTTTTCAAAGTATAGTTCCAACAGCATTAAAAAATAAAATGTATAACGCCTTCATTGTTCCATATGATATTTTAGATATTGTTCGGCAGTTTCAGTTGGCACTTTTGTAGGGCTCCGAAAAAGCCGATCAGGATTTTTCTCAACCAGAAATTTAATGCCTTACCAGGAACTTTTAAGTGAGATAAATTATAGTGATTTGTACAGTACCAAGTGCCATGATATGATAATCATAGTTTTAAGGCAAAGATAAGTGTCACGATGCCGAATTAACTGAGTGGAATGTGTCAAATAAGGAATGCTACTCATAATCTGCGGGGCAGGATTAAACATACAGTAACAGAACAACTCATGGGTTACACTCCTTTCCCCGGAGTAGTCAATCGATAAATCGATAAAAATCGGTAAATCTAATTTGATTGATATCGATTATCGATCAATCGATAGAAATCGATGACACACTCGTTTCGTTTATCGATTTATCTCGATTTTTACCCATTTCATCGATTTCAGTATCGGATGATACTTCTGTACAAGATACATAAGTTGTGATTGTAACAGTTTCCACACTGTATTTACGGTATTTACGGTATTTTCATTTTGTGGATCATTTGTTACTCGTGAATGTGCTTTTTCGGTTGTACTACCTAACTGATGCCTAATAAACAACAATGGCAGACTTCCGGGTATAAATCGTTAAAATCATGAAAATCGATAATATGGATTTGACACAGCAATTTAGTTTGTCGATTTTCACCGATTTCCGTTATCAATCGATAAAAATCACTTTCAGACTGCTACGGATTTTTATCGATACCGATTTTTATCGATTGACTACACCGCCGGGTCCTTTAGGTATTCATCAACAACTATCTGAACTATGCAGAATGCATGGACTCATTGAGGAACTGAAGTCTGCAACACGCAAAAACGAGTTTATATTCCTACACTGGCTAATGAACTCATTGCGCCATAGATTAGAGAGCTGGCGTTTTGATTAAAAGCAAAACAATACCAACTTGTTCAACAAATCGTTTTTGCGATGTTTCTGAGAAGAAGAAGGCAAGCTAATCAATTGTGTTCTTCCAGGAAAGAACCGGCCACAAAATACGAAATGGATATTTGAAGGGCAAAAATTACAAATGTAGTTGTTTCTCTGTGGCAAACAAACTACTACGTCATCGTGAATTGAAGTTTGCTTAAATAAAGGTGCACGTATATAAATTTTCAACGAAACTTTTGCATAGAATCGAATGTCTGAGAATGCTTGTTGGCGAAGAATCTACAAAAACAATTAATCGCGTCGCGTAATACCTGCTCGTATTCTTTTTCTAACAATCGAACTCGTAATATAACCGTTAACCTGCAGAGAATGACCTGTTTGATTATATTACATGTACACTGCCCGGGCCTTAACTATGCACCAGCGCAGCGCTTGAGGGTAGCATCAGAACCAAGAGATCTGTTTATGCTGTTCTCTTGATCAGAACATGGCGACGTTTTGAAAGCCCGAGTATGTCCACCACAAAACCCCGCAAATTTAGGTCTCCTTTAAAGATACACTCCAATTTTGCTGTTTAATGTTAGAAATTTTGCCTATTTGAAGCAAAGACGAAGGCGTTTTGAGTCCAAAATCGACTCAGTAAATCAAAATTTACGGTAAGCCATTGACGTCGACCCGGAAGTTGTTATTTTACTATTCTTACCTCAACTATGAGTTATTTCTTGCTCGATATCCCAGACGATTTATGTACGAAGAAGCAAGCAGCGAAATTTCATTGAAGAGAAGCTCGTCTTGCAACGACATGAAACATGATGTTTCGCGTCACCAAGTGGGCACGAAGCCACATATACCCCTCTCTCAATGGCTCTCTCTCTCTCTTTTCCTTAAACGAACAGTTTTGACCTTGTCACTGTTTCGCGGCTTAAAAGATCACTAAGAGAGAAAGTTTCTTGGCTCGGCTGTAGTGTCTGGGAGCAGAAATGTCAGGATGATAGCAAAATAGGTTCAGGACAAGAGATCATAATATTTAGTACAGTCGACCTCGGTCTTCCAGAACACTTATAATGTATGTTCTTCTAAGAAAGATGATAAATGTTTACGATACCTTAATATTACAAATCTTCTTCTCACACGGTGCGTCGTTTGCCCCTGAAAATACGTTAAAAATGAAACCGAAAGAGATCGAAAGGAAACAATTCGATAAAAAGGGAAATTTCCCACAGTTTGTGTCTCACTTCACATACTTGAGGATCGAAGAAGAATATCTGCTTACTTGACACAAAACAAACTAGAGATGGATTCCAAGAAAACCATCATGATTTCCGTCATTTTACATTTTTCTTAAACACTGACACAGACGTCCTACCTTTGAGAACTAAAAGTAATAAACGATCGCCTATATCTAGTAAGGTTTCTAGACACGAATACGGAAATGGGGACTGTTTACCGGAACGGTGCGTTTTGTTGAATAAATGAACAAACAGTTTTACAATTCAAAACCATTCAGACGGTGGTAAAATTATTTTCAAGAATATTACTCTTCCGTAATAGAATCCATAACCTGGAATCTGTGGAATCATTTCTTTGACTGCAATCGTGCTCAAAACCCTGCCTGCCATTCCCGGGGTGGGGGCTGCCATTAACCATTTGTTACAGCAGGCTGAGAATTGCCCCAAATAGAATTTCGAGCAGAATAAGCGATTTTCGAATTCAAGACTAAACATTGCCGGCATCAGAATAAATTAGTCCAAGCTTTAAAGGGGCCATGTGGGGGCAGGGGGGGAGTGACACTATTTTTAACCTTTTTTAAAAAGCTTAAGCGTGTCTTCGCATCAATTTGTGAATATATTTGTGCATTGAAACTGTTTCTGTCGTCCGTTGTCACAAATTGCAAAGATGGACATGGATTGAAATTTTAAAAAGGATGAATTGGGCAAACTTTTTCAAGTTTTTATTCTATGCTTGCAAAAATCATCAAAACAATATTATTATTAGTTAGATGAAATTTAAAGGAGGCTCCTTCAAAACTCTACAGCAACTGACCAAAAACAGCAATCCTCCTGAAAAAGCCCCTTTAAACACACGAACTACCTTAAAGTCAAAATTTAAGTCTGTATACTAAAAAGGTTAGTGTCGAGCGGCGTATTAATTCGCGAAGAGTAGTTACCGTACACATCAGTCAATTGACTACCACCCCCCCCCCCCCCCCCCCACCTCCCCACACATCCTTGGGGTGCCTGCGGAATTTACCTCTGCCAAAGTCGGGATTTAAAGCACATTTAACTACGCGATTGCCCCCTAACACGTGAGAACCCAGACTGAGTTTCGGATTGAGGTATCTTTAAGTTGGCTCTAAAGCGGTACCAAGCAAGAGGCGGTACTTATGCTGGTTTTGGGACTCAAGACAATTTGCGCCCCGTTTCGCTAAAGTTTCGGAAGCCGACTGAATTTAAGCGATAAATGAAGCAGCGGTTCCAATGAACAGATACCAAGAAAGAGGAAAAAATAGGGCTTGTCGGTGATTACTTGTAGGTAGAAAAGTGTTTCTCTTAATGAATCACAAAAGTTTAACAGGCAAAGAAAACCGAAATATCCGTAACATTGTCAATTTTAATTGTCAGTTCTCAAAAACATAAAAAAGCCTTGTTAATAACTGACCTCTTTTTTTCAAAACATCACCTTTTCATTTTTATCTATCTGATACTGTAAATACTAAAACAATTATCCCCGTCGGGGTCGACGGTGCTTATTGCGCTCGTCAAATGGTGGAAAAATGCTTACCACAGTCAGTCCAAGCTCGAAATGTGCATTTATTTTTTTCCTTTTCCGGCTTACCTAGGCCTTTTATAGGTTGGTAAACACTCAGAAACTCGCATAACTTGAAGTTTTCTACGAAACAGTTGATTTTTTTTTCGTGCTTGATATGTGCCCTTAACCTATAATTTGCTCAAAAATTGCTTAGAAAGGCAAAAGTTGCTCAAAATCGGGACTTTTATTCGGGAAAGGCATAACGGTGCCTAGCGCTAGGAATATACTACTTTTTTTATCCACCACTATTCTGTGACCTCTGCTTCGGGTGATACAAACAAACATGAAACAAACGAACGAACAAAGGTTTTAAAAAAATACTGAAAATATCTGATATGAACTTTTGACGTTAGCTATACTATAACTTTTATGAATAAAAACAATGGAAGTGATAGAATATGCATGAAATATTGTCTCGACTGTGTGATCCTTAACTTTATTCGCCTCAGACTTTGTTTATTCGTTCTGTTTAATTCCATATAAACCCTCTTTCACCATTTGAACTATTTTTATATCCGTAACTGGCTGTACTATATCACTTCAATCAACACAAGAAACAAATCTTCCTCTCCTATGATTTTACTTGTATGTTTATACTTTGACCTTTATTAACATTAGCAAAGTTTAGAAAGTGCCTTTTGTTAATAATATACGCAGAGTAATTACAGAAAATAAATTACGATAATGAACTGCGGTTAACCAATTCTAGCAGGTATTATTTAACGGTGTGGTCATTTGAAATGCTTTGGCGATTCTTTCACGTAAGGTTTATTGAAGAGAAATTATGTTCTCTTGATTTAGCACATAGATAATATGATGTAGGGTCAATGACAGCACATGTCACTGGACTGTTGAAGTGTTGTTATATATGAAGGATTAATACGTCAGATTACTAAAACGGAAGTGTAGGTTTCAGTTTCCATGTTTTTAAAGCACAGGCAGGAAAGTGGAATAACATCAAGGCGAGACTCGGTAAGGAAATCAGTTTACTTTACTATTGAATTAGCGGGTTTTTTCTTTCACTGGTGCAAGGCTAATCAGTGAAATCGTGGCTCAGTAAAGCAAATCATAAAATTTGATTCGGAGGCAAAGATGTTCTATGAATTTACCGAAGACAAGCACTAATCGAGCTCAGTGTACCAAGGTTTGGCTGACAAGGTAGGAGAACCATGACAATTTTGAAGGTATGGCGAATGTGCTGTAGCTTTCCAATTTTAAGTTGAATAATGGATTTAAAATTGAGTTTGTATTTTCAGTCCATTCAAAAGTCAACCGCATGTGGAAATGTTTTTCGTATACGGGAGCTGTAACGGATTCTTATTTTGATGGATTTGTTACTCGCTGTAAGCTGTCGTGACTTTTCGACAATTTACACTTGTGCTGAAGCTAGCGGAAACTGCCGCCATCTTTCGTAGTCAGGTTCAATACGACAAACTTATCATCTTACTGTCAGTATTTACCTTTAGGACAGCACTACTGGCTAGTTAACGGGACATCAGTGGACACAAAACGATAGGAATAATAACGTTTGCTAAGCTCCGGGGGGAGTGCTATTTAAAAGGGGTCGGAATTCTGTTAAGGAGTGGTACATGAATAAAACCAAAGAACTGTAGTACTT
>CALNXI010000061.1:520861-555040 GCA_942486025.1 Porites evermanni | reverse complement strand
ACAGGGGTGGCCCCCCACATTATAGTGTGAGAAAAACAGAAAGAAAAAGTAAAAAAAAAAAAAAATTTAAATTTTTTTTAAAACAAACATATAAAGTACTAGGAATTGTCCATTATTATAAATTTTTTCTTTAATTTTAAATTTTTTTAATAAAAAAAAAAAAAAAAAAAACAGACAAAGGTGAAAAAAAAAAAAAACGAAAATATCATGTACCCAGTACAATCCTGAATTGTTAATGAAGTCAACCCGCATAAAATTTGTTTGACCTTCTCCAAATTTTTGTTGGGGTAAGCCTTAGTGTCATGATCATTGCCTAATATTACGTGACCACTTACAATCAAGGACGCTCAAATTGGGTCACACTGCTCTGGTAACTGCCTTTCTCCTTCCAATGTTGTTTTGTAATGGTTTTTTGGTGGAATTGTCCAATTTCAAGGCCAACATTGAACAGAATGATCGAAAGGGAGAGGGAAAAGGACGTCGAGCACAACATGTAAGCGTTATTCCTCCTTTTGACACAAGTTCTAATGTCATGATATTGTAGCTAGTCACAATAGAAAAGTCACTATCATTGGTGAAGAAAGCTTGGGCAATTAATAGCCCTTTGAAAAATTTATATCTCTGAGATTCTTCAATTAAGAATTTTATTAAACATTTAAGAAGCTGCATCACACTCGAGATGGAGTGAATTGTCGGATTCAGTTATGTTCCATGTCTAACCTCGATGTCTGTCGGTTGGCCCGTGTTTCCCACCCTACTTCTTATCTCAGTGTTTCGGGATATTACATGGGATAAAGACGAAGCACTGTGTCTCGTGACAGGAACACGTGCAAGCTGAGTTTTTACTTTTTACTTCATGTTCAGGCGAAAATATGACGCTTTTCACATTGACTTGAGAGGTCCACAGTAAAGGTCGCCTTGTAATCTGGGTGTACCAACTGCCTTCTCGACCAACCCCTTCCTTGTGATAACAGAGGTAGAGCTGTAGATGTACAACGGACGTCGGTTGGCCAAGCCTAACCAAGGTACGATTGAAATACGTTTATCTCGCCACCAGATCATCTCACCACAAACAAAATCGCCACCGAGAAGTAGACTCGCCGCAAACAATGCAGTTACTGTAAGAGACATGAAAACGTAGCGTAAATTTTCTGGGAACAGAAACATTGTAATCCTTTTTGGCACGTGCACGAATCCGTCCGCAGCACGATTGAAATACGTTTCGCTCGCCACCGAGGCCATCACACCACAAATAAAATCGCCACGGAGAAGTCGACTCGCCTTTCCTTCGAATTTTACATGCAGCACCGAACCTATTATTAGTATTAGGAAATGGGAAGTTACCCAAGTAGAATATGGACAGTATGTGTCAATTAAGATCTACCTATTTAACCGTGATTTGTACTGTTTGGGTCGACTTCATATTTGGCTAAGCTTGAAGAAGAACTAAAAATGGCATTGAATGGAAACCGATCATGTGGATTTCGTTTTGCGTCAGCTATAATCCTTAGAAAATATGTCAGTTATAACTGAGTTGGTGTGGTGAGTCGAATTCGTCGGTGGTGAGGGTGACCGGATTCGGATTAAGCTGGATGACAACTTGAATTGAAAAATTATCAAATCTTTTCAACTTTTTCGCCATAAAAGCTCATAACAGTCTTTGATCATTACACCACAAACTAAAGTTGCCATTGAAGTATAGAAACGACTTTTGTACAGTTAGGGAGAAGTTGAAACCAAAACAGTCGATTCCTTATTCATTATTGATCTCGACCCCAAAATGATCCATATATAGGCTCCTAACCGGAGCTCCCACCCCACCCCTGCTTATCTAAGAAAATTACAATTTCCTAAGGTTTTGAATTCATCGAAATTTTCTTATCTCTAACTTTTTACCTTTTAGATCGTGAACATAACTTGTGAATCTCTTTTAAAACGTTTGGCTGAAGTTTTGATTTCATCATACTGTTAGCAGCCAAGTCGAAACCGAAGAATGGGAAACGCCCAAGTGGCCTATCCATGTGAAAATGGTGAGTCTTAACCGTATCATTAGAGGCGTTTTCAGATTTTATTCAAGACGAGGAAGACTACGACGACGAGATTTTCTCAATACTAAGTAGTGTGCGATGCGTAAGCGTGAACCAGCATAATCTTGGCTAGCCTGCTAGGCTGTTACACAGCCGTTTTTAGTGTCATCACGCAACGAGGTGTGTGACGACACTGAAAACGGCTGTGTAGCACTACATCTTGGCGGTTAAACGTGATAACCGTCATGGTTGTACTACGGGTCTGTTTAAAAAAGAACCAGCAACCTCGTTCCCAGGGTTCTGGGAACGAGGTTGAAGAACCAGCCGGAGAATTTCGTAGTGGCGAAAACAAGTTATCAGATGTCAGAAGCTTTATTATTTTGCGTTCGCAGGAGGGCTTAACCTCCTTCAATAAACCTAACCGTGCTAACTTTTCTTGTGAAAAAAATAAACAAACAAAAACAGTCAAAAATAGAACCATTTATGCGGTGAAACTTTCCTGGGTGTCTAGGTTTTGAGAATACGCGTAAAAAAAAAAACTTTTTTAAGTTAAACAAACTCGTCTTCGTAGTCGTTATCGTCTTAGAAAGGAAGTTTTCTCTATTATGACCACGTGTTCTTTCCTAGAACTTTTTTTCATTTTTTTTTTACTCTAATGGACTTTAGTCATGAAGCTGAGAATCTTTAATTAAGTTTGTTTGTGTAAGGAAGAATCTGATTAAATTGGGGGATTGTAGCCTAATTCCCCGGCCTAATTCTTTGCGAGGTCAATTCGTTTTAAGTCATGCCAGCCTATGAAACTAAGCATTTTTTGGTAAAACGGACGAACGTCATAAATCTAAATGTATTATTGGGAACTAATTTAAAAAATGAAAAGCAAAACCATTTGCCAAAGGACTATCACGTGTGCCAAATGTCACAAATGATTGCAGTCAAAAAGTGTCACGGTATGCGTAGTTCCCTCTTCAGTCTTGGCTTGGATTTCCTCGGTCAACGTATCTGCATGGCTGAGTTTTAGAAAGATCTACCTCCGCAAGGCGAGTTTCAGTAAAAACTTGCTGCAATTTACTGACAAAAATTTCCTTCCAATTATAAGCTAGTCCAATGGATTTTGAGACGCACATTTCCCTACCAGCATAGGCCTAGCCGATTTTGAAACGCAAATTTCCCTCGGTATATAAGCCCCTCCTAATATATGCTCCTCCAGGTATAAGCCTCGCAAAAAGGGCCTTTGAAAAATACAAGCCCCGGGGCTTAATTTCGGAATTTTAGGGTATGATCACATCATTAGCCAGGAAGCATAGCACCACGTATAAAGCCAATGTATGATAGTCTGCTGGCAGCTGAGTGGTGTATACTTCATGCCTTTCAGGGGCTCCTTTCTCCTTAGCCTGCGAAAACATCCGTTTCTCCTCGCTCTTCGCCGCGAGGAGAAACGGATGTTTTCGCAGGCTACATCTTGGACAAAATAATCAGGGATGAGAAAATGGCGCGTTTTTGCCCTTTGCGCGGCTTCATCCTTGATTTGGGGGGATGGGGGTTTGCTGTTCCATTTTATTTTGTCCAAGATTGTAGTTTCTCTTCAACCTCGGCCAATTGCAACCCCCCTTCAACAGTACCCATGCACGTACGCATAGTCATGTAAAAGCTGTCATCGGTAACTACATTGTTTTGCACTTCCGGTTTTTCCAAATAGGGCCTAAACGTGCTGTTATCTAATTTTCGTACGGAATTAACCCGGAAAGGCATCGAAAACGCCTCATCCGCTTAGTTCTGAGCGCGCTGTTACCCCGCACCCCCTCCCCTCTTAGCTGTTAGTGACGTATGGCTAAGTAACCGCGTACTTTCGAGAAAACAACTTCGGTAAGTTCAAGGGATCAGAGATGACTTGGCTCCATTTCATTCAAATTTGAAGAAATTTTTTACCGAGACCAGAGCCAAAAAAACATGTCTCATAAATGGCACGAGGATTCGACTCGGCATAATTCCCAAACCAACTCAGATTATTCTGAAGTATCGGACGTGCATCGATCTTTGACAGGTTTTAGTGGTGGAGGTGGCGTGCAACAACATGCAATTGCCAGTCCTCGGACGTCCAAGAAACGCAGTTTTCTGCAGTCGCTTAACAAGGGGCCACAGAGGAAAGGGACGATAATCACGAGGCCGTTAAATCAAGACGCAATGCCGGAGGAGTCGTTCGAGGTAAGGGTCATTGCGGCTTACACGCCGCTAACAATGTTAGAGTTAAAGAGCTCCAATAATTCTCTAATTACATTTTGAGATTTATAAATATGACGTTTTCCCTAAAATTTAGTTAGGGTGTAAAGCTATTCGTAGATCTTGTCTGATACGAAGATTTTTTGTTTTTGCTTGGCATTGTTATTAAGTATACCTTTCGATCTGTTGACATGCAACTGCTCACTTTCAGGTCTTAAGGTTAGAGTCTTTTATTAAACGTGTTTAGGTTTTTACGTCGTAATTAATCATTCCGTATTCGAAACTTTTATAATCATTTCAATTTACACCTTTTTATCAACGTTTATATGTTCATCAGGACAAAGCAGTTTTTTTGCCTTTAATAACTGCGTAAAAAGCGCCACTCATTGAGTAACTTTTGCCGACATTCACCCACTGTTGCAGCTTAATTGAATGACAAAAGACTAAGTTCTTTCAAGAAAAAATAGACATTAAGTGCCTTGCAAAATATTTGGTCTTTCTAAAAAATTCAAATCGAATCAAGCCTTGCTTCAAGATGTTTTGCTTTGTTAACAGATGAATTTTAATGACCTCATTTGGAATTCCTCCAAAAATCAAATGAGCCATTATTGTATATGATTTGGCATATTGCTCTGTTGTCTACATACATGTATTTGGCCAAATAGGTACAATATTCTTTACATGAATGGCAAAAATACATTGAGAACATCGAACTTCTGTGTTTGCGGTAAATGATCCTGAGGTCATGCAACTCTGTCCGCATGGGAAGAAAAACACATAAATGTTGTGTTAGTTATCAGCTGATTTGATGGGCATTGTTGGCCCAGTGACACAGTACCGTATTATATTCCACTCAAATTTATACTTTTTGCAGGAGGCTAAGGAAGGTGATGCTGAAAGAATAAGGATCATGAAAATGGTGAAGGTATGGTAATGATTTTTCAAGGTCACACAAGAAATTTGGATTTTTTTTTTTGCATCATCTTGAAAGCTGTTGCTATAATCAGTTATTTTTTTAGAACGCAAAGAAAACTTTTAACTGAAGTTTTGACAAATTTTATGACATCAAACAAAAATTCAAGGTAGTTTTAATTTCACTATATAGTGACAGTGACTTTTTTGCATATTTATTGTTTTAAAATCTTAAGATCAGACTCTAGTTTTGTTTCAGTTGGTAAAAAGGCAAAATGAAAACTATGACCATTTAAGAGGTTTGTATTTAAGATGAAATTCAGCCAAAAAGAAAAACTTTTAAACCTAAAGGAGAAGAATCAAACCTCAGCAAGGAACAAAAACTAGAGACCTTTCTGTCTTTTAAACTCATTAAGCTTAATTTTGTTCTTACATTTTCAAGGAAGGACTATTGTCTGTTGAAGAGGCTATGGAACAAGCCAAAACTCTAGGAGTAATGGCTTCTGCTGAGCCTGTGGGTGACGAAAACAGTGAAGAAAAGATCTTTAACTTTGGAGTTTATAAATACGGCAGAGACAAAACAAGTCTTTCTAGAAGAATTTTACAGGTACATCTTTTATCTCTAAGTTAACGCACATATATGTAGGGTGAATTTGACTGAAAAATTGAGTTTGTAATTTTGAATTCCTGATTTTGGGTCTACCTAGTTGATTGCTAGATCCAAAACAAATTTTTGGACTGGGATTTTTTTTTAAAAATATTTCTTTATATTCCTTGGAAGGAGAATACAAATAAATAACATAGAGTTTGTTTCCTTTTAGTTTGACTTTCAGGAGAAAGTTCTCTGCATAATCCAAAAAGGAAACAGAAACAAAAAGTTTGCATTTACAGACCTGCGAGGTTTTGACAGTGAGGTAAGTCTTGACCTGTGAAGAGTCCTCTTGTGTGGTACACAGACATGTCCTTTGCAAGAGGGTACAGTTTTGATTTGGAAGTATTTTGTGACAAAAGGGTTGTGTGCATGACTGTGTGAGGCATGGAGGGAAGGGGGGCGGGGGAGGGAGTGAAGGGGTCAGTATGGATTTGTATGCATCACCTGAATGGAGGATGTCCTTTATCTTTCTTCTTCTCAGTTGACTTCCAGTAAACAAAACCATAAAGGTTACCTTTAAATTATGGTGTCTCTTGATTAACGGGCAAGCTCTTCATCTGTTTCAATATCCCTTCGCAAAAGGCAGGGCCTGTGACAAATAAGTGGGTGCTTACAGCTGTACCATTTACATGAGAAAATCAAAAATTCTGGTTGGAAAATCAAATGGTTTGCGCAATTCAATTTGGGAAGCCTCAGAAAATATAGTCTGTGATTTGAGGTGATTAAAAATTTCTACGCTATTAAGCCTGTTGATTTGGGTATACTTCGTTGTGGGTTTTTCTCCTACCAAGTCAAAATTTGTAGTTTTATGTTTGTGCGTAAGATTTCCACCCGGGTGGTTTGTGTAAATAGTAAATACCCAGTATCTCACTACAGGACTGGTATAAATTTCTTAATTTGGTTTGAATTTTAGGATGGTGTACGGTTTTACGTTTACTTTGATAGCGACTACGAACTTGATGCTGACAGCGTGGAAGAGAAAAATAAGGTCAGTATTTTGGGATTTTATTTCACTTCTACCATCCTCGTAGTGCACTTGATTTGTCAATGTAAAAATCACCAGGTCACCCTTCTCGTCAGACAAACCAGAAAATTTGTTACATGTACATTATGTTGACTCTTAGTTTTTTTAAATCTGTGCAAATCTTCAGCTACAAATGTCTCTAGTGTTTGATCCATCCAGTGTTTGTGTCTAACTGTAGTTAGGAGTTCATTGGCATGAGCACTTTTTAGTTCAATATTGTCTGATGACTGACAGTTATTTGTAGGCCTGCCGTGTTGTTGCCATTGAATATTTCTTTTTTTTGTTAAAATTCCAAAAAGTAAATCGTGGCTTGGAACCATTTTATGAGAGAGGCAGGAGAGAGGTTCTTATGTCTGGTAACATCTTCATCTGTTGATTGAAAGTGTATAGTGATAAGTAAATTTATCAATAATTTTGCTAGAATTAATTTGGTCTTGGAGGGAGAGGGTTAATATTTGCCTGGACGTAGAAACAATAAAGATTAATATGTAATTATCTTCTTTCTTTCTGATTAATGAATGTTTCCAATAAACTTAAACTGCTTAGTTCTTGTTAGGCAGCATTAAATTAATATTGTACTGTGTTGCTCTAAGCTAAACAGTTTTTTCCATTTTTGATAACAGATTTGTCATTTGCTGGAATCCATTGTACAGCAGAACCAAGGAGATCAACTAGATGGTAAGCCCATTTCTTTCCCTGGCAGTTCAAAATGGCACATAATAATAATGCTAGTAATAATAATAATGATAATATTAAGTTATTATTACCAAAAAACAGTTGTATTGTCAATTTTCAGATTTTAGAAGTACTATAAAACTTATAAAAATCCAAAAGAGGTCCCAGTGGATGGCTAATAGTAGTAATAGAAAAAGTTGTTAATAATAATAATTTTAGTAATAATAACAATAACAATAATAATACAGTTGACTCCTGGTAACTCAAACCTTCTGGGTAAATAGAAAGTTTGAGTTATCAGGAGTTAGAGTTACCGGGAGTTCAAAGCACGTACAATGTCGCCAGAAATAAGGAAATAATGAAGGGAAAGAAATACAACTATCATGTACACTTCTCTTCAAGAGCAGCAAGATATATATATTATTGATATTTTGTAAAAGGAATTAAAGCAACAAAGCTTGAAAAATATACAGGGCTGGACACTGTATGTAAACGTGACTGACAAGAAAGTAGAGACAAAGACTACAGTAGTGAGGGTTTGAACTATTGGGAGTCGACGACAAAAAATGATAATAACTATAATAATAATGAAAAATGTCTCATTATATCAAATTGTTTGGCTAAAGGGGTTGTTAGTGGTAACCTAATCTTGGATGATTCCATGTTTTAGGAGAATTTGTTGCACCATCACTTGACACTGCGAGGATCATCAAAGAAGGGCAAATTGAGAAGAAAGGCCATAGTGCAGCATTTATGATGTGGCCAAGGTAATTGAAAAAAATCTTGAAAGTACTGTGATAGTTAAAAGTTTGTCAAAAGTACAGGGCTGACTGTCATTATGGTTTTAAGTAGCTCATCTCTAAGGAAAAGTACACCTGTGTATGTTTCTTAAATTTGACTCATTTTCAAACTGAGAGTATCTGGCTGGTTTTACTACAGTAGTGGGTTTAAAAAGCTGGTTCCTGGCTTCTGGCTATTAATGAGAGCCCTGAAAGTGTGAAATACGATACTGGTTAGTCCAGGGATAAGTAATCCTGGACAATTCATGTGGGGGTATTTACCATAATTCTTGCAAGCTTTACACTTTTTTCAGACCAAAAGATATGATTTTCCGTACCCTATTTAACACCCGACCAAAAGTTGATACCCTGGTAGTCTCAGACTAGTACATTTTCTTGTTGGGTAAGTAACCTTACTTGCCCAATGGGCAATAGGCCAAGCCCTCTAGCTTGCTCTGGCGGCGGGGCGCGAAATGGAGGAGGGCTTACAACTACGTCCCTAGAATTTGAATTCTGCCTACAATTCCCCTGTGGCTTCCCATCAACTGAGCTGTCAGATTTCCACCAATCAGTGGGAAGCAGAGCCTGCAAACTGCAGATGTATTTCCAGTCGTTGCTTCTCTCCCTCTGAAAAAAGGACGCAACTAATTTGCAATTTCCTGCATTTATGAAGATGTCCTGTCTCCAGTCTGCATGGTCTGATTCTGTTCCTTGGTCTCTGATCTCTTGGTTGGGGTCATTCTCTATCAGTGCGTTGGCAAGTTTAAACTGACTTGCATCTTGGTACACATCTCTGCCATCTGTTATTCTCCTTGTACACTGTACAATGTGGATATGCTTGAACCATCCACCCAGGTTACAATGTACAATGCTGGCTCAAAGGCTGTTGACCATTTGTTTGTCTTCTTTCTTTTCATTAGTACATGATCTCCAATGATGAAGGTGTGCTCCTTAGTGTTCTTATCTTAGGCATTCAATTTGATCTTTTGGTTGTTTGTATTCTGCATCTCGCTTGGTTCTTACTTGTCTGTTCATGAGGGCTTCGTAAAGGGTTACTCCTGTTGCTTGATGTGGAGTGGAGTGATAGCCTGCTAACATTTCTTGGGTAGCGATGTTGCTATTTTGTCCTTGAAGATGGGTGATCTGCTCGCTCCTATTTAACACACTTCATGAAACTTTCAGCTTCTCCATTGGTGCATGCATGTTCTGGAGTGACACAGTGGTTATGGAATCCCTCTGTGATGGCAAACTCAGCAAATTCGTTAGAGTTAAAAGGAGGTGCATTGTCTTTTTCTAGTTGCAGCCTCGGTGTTCCATGTGTTGCAAACATGGTTTTGAGCTTGTCCATTGAAGGTTGTGCTGTTGAGTGTGTTTTTGCTACTTCTGGGTATCTTGTCCTTTTGTCTACAGCTATCGTGTTGTACTGTACATCAGGGTAAGGCCCCTAAAAGTCTACAGCTTTGATGTCCCATGGTTTCTTTGGAATGTCTGTAACTTAACCTGGTTCTTGTTGGTGTTGTTTAGTGGTCAATTGGTACTTATAGCACTGGCCAATGATTTGGTTTACCGTGCTGTTGATTGAGGGTAGCCAATACTTCTCTCTCAGCATTTGTTTTATTTTGGTCATTCCAAGATGTCCCAGATGGTGAACTGCTATAATCACCTTTCTCTGGAGGCTTGTGGGTATAATGATCCTGTTTGCTCAGAAAATGCGGTCATCTACCACAAAGAGCTTGGTCTTAGGTTTCCCATGGGGTGCTGAAAGTGGCAATTTTTCTTGGATCTGGGTCCAGTAGGAGATGGTGGTAACCCTGCTTCATGTCTAACTTGGACTGGAGAAGATTACACAATCATGCAACTTGTACATAAAGTCCTCTACCACAGTTCCTTGGGTTATCCTGTGCCTCTTTATGGACTGGTTGGGTACTCTGAGGTCCATATGCTGGCTCTTAACATGTGTGGCTCTAGGTTTTCCTTAGCTATCTCACAGGGCTGGGGCTTTGACTGAACTACGAGAAGAGAATGTTCACCATGTTACTGGTTCTCTTTCAGGTAGTTCTTCAGAAATCTCTTCCTCAATACACTACACCAACCATTTCTTGAGCGGTTCTTATAGATAGTAAGCAACTGGTCTAGGTTTCTGAGCAACAGGTACCATCTCTAGCTTCATGCTGAACTTGGCATAGAAATTCACCAGTTGGATTTCGGTGACTTTTGTTAAGTTGCGCGATTTCTTTCCAGCCATAAATGAGAAGTGGATCTTTTTTATCCACAGGTTCTGTTATTTGTAAAAAAGCAAAATTCTCCCTCCATTTCCTCCAACCATTCTTCCCAGGCTTTTCTTGTTGTCAGTTGGTCGTCCCCCTTGTAAAAATGGTGTTGCTTTTAGGTTTTTGTTCTCTGTGATAATTCTAACAAGCTCTGTGGCCACCGCCACTTCATTCTGCTCTGTGTCTGGCATCGCTGTTTGTAAGTTTTGGCTCAGGTTCACATTGGAGTATCACCACATTTGCTGGGCTATTGTCTCGCTTTCATTTGTCACTTTATCTCGCTGGTGGTGCTTTATCCTCATCACCAATAATACGTTCAAATGCAAACATTAAAATGCTGCCAGATGCTGTTTCAAAATTACTTTAATGTTAGAAAACAAAAAACTACAAGTGATGGCGTGATCATGTGCCTTCAGTGCATGCGCAAGGTGAAAATCCAGAATTGAGTAAACTCAAGGGAGTACTCCATCACTGGGTATGTATATTATGGTTGCAAAAGGCTAGAATAAACTTTCTTGCCCGGTAACGTTTCCTCTCCTACCTATATGTAAGAGGCAAGTTTCGAAGCAATTTTTTGCTAAATGTTCCTTGTATTACTGTCACAGGTGCACAGGCCTATAGACAGTGTAAATGTTAGAAAAGAATGTTATGTAGGAAAATAGACTAAATCAAAATGAAATTTATGAATTGACTTACTATGTTTTATCAGACGTTGGTTAAGAGTCCAGCAGGGGGAACTGTCATATTTCAAACTTGGAGAAGAAAATCAGGTAAAGATAAGTGTGATTTCCCTCGATATCTGTCAGCCACCCACAGTATCTGTAAAATGTTGAGCAACAGTTCACAAACAAACAACCAATGCCTTGGTAATAAGGATACTGTACAGTATCACGTTGACCAGCTTTAGATAATTTTAAGTCCAAATAGTAACGTGATGAATAACGAATTCCTGTACATACCAACTCAGTGCGCGAGTGAACATACTGTGGCGATTGAGCCGTGAACTAAATGTACCCAGGATTGGAGTGCCTTAAAAGAGGTTATGCTTGCTAGAAAAACAGACAAGTAAAATATATTGACAATTCCATTTCAGTTTTTATAATAATAGTTAAGAAAGTTACTAAAGATTCTCTGTCTTTTTTGCAGACAGCACTAAACATTGTCAAACTTGGACCTGGCTTAGCTGAAGTGAAAAGCGTAGATCATAATTCCTTTGTTATTATCACAAGCAAAAAGGAATACAGGTACAGTAAATAAAATGCCAAAAAAGTTTTTGTGCAATATTATTTTATTGGTCACTTTTGCACAATTTATAAAAATTAATTATATAATAAGACTATGCGGTGGAATGGCTTCCAGTGGTTGTAAAGGACATGCAATGTGCCATTATATACTCAATTTATTGAGAAAATGTTGTTGCTTGAAAAGTATGAATCACTAATGTTAAGACCTAATGGATTTGTGGGGGGATAAATAGTTTATTAGCATATTGGAAGTTCAATGTTCCCCCTAGTAAAGGTAAATTGTCACAAGCATTGTGCACATGGTTGTTCAAAGCTGGTTTGAGATAACCCAGGGTTAGTGCGAAATTTGAACTCAGATATGAGGGCTTAAAAGACAAATTCAGTTTAATTCTTAATTTCGATAAATTACTTTTACAGTAAATAGCCATGTTGTCCATCATTACCAACATTTTGTCAATGTGAAAAAAGTTTAGAGAATGTTTAGCCAATCTGCTCATAAACACAATCCCCCTGGAGTAGATTTTTTACATAGTCAATGAGAATACCCACTGGCTTCTTACTCGCTGATTACACAAATGAAGGTGTGCTATTTTTCAGGTTGCCCATAATACCCCTTTTTTTTTCTTGTAATACCTTCTGTTTGCAAAATGTTGCATAAGCATTGTTTCCAGTTTCTCTGGTGATGACTGTTACCCAGGAAAATTTGATCCATCTTCCAAAAAGGGAACATGTACTGTCTGAGAACTAGAGCTCATATCACTCAGTGGTTTTGTGCGATTTTTCTGCGAGTAGCTTGCAATTTGTGATTTGTCAAGTCAAGAACTCAAACCATCTTTTGAACATTTTATTTTTATGAAATTCTAGTTGATGCTTATTTCTTGCTTTCTAATTTTTTTCAGCTTTCGTGTCTTGAATTTGAACAATGTTGGTGATAACGCAGTGGAAAAGGAAAGAGATGCATGGATTGAGGTTGATAGAATGAATTCTTGTCATTTACCATTTTTTAAAATATATTCGTGAAATTTTCTTTTATATGAATTTTTTTAATATAATGATTTGAATTGGGATTTAAGATTGGGATTTGCAGTGACTCTCTTTTTCTTTGGACTTGTCTTCCCTTTAGGCCATAACCGAGGCATCCCAGCTTAATTTCCGCAAGTCAAGAGCAGTTTCACTGCATGATGAACAAGGTATATACCATTGCAAAATAACTTTGAATTCGTAATTCTTTATACAAGGTGTAAATGTTCAAGGTCAATTGTATCTTGAACTTCTAGGAAAACTTTCCATTGCGCTGACTTGAAATTCCCAAAAAGTCTGAAGAATTCTACTTGTAGATAAAAAATGGGTTTAAGACTCCTAACAGTTCCCAGAAAATCTAAGGTGAAAAAAGGGCTAAGTTTTCTGACAATTCCCAGAAATTCCAAGATGTAAAAGGAATAGAGCCAACGGGCATAGAGCCAACAGTTGATGCCACATGAAGTTCCCCAAGGACCTTGGGAGACGGACGGCACTTGTCTTTCATGTATCAAAATATGTACGTACTGGTGCCATTGTGATTTCTTTCTTGATTGCTTCAAATGCTTCTTGTTGTGAGCTCTCCCATGCGAAAACAACACCTTTCTGGCACAGTGCTCTTAGTGGGGCTGTCAAATCTGCTATCTTTGGGCAAAAATGATTGAGATGGTTCACTAAACCAAGATAGCTTTTACCTTCTGAGGATCTATCTTATACCTATGTGGAGTGAGATTACCACCAAAGAACGGACAGTCGAGTCTTGAAGACAAACTTCTCTTCATTGGAAGTGAGGTAATTAGCTCTTGTTGTCTCCAACAACAAGGTAATTACAACTGCAGATATCATCTGCAATACCGGTAGTACTGGGAACTCTCCTTAGGACTCTGTCAAGTCTTTCTTGAAACGCATCACCTTTCACGGTTAACCCAAAAGGTAGGCATAGCCAACGCCAAACAGTTCTTGCCCTATTGTGTGTTGAAGGTCATCAGCAAACTACTCTCCTTGTCCAGTGGAATGTGCCCGAGTAGGTGGACTAGGCTGAAGTACTTTGAGTTTGCCAGCTCTTGTAAGACATCATCAGTCTTTCTGTTGTACCACCGGTTGCTCTTTATATCTTTTTTTAGATCTTTAGGATCAAGGCATAACCTCAGGAACTGCCAGGTTTCTTCAAAGGAACAATAATTATTGAATTGACCCATTCAGTGTACTCTAGGACTTCTTTAATTACTCCAAGTTCTACCAGCCTCTTGTACTCTGCTTTGCTCACTGCTAACTGACGAGTAGGATGTTGGACAGGTTTGCAATCTTCCTTTGACTGAATATCAGTCATAAGATTCACCAGGCAAAGTTCCTGTTCCTTTAAACTTGTCAGAGTATTCCTTCAGCAAGTACTCTTTGGTTGTAGCTAACAGATGTGTCTTCCCTCCGATGGTTATCTTCTTGTCTGTACATTCTTGTACAACTGGAATAACAGGTTCTGCAGGGGGGTTTCACAGGCTTGTCAGTAATGGTTTTTATTGACGTATCCACTTTGGCCTTGACCGCTTGCTGCTGGATCTCTGGGAAGCTAACATATATATGCCATTAGCAATGCTTGCTGCCTGCCTAGGATCATGTGACCTTTGCTGTCTGCCGTTTCACATGAGACTTTGTATGTTTTCTTGCCATGATGAAGGTACACAGAACAGGATCCAAGATTCTCAACTGGGCTGTCATTGTAGCCTTTCAGATTCATTGTCTGTTGTCCCAGCTTGAGATCTGTTCCAAAAGAGCATTTGCTTTGTACAGAGGTAGAATGTTGCTGCTTGTAACTGTATCAACTTCACAGGGGATATGGAAAATCTGTGATGAGACCTCCTTACTAAGCCAAAGAGGGCGAATGTGAGGCAGTGGCTGAGGATGATTAAGAGTCTTTACCATTACCATCTTCAAATGATGCATGGTTGCAGTAACATACACTGGTGTATAGTCTTCCACTGTGCTGTTTTGGTTTGAGGGTGCATTGATAGGCTGGGTTTGTAATTCATTAACATTCCCTCCTTTGCTTTTGTATTTGCAAACAGAGCCATAATGTTTCTCTTTTCCACACTTAAAACACTTTGCATTCTTTGCAGGGCATTGACTTCTTGGATGTGTAGGCTTTGCTCCACAATTGAAGCAGGTTTCTCTCTTGGTGCGTTTTTGATTGTCTGATCCACCTNACTTGTCTTCCCTTTAGGCCATAACCGAGGCATCCCAGCTTAATTTCCGCAAGTCAAGAGCAGTTTCACTGCATGATGAACAAGGTATATACCATTGCAAAATAACTTTGAATTCGTAATTCTTTATACAAGGTGTAAATGTTCAAGGTCAATTGTATCTTGAACTTCTAGGAAAACTTTCCATTGCGCTGACTTGAAATTCCCAAAAAGTCTGAAGAATTCTACTTGTAGATAAAAAATGGGTTTAAGACTCCTAACAGTTCCCAGAAAATCTAAGGTGAAAAAAGGGCTAAGTTTTCTGACAATTCCCAGAAATTCCAAGATGTAAAAGGAATAGAGCCAACGGGCATAGAGCCAACAGTTGATGCCACATGAAGTTCCCCAAGGACCTTGGGAGACGGACGGCACTTGTCTTTCATGTATCAAAATATGTACGTACTGGTGCCATTGTGATTTCTTTCTTGATTGCTTCAAATGCTTCTTGTTGTGAGCTCTCCCATGCGAAAACAACACCTTTCTGGCACAGTGCTCTTAGTGGGGCTGTCAAATCTGCTATCTTTGGGCAAAAATGATTGAGATGGTTCACTAAACCAAGATAGCTTTTACCTTCTGAGGATCTATCTTATACCTATGTGGAGTGAGATTACCACCAAAGAACGGACAGTCGAGTCTTGAAGACAAACTTCTCTTCATTGGAAGTGAGGTAATTAGCTCTTGTTGTCTCCAACAACAAGGTAATTACAACTGCAGATATCATCTGCAATACCGGTAGTACTGGGAACTCTCCTTAGGACTCTGTCAAGTCTTTCTTGAAACGCATCACCTTTCACGGTTAACCCAAAAGGTAGGCATAGCCAACGCCAAACAGTTCTTGCCCTATTGTGTGTTGAAGGTCATCAGCAAACTACTCTCCTTGTCCAGTGGAATGTGCCCGAGTAGGTGGACTAGGCTGAAGTACTTTGAGTTTGCCAGCTCTTGTAAGACATCATCAGTCTTTCTGTTGTACCACCGGTTGCTCTTTATATCTTTTTTTAGATCTTTAGGATCAAGGCATAACCTCAGGAACTGCCAGGTTTCTTCAAAGGAACAATAATTATTGAATTGACCCATTCAGTGTACTCTAGGACTTCTTTAATTACTCCAAGTTCTACCAGCCTCTTGTACTCTGCTTTGCTCACTGCTAACTGACGAGTAGGATGTTGGACAGGTTTGCAATCTTCCTTTGACTGAATATCAGTCATAAGATTCACCAGGCAAAGTTCCTGTTCCTTTAAACTTGTCAGAGTATTCCTTCAGCAAGTACTCTTTGGTTGTAGCTAACAGATGTGTCTTCCCTCCGATGGTTATCTTCTTGTCTGTACATTCTTGTACAACTGGAATAACAGGTTCTGCAGGGGGGTTTCACAGGCTTGTCAGTAATGGTTTTTATTGACGTATCCACTTTGGCCTTGACCGCTTGCTGCTGGATCTCTGGGAAGCTAACATATATATGCCATTAGCAATGCTTGCTGCCTGCCTAGGATCATGTGACCTTTGCTGTCTGCCGTTTCACATGAGACTTTGTATGTTTTCTTGCCATGATGAAGGTACACAGAACAGGATCCAAGATTCTCAACTGGGCTGTCATTGTAGCCTTTCAGATTCATTGTCTGTTGTCCCAGCTTGAGATCTGTTCCAAAAGAGCATTTGCTTTGTACAGAGGTAGAATGTTGCTGCTTGTAACTGTATCAACTTCACAGGGGATATGGAAAATCTGTGATGAGACCTCCTTACTAAGCCAAAGAGGGCGAATGTGAGGCAGTGGCTGAGGATGATTAAGAGTCTTTACCATTACCATCTTCAAATGATGCATGGTTGCAGTAACATACACTGGTGTATAGTCTTCCACTGTGCTGTTTTGGTTTGAGGGTGCATTGATAGGCTGGGTTTGTAATTCATTAACATTCCCTCCTTTGCTTTTGTATTTGCAAACAGAGCCATAATGTTTCTCTTTTCCACACTTAAAACACTTTGCATTCTTTGCAGGGCATTGACTTCTTGGATGTGTAGGCTTTGCTCCACAATTGAAGCAGGTTTCTCTCTTGGTGCGTTTTTGATTGTCTGATCCACCTCTTTCCTTCTGCTGTTTCTTTTGTTTAGGCCTGGCTCTTTGCTTTTTATGGAGTTGATGGACTACTAATCGGGTAAGATCCGCCTTTGAACTCTGGTTAAATAATAACCAACCTGACTAGCCGTGATGTCTTCATTTTTAGCAATTGCTGTTGCCTCCTCTTAAGTTAAAGCTGAGCCTTTCTCAATGCATTTAAAGTAAGCCTCTCGGAAACGTAGACAGATGACCATTGTATCTCGGAATAGTCTGTCACGGGCTTCAGGAGGATATTCACGCTGGTCGCAAAGAACAGTTAGTTGCTTTGTCAATATACTCTGCAAGATTAAATCACTTTTTTCCAGGAGCAAAAGTTAGCTGCTGCTGCTGCAAGAGCATTAGAGTTCGGCTTGGTCCTATCTAGGAACTTCTGTAAGAGAATTTTCGGATCTTTCTTCTGTTCTGCTGAAAGATTTAAAGACTTTGTGTGTTCTTCCGACTTTTCCAGCCCCAAATTAAGACATAACTTGTTTTGATCTCTTTTGATTTTGACCCTAAAGGACCATTAAGCAAGAGCTCGCATTCCTGAACCTAGTCTTGGCACTTATGATAACAGTCGGGGCAAGGTAAAAATCTGCTTGCGGTGCTAAAAAAACAAGGATGTTTAAATCTAAACCACAAAATTTGATGAAAGCGGTGGAACAGAAATGGAATCTAGCCTAAACTCTGAAACATTTTAATGCATTGATTGAAAAGATTAAACTGCCTTTATAAGTAAAGCTACTAAATTTACATAGATGAAACACACATTACTATTCTAAACAAAAGATATGAAAATGGAGGTTATGTAACTGGTTGCATAACTCTAGTCTAGTAGTAAATTCCAAGGTAAAAAGAGTCTAAGATTCCTAACAATTTCCAGAAAAATTCTAAGGTAAAAAGAGTCTAAGATTCCGAACAATTTCCAGAAATTCCGAGGTTAAAAGGGTCTACGATTCCTATCAATTCTCAGAAATTCTAAGGTGAAAAGTGTCCAAGATTCTTAACAATTCCCAGAAATTCCCAAAAATTCTAAGGTGACAAGGGTCTAAAGTTCCTTAATTCCCAGAAATTCCATGGTAGAAAAGTTTAAGATATTTATTGGTTCCCAGAAATTCTAGGAAAGGGTCTAAAATTCCTAACAATTCCCAGAAAGTCCCAGAAATTCCAAGGAAAAAATGGTCTAAAATTCCTAAGTCCCAGAAATTCCAAGAAATTCCAAAGTAAAAAGAGTCTAAGATTCCTAACCATTCCCAAAAATTCCAATGTAAAACGTGTCTGAGATTTCAAACAATTCCCATACATTCTCAGAATTTCCAAGGTTAAAAGGGTCTAAGATTTCTATCAGTTCCCAAAAATTCCCAGAATTTCCAAGCTAAAAAGCGTCTAAGATTCCTAGCAATTCCCAGAAATTCCCAAAAATTCCAAGGTAAAAAAGGTCTAAGATTCCTAACAATTCCCAGAAATTCCCAGAAATTCCAAAGTTAAAAGGTTCTACGATTCCTATCAATTCCCAAAAATTCCAAGGTAAAAAGAGTCTAAGATTCCTAACAATTCCCAGAAATTCCCAAAAATTCCAAGGGAACAAGGGTCTAAGATTCCTAACAATTCCCAGAAATTGCAAGGTTAAAAGAGTCTACGATTCCTATCAATTCCCAGAAATTCTCAGAAATTCCAAGGTAAAAAGAGTCTAAGATTCCTAACAATTCCCAGAAATTCCCAAAAATTCCAAGGTACAAAGGGTCTAAGACTCCTAACAATTCCCAGAAATTACAAGGTTAAAAGAGTCTACGATTCCTATCAATTCCCAGAAATTCTCAGAAATTCCAAGGTAAAAAGAGTCTAAGATTCCTAACAATTTCCAGAAATTGCAAGGTTAAAAGAGTCTACAATTCCTATCAATTCCCAGAAATTCTCAGAAATTCCAAGGTAAAAAGGGTCTAAGATTTCTAGTAATTACCAGAAATTCCCAGAGATTCCGAGGTAAAAAGAGTCTAAGATTCCCAACAATTCCCAAAAATTCCAAGGTAAAAATGGTCTAAGATTCCTAACAACTCCCAGAAATTCCCAGAATTTCCAAGGTTAAAAGGGTCTAAGATTCCTATCAATTCCCAGAAATTCCCAAAAATTCCAGGATAAAAAGGTCTAAGATTTCTAACAATTCCAAGAAATTCCCAAAAATTCCAAGGTAAAAAGAGTCTAAGATTCCTAACAATTCCCAGAAATTCCTAAAAATTCCAAGGTAAAAAGAGTCTAAGATTCCTAATAATTCCCAGAAATTGCAAGGTTAAAAGGGTCTACGATTCCTATCAATTCCTAGAAATTCTGGGAAATTCCAAGGTAAAAAGGGTCAAAGATTTCTATTAATTACCAGAAATTCCCATAAATTCCAAGGTAAAAATAGGCTACGATTCCTTTCAATTCCTAGGTATTCCCAGAAATTCCGAAGTAAAAAGGGTCTAAGATTCCTATCAATTCCCAGGTATTCCCAGAAATTCCGAGGTAAAAAGGGTCTAAGATTCCTAGCAATTCCCAGGAATTCCCAGAAATTCCAAGGAAAAAGGGTCTAAGATTCCCAGATATTCCCAAAAATTTTAAGGTAAAAAGAGTCAAAGATTTCTATTAATTACCAGAAATTCCCATAAATTCCAAGGTAAAAATAGGCTACGACTCCTATCAATTCCCAGGTATTCCCAGAAATTCTGAGGTAAAAAGGGTCTAAGATTCCTATCAATTCCCAGGTATTCCCAGAAATTCCGAGGTAAAAAGGGTCTAAGATTCCTAGCAATTCCCAGGAATTCCCAGAAATTCCAAGGAAAAAAGGGTCTAAGATTCCCAGATATTCCCAAAAATTTTAAGGTAAAAAGAGTCTAAGATTCCTATCAATTTCCAGAAATTCCCAGAAATTCCAAGGTTACAAGGGTCTAAGATTCCCAACAATTCCCAGGAATTCCCAGAAATTCCAAGGTAAAAAGGGTCTAAGATTTCTAATAACTCCCAGAAATTCCCAGGTAAAAAGTGTCGAAGATTCCTATCAATTCCCAGCAGATTGACCGAGATACTTGAATTTGGTAACGTTGTGCAGTTGATCATCATTATTTATTTATTTTAGTTTTTAATCTATTAGTTAGATGACTTTATTTTCTGGCAGTTCCACATCAGCCTTTGGCTGCCCTCATATGTGGACTAACCTGCGTTATCAAATAAAGGAGTGATTGACTGATGGATTGATTGATTGATTGGTTGGTTGGTTGATATTAACCGCAAGAGCTATGTCATTAAATTGACTCGGTTTGCTACGGCCTCCAGTGATCGTAAACTTCGACTTAACCAAGATGTAATTGCTGATAAGTCCGGATTGAGCTTTGATTGCAAATTAGTTGGCGAGTCCTCATGACAATATAATGCCTTGTCATCAGCAAACATGGTCATCTTTACGTTTTGCAGTACAGATTGGATGCCATTTTACACTTAGAATAACAATGGTCTCAGTATTCTGCCCTGCGGTACTCTCATGGTGATTTTTGCTGGGGAGACAATACATTATCACACATCGTTTGTTGAACTCGGCCAGAGAGATATGAGCGGCGCCATTCCAGACTTTTCCCTGCCACTCCTAGAGAGCTGAGCTTGTTGATGAGGAGCAGATAATCAACGGTGTCAAACGCTTTGGGAAGGTCTAGGAACACTGCTCCCGTCAAGCATACTTTGTCCATACTTTCTAGGGACTGATCTGTGAAGGCGATTAAGGCAGTGGAAGTTGAACGCTTCAGTTGGAAGCCAATCTGTTATTCTGACAATAGTCTGTTTTCTTCCAACTTGACTGAATATGTGCTGATCTCTCTTTGATCTTGCTTATGGTTGGTAAGATTGATATCGGTTGATGATTGTCTTTCAATGACTTATATCCATCTTTAAATAATGCAGTGACGTGACGTCAGAAGCATCCTTCAACAAGCGGACACTTCGCTTATCAAGTCCAACAGCTTTGGTGTTTTAAAGATCTGAGGGCATTACGGACAAAGTTCACAGTAACATTCAGATGAAATTTAAAAGGATGGGTGCTGGAAGTAGAAACAGTCAAAATGTTTTGAAATGGTTTTGCCAATGCTTTCCCAGTTGACACGAAGTACTGGTTTATGGTCTGGCGACAGAGAGATTTTTAGTGTGCCACTTCCCATTTTTAAAGATTGAAAAAAAAAAACAGTCCATTTTTTACCAGGAAGTACTTGTTTTATTGCTCGCCACGTTTCACAGGAAACACCCTTGGCGTCTTCAACCATCCAACAAGATTATTTCGATCTCAGATTATTTTCCTTGTGATTAGTAGAATTCCGCAGATTTCTGTACATTTTCCACTGGTAAGTACAATTGGTGAAGCGTGCTTTCCTGAAGTGAGAGTCACGTTTCATTTCAGCAAGTGTCGATGTTATTCACGGGGTTTTGCGTTCTTTAGCACGCTTACTCTTCAGAAGAGCATGTCGTTTGCTATCTCAGAAAACAATCGTTCCCACAAGAAAACAGCATCACTGACATTTTCAACTCCATCAATAACTGACCAGGGGACTTGACTAAGATCATTTACGAATTCCATCTTATTATCATTCTTCAATGACCGATGTTCAAATTTCCTTGGTGGAAGTTTTGGGGCGCCCCCTTTCACCACGCAAAAAACTAAGCTGTAGTCGCTCAGCGTTGTATGAATGATGCCTGATTGAACAATCTTGTATTCTCAGTTTGTAAAGATCAGGTCAATAAGGGCCTTTGAGTATTCCGTTATTCTTGTTTGTTCAATTATGAGCTGGTTCTGCTGTTTCATGTCATTTTCAATGGCAAACGCCTTCAGCAATCTGCTTGCGGAACTTTTCCCGAGTTGGTCGATGTTTGAGTCACCCATTGGTAAGAGACCGTTTCCTTGGAAAAGAGTCGCTTAGCGAGTCAGAGAGTCACGTTTGGAGGTTTGTATGTAGCAGCAATCAAAAGCGGTTTGCACTTTGGCCTTTGAATTTCAATCCATTACAACTTCTCATTATTTGCTGATAAGTCATTCTTAACAGTCAATGGAATATTTTCTCGTATATAAAGCAAAACTCTACCTCCTTGTTTGGGTATCTACAGAAATGTATGTATGTAATATCTACTTCCTTTCATCCGCAGCACTCACAACTTCTGTAGTAGAACAAGAACAATTTCTCAAGGAAGTTGTCCGCACTCTACAAAGGGTACTTTTTCAATTTTGTTGTTGCCTAGTCTTTTACTGAAAAATTGTCGTGTAGGATGAAAGGTCAATCACCCTTAGAAGCAATCCAAGGCTTCCTTCTGCCAGTTTGAAGGTTGTCTTTGTCTGCTTTCAAGTGCACTGTATGACCAGGAGTAGATAAGAAATAGAGTTTTCATATTTTCAGGAACACTGGAAGCAATTGTCATTTTTGCTTTCAGACCTCTCAAACTCATTGATAGTTCATGATGAAAATACAAAGGAAATTAATGTTTAATGAGCGTTTGGAAATCAGCTGAAAAACTGCTCATTCTTGCATCCTTAATTTCTCCTTCTAGAATCATTTGTTTGAGAGGTAATATCAAGCATTTGACACAGTGTTTCATCACCAGATGAAACACCTCGTAGTTCGTCAAAAAAAAACTCCCGCTGCTCGTCGTATTTTCAACTCTCTTCTCGTTGCTTCATCTGGTGATGAAACAATCTGCGTCTCATGCTTGAATCTTGATATATTTTTTCTTGAGACCTTTCCCCCCGGTATCTCCAGAATGGTGATTTGCCTCTCTTGATGTTGCTATGAGAGTGATCCGACCTCAATTGATATAGGGGAACTTCCGGAAGTGTTAATAATATTTAACTAATTCGCTATTTAGGAGTTGGAGCAACTTGCATCAGTGTTGTCCGTGGTAAATGCACCTATACAAGCAACAGTTCAGGTAAATTTCTTTTTGCTTTGTGTTATCTAGGTGATGATGTAAGCAGTTAAAATCTTTTCAGGAAGCAGTACAGTGCCAGCCCTTAACGTAGTAGAGTGGAACCCCGTTAATACGGTTACGAATGGGCCAAAAAAATTTGGCCGTATTAACGAGTGATTAATGAGGGTTTTTTACAACTAACTGTATGGCCGTTTTGCTAGGCGGCCGAAAAAGGTGTCCGTAATAATGAAGTGACCGTATTACCGAGTTGGCCGTAAGGGGGGGTTTCACTGTATATTCTAGACAGTATCTCTTTTTGCTACAGTGGATACATTGGAAAAGTATAGCGTCTCTGCTCTGGCTCATAACGCTCTTTTATGTCATGTGATTGCCATCCAAACTGGTTTATTATCGGACATTTGAGTCATTACACTGAGCCCGCAGTGTCGATACACATGTTCTTTACTTCTTATTTCCTGACTTCTCTAAGGGCGTGTTTATATGAAGGGAGGGTAGCCCTTGCAAGAGTTTTGACCTTGCCCCGACGCATTTTTTTCTTTTTTTTTACGCGATGTGATTACAAGGTAAGTGGGTGACAATACCTATCATGGCAGTAGGTACACTCTCATAAGTATTAAAAGAATAAAAGTAGGTAAAAAAACAAAAAACAAAACTAGCCTGTGTACAGCTGGGTCCTCACTTCAGAATGAGGGGAGGTGGCGGTTGTACACAGGCTAGTCTTAAAAATTTGAAAATGATTTTTTTTTTTTCACGCTACTTATATCAGGTTAAAAAGGTTAAGGATGTTGTAAGAAACTTGGATTCTCAAGTCAAAACTGGAGTGTTGTCATGGACCATGTAAGTCAATTATTGTAAAAGTTTTATATCACTTGTGTCTCAAGGGCCATTACTGTTTTTTGTTTTGCCTTCAGGTGGGATGATAAAGAACATTTACTGTTATAGACTTAAGATATGGGTTTTAAAGACCGTGCTCTTTTTGAACAGCGTCAGTCTGATAATGGGAAAGTTAATTAGTTTACGTAAGTAGAAGAAAGATTTACTCATTGTATTAATAAACATCATGTGGGTTAGGATACAGCAGAGACTGAAAAGATTTTTCAAATTTACACTGTAGAGCAAAATTATATGGAGGCTTAATCTTGTAATCCTCACAATCAATAGATCAGTTTTGTTGATTGAGTGACAAGTGACTACCTCTATGGAAGACATGTTTAGCTGCATTTGTGGCTAAAACCTGACTTTGAAAGATTTGAACCCAGGAGTCATTTCATGAGTAGTTGGAATATGAACGTCTGGTTGAGTGTAGGCCTGAATAGGACTGTCAACAATAGTCGTATTCAGGACTACGTTCACCCAGACTATGATATCTGACCGATTTACGGCAGTTGGCACAAACAACGGTAATGAAAGGGTGTACAGTTTTTTGGGATAAGTGCATGATTTTATCTCAGTAAGATAAATTTGCTGTTACTATGGTCACTTTTCTTTTTTTTTTCTTTCTCTAGGAGACAGGTTCTTCAATCAAGAAAAGATTCTCTCAGGGGAGGAAGTACAACCATACCTCAACCCCGCAAAGAGTCATTAAAAGGCAGTAACTCAGGTCTGAGTCCTGTTTTTGGTGCCTCTCCACCAAGGAGAAAAGACAGTGATAAACTACCTGGTCTTCCTGTGCAAATAGATGATGGATACGAGGCTGTACAGATGCCTCAGAGGTCTCCCAAGCCTATATCAACACTTTCAACACCCACAGATAATTCATCCTCTGAGTATTTTACTCGCCCTTCACGTCCTCAAAAACCTAAAGGCTCGTCTGACGCAACAGCGTCTTCTAATGACAGTACGTCCCAACAGGCTGCTCCTCCAGTAAGGCCTGGGCGAGGTGGCAGCTCCTCATCAAATGCTTATGAAACTGTTGAAATATTTCCATCAAAACGTGGAGGAAAGGATACATCTAGCGATTCATCGTCAACGTCATCATTATCATCATCATCATCATCAAGCAAACCTCCAAGACCACCAAAACCAGGGAGTGTTTCCGAAACACAAGATGATGATAGCTCTAGTATTTATCAACAGCCTCCTGCACCGGTTAGTGTTACTCCTGCTCGAGATGATGTATACGACAATGTTCACATAAGGAACATTCCACTGGCAACCAGCACCACTGGGCAGGGGACCTCCGGTCCTGGTACATTCACAGGAACAGAGATCCCCCAGGGAACCCCCCAGAGCACCTCTGGTCTTGGTACATTCACAGGAACAGCTAATGAAGGTGCAGTCATTCAGAATGAAGCTCCTTCACAATCACATTCAGTCGATCCAATGAAGGAAGAAGCTACAGATGGCAAATTGGAACTTGATTCTGGTGGAATGGGATGCACCAATATTCAGAAGGCAATGGAAGAAAGGCGGCAGATTCTAATGGAGACTGAAACCAAAGAAGGTGTAGTGTTACTGTCTGTTCAGAAAGCGAAAGAGGAAAGTACAGATCGATTTGAGAAGTATGGTATGTGTGTTTGCTGCTTAGACATGCATGCACATCCATGCGTAATTATCATCTGCACTAATAATTCCTTGTTGCACTCATCTGTAAAATGGAGTTCTGGTGGCTTTGTCAACTTAGGGCACACATTGTGATTTTCAAAGCCCTGATCAGAAAGTAAGCTCACCATGTTTGAATTAACACAGCTAGCTCTCTACGCAGTCCTTGTTAGGGCTTTGTCACACAATCCTGCCCCATGAACGTCTGTGGGACAGGAACGGGTGTCGAACCGCTAAGAACGTCTGCGTGGGAGGCTATAACACAGTTAGCTAAGGTTCAAAGCTATCTAACTAAGAAATAACCAACCTTGTTGCATCTTTGCATGGATAATTTTTTTACTTATTTCAGACAAAAAAATTAATTTGGATAAATTTCAATCCTTTTTAAACTTACAAGGATATCAAGACAGATAAGGTTTCTTTTTGGTCATTTGGTCAGTAGTGCAATTTGAATGGAGAATTTATTAAAGTGATTAAAAAAAATGTGATATGGTAAGAGAAAGTGAAAATCAAATTTTATTTTTAAGAAATATATGTTTCAACATTACGCACACTTATCAATCACTTTCACTTTATTTTTTTCACAAGCAGATCATACAACTACAAAACATAAAATTTTATGGTGGCAAAAAAACTCAGAGATATATTCTGTTAAGATTATAGTTGACAAAGTCACGTGATCCATTGAAAACATTATAAGCATTATGCTTATAATCCTCTTGTTAACCAACTTAAGCTTCTTAATTACGTGTTTCTCTTAATTACATGTGTCTGTGTTGACAACAGCTGGGGAAAAGAAAGGAAAAGTCATAAATGGTATGTTGCTTTGTAAGCGTAAGATCTGTAACTTTTAATCGCTAATTGTCATCAGTTTATAGCAAAACATAAATAATATTCTACAACCAGTTCAAAAACTCATTAATAATTCATAAAGGAAAAAACAATATCTGATAAAGACAAGGCTAAATTTTACGTCCAACTTTTTAGACCAAAATAACCCCAAATCTAAATATTAATGCAAGAATGAGTTGATCTGTGTCATTGATTTTGAAGCCTTTCAAAAAACTCGCAGTCATGTGTTATCAGGTTTGAAAACTTGCCTCGAGTGTTTAAACCTGATAAAACACTCCTGCTCGTCTTTTAAACAGTACGTAACATTCATTCTTTTAGAAACACTTCTTTACAGCGGATCATTTGAGGTTTCTGGGTAACTGACCACCTACCCCTCCCCTAAGTCAACATTAGCACTTCTTACTAAGGACAAAATTGTGACTTGGGGGAGGGGTAGGTGGTCGGTAACATAGAAACTTCAAATGATCCTTTAAAGCTGCGGTACCTGAAAAGCGATGTTACGCGTTTTACCAGCCTCACATCAATCCTGTCTTGCAACGAATCAGCCTTTGCAAGTTGCGTGAATACTGACTTCTGATTGGACAAAATTACGCGTCAGTCTCGCCATAGACGTGAGTTACGTTACTCATGTTGCAAATCAAGTTTGCAGATTTTGTTGCAGAAGGCAACAACTTTTCGCAACCTGCAACAACCTGATTTGTTGCAAGACAGGTTTGATATCCAACTCGTTTTGTAGAAATATGAAATTAAATGTCACAAATGTAGAAACCTTAAGCAATAATAAGGTTTAAAAGTTGTTTTAAAAAAGCTTCGTTTGGTTCTTGAACTGAAGGCAGCATTTCGAGTATGACAAATTTACAGGTGCAATGTGCAATTATTATTTTATTATAAGCCAAAGATGACTTTGTGCCTTGAGGGTGGAAAGTTCAACACCTTACAGTAAATTACTCTAGGGCAGAATTTGAATTTTTCTGTTGATTCTCTCAGTAGAATAGCAAAATTGGAAAAAAATGGTTTACGAGTTAATTTTCTTGAAAATTTTAAGGTATATTAGACTGTGTAAACCCTCTCATAAGGCTGGCTTGAAGTGTTCACAAAAATGGCCAAGTTTCACTGAACTTCTCGTTCTATTTGGCGCCATCTGTTCGAACGTGTGTTTTTGCAACAACTGTATCAAAGGTCTTGATATCTTTGTATACTCGTGTTTTAACTCTACGCTTGTGGGTGATGATATGTTTAATAAATAATTAATTTTAAAGTTAACAATTACACTAATGTCATATGATGTTTAACTTCTTCTTATTTTCTTTTCATCTTTTTGTTTCCTGTTCTCATTCGTTCATTTATAAAAATGTATGATTCATGTGTACACCTATGTTACTTGGGGTGTGTTTGATTGATCTGCTATTCCAGAGTAAGGTCAGTCGGACACACCCTTAACTACTTGTCAGTTTGGCTTTGTTTCCTGTGTTAAGTTCATCAACAAAGATGTAGTACTAGAGGGAGATGGGTCTCATTATTTCGGAACATTCCATACAAGACTGGCTGCGAAAACAGCAAACAATACGATGATAGCTACAAGCCTTAGCATTACGATGTACCGGTGCATTGTTTTCTTGTCAAGCTGCTGTAGGTTTCTCTCCTGAAGTTTTCATATGAGATCTTACCTACTTTAAGCCACATAAGCCACACAATTCCTTCAGATTTACTAGGGCAAAATATACAAAACTGTATATTTTCTTGTATTTCATAAAGCTGCTGAGGAGAATGGAGACCCTGATGCAACAAGATCTGCTTCTGGTAGCATTCCACCGCCACCACCACCCTTCCCTGGTGGAATTCCTCCACCCCCTCCTCTGGCGATGGATGGCGTTCCTGGTCGATCAGTTGCAGTGCAGTCCAGAGTGAAATTAAGACCTTTCTTTTGGAACAAAGTTCCGGCCCAGTTGGTTAGTGAAAATTTATTCAATTTTCGTATTTGGTCTGTTTGCATAGTGGTCACCAAGTCCCCTGCTTGGTTCTCAAAAGCCTGGTTTTCACTAGCGCATAAGCATAAGCAAAAGGACATACGCACGCGCAGAATGGCATATTTGACTCAATTCTCGATACCAGCTCTCTTCAACCCGATGATAAAAAAGATGGAGGACTCCTCGTCCGCCATATTGCTTTTGAGATGTTCGCATGATGTCTGGGTCTGCCTTTGATTGGCCACGGGCTTGTGGTTATGCCTGTGCTTATGTCGACTCCGTTTTCACAGTAGTCAAAGCTACGACGTAAGCACAAGCACAAGAAGAACGAACTTGTCCGTTTTTCCTGTCCTTATGCTTATACTTATGTCGACCCAGTTTTCACTTGCTTACACACGTGCTTGTGCTTGTGCTTATGCTTATATTTATGCGCTAGTAAAAACCAGGCTTAAGGGGCCTTCGACATATTCACTTTCCCCCCGCTTAAGGTGGCTCGACTGGATTTTTTGGGGTTGATACCTCCCAACTTTGAGCATTAACTACGTCGGCATGAGTAAAGATATGGAAAAAAGGTTACCACAACTGTATTATATAACGATGAAAATTTCTTATGATCTGGGTTTTATTGCAATCGGAGTCGCCATGGCAACGTAATGACGCCATTACGTTTTTCATTTATCTTTGTGTTTCTATGTTCCAGGAGTTTTTTGAAGAAATCGCTTAAGGTAGTATGTACCTGCTATAATTGCCTCCACTATGGCAAAGTTTGAACAAATTCTATGAGAGCGTTTTCGAAATATTTTGAAATGCAGTTTTAAGAATAATAAAAACTGTGAAATAGCGTGCTAGCTACACAATTCGCTAGTATTTTAAGAATATAATAAGCTTTGGGAACGAGGCTTCATCTCATAGTGGTTTGATTCCATTGAAAACTGCATACGAAAAAAGAGGGGAATTGCTCTGGGCGATCGCGAGTAAGAAGAATTTTATTAATTTGCATTTAGCTGCTTTTGATACAGTTTTTGTACGTAATTTGATCCATGCCTAAAAATTTCGCATTTTTCCAAAAACCGCTCGATAAATTTTTTTTATAAATTCGACAATCCCAAGATCAATCGTCAAGAAATATTCCCTGCAAGTTTTAAGAACATTGAAAACAGGGAAGGCTTTTAAATAGGGCCTCAAATACAGCCAATTTTCCCCCCAGATTTTGTGTTTACAAGTGAGCATCCTCATTATTCACTGGCATTGTTTTCAAGTTTCATATACACGTGCACATTTAGCAAAAAGATAGAATTTGCATCAAAAAAAGGACCCTCGGTTAAATCTCCGGGATATGCTAATTACCGGGTAAAGAGATTAATGATACATTATAACATCAGAGCAACTCTTAGTGAGAGTTTCTGTGATGTTATAACCCGAGTAAGATAATTAAGTATTCCATCCTACACGATAAGCCGTGACGATCACCGTCTCGGCTCTCACTGCTATCTGTGACAACAAGCCAATTATTAGCATATTCCGGATATTTCTTCGGAAGTAAGAAATCTTTTTGATGCAAATTTATATCTTTTGCTAGTTGTGCACGTGCATATGAAACTTGAAAACAATGCCAGTGAATAATGAGGACGCTCACTTGTAAACACAAAATCTGGGAGAGAATTGGCTATATTTAAGGCTCTATTTAAAAGCCTTCCTTGTTTTCAATGTTCTTGAAACTTGCAGGGAATATTTCTTGACGATTGATCTCAAGATTGTCGAATTTATAAAAAAATTTATCGAGCGGTTTTTGGAAAAATGCGAAATTTTTAGGCATTGACCAAACTACGTCCAAAAACTGTATCAAAAGCAGCTGAATGCAAGTTAATAAAATTCTTCTTACTCGCGATCGCCCAGAGCAATTCCCCTCTTTCTTTGTATGCAGTTTTCAATGGAATCAAACCACTATGAGATGAGACCTCGTTCCCAAAGCTTATCATTTTCTTAAAATATTAGCGAATTGTGTAGCTAGCATGCTATTTCACTGTTTTTATTATTCTTAAAACTACATTTCAAAATATTTCGAAAACGCTCTCATAGAATTTGTTCAAACTTTGCCATCATGGAAGCAATTATAGCAGGTACATACTCCCTCAAGCGATTTCTTCAAAAAACTCCTGGAACAGAGAAACACAAAGATAAATGAAAAACGTAATGGCGTCATTACGTTGCCATGGCGACTCCGATTGCAATAAAACCCAGATCATAAGAAATTTTCATCTTTATATAATATAGTTGTGGTAACCTTTTTTCCATATCTTTACTCATGCCGACGTAGTTAATGCTCAAAGTTGGGAGGTATCACCCCAAAAAAATCCAGTTGAGCCACCTTAACGTCAACTGGACGTTTAGGGGAGAGGAGGTAAGGCAGTTGACGTTAGTGCGGGGCGTTTTGGACAAAAGCAAACGGATGCATTTTCATAAGTTTTACGTAATCTGTAGAAAGGCGCTCGTGTCATTATTTATTAACACTTACCGAAGTACCATGCCATTATCACGATGGCGTCATTTTCCTACTGTTACTACCAAAATCCTTTTCTTTTTTCCTTCCATTATTAACTTTAATTATTATCTGCAAGGTTAAGTTAAAAGTTCCTCAATTTACACAAGAAAGCAAAACCCTGAAGGATTCTGATACTAGAGTAGTGTAATGACTTCATCTTGTTAATGGCCTACATATTTTGTATTTACAAACTACAGGGTGTCCCAAAAGTTCGTTCGTCTACTTTAAAAGTCTGTAACGCAGTACGATTGGACTTGATCAGCATATAATTTAAACAATAGTTGTGACTTTCAATCTGATTTAATATTTTCGTACTTCTTGTGTCATCTTTTGACTCGAAATTCGATTTCTGTAATTTCGCGCTAAAAGGTGCGCTGCACGAGTAAATTTTCCCACTATATATTTTTTTAATTTTGTAGCCCGAAATGCTCGAACTCCTAACCTTCTCTACGAAAAAACACTCAGCTACGTGCGAGCAGAAGCATGTATTTCTATCTACTGGCCTATCAGTCAACGAAATTCCTAAAAAAAATTGAAAAAATCCGAAAGTTGGGAGGTAAGATGGTCATAGAGAAATGAAGGTTTTACAGACAAGAAACGAGGAGGGAAGACCGAAAGTCCTGAATAAAACCGCTAAAATAGTTTTAAAGAAGGCTAAGTACAAAAGAGGAAACCCGACGTGGTAGCTCTTATAACAGTTAGCAAGTTAAGTCTGGAGCAGGTTCATGAAAAGCAAAGTTTGGAGACCCTTAAGATGGAAAAAAAACTTTACTCCCGGCCAGGGCCGTCCGCCAAGCAATGTTCAGCTCGTCTCAAATTTATTAAGAAGAGCAAAAGCCTTACTGTGGAAAGGGGACGAAATGATCATCTTTTCTTGGATCAATGCCCCAAATATCTTGTTTCAGCTGCGTAATCTAAAAACTTATATTGTTTGGGGGTCTTGCATACTAGGTGATAAAAAAGCTCAAAATGAATAGATATTTCATGTAAAAATAAAAGTTTTGATCAAAAGTTATTGCGCATGAAATTAGAGGAACGAACTTTTGGGACACCCTGTATTACTGCTAAAAGTCTCCTGCGGAAGTTTGTTTTTTCTTTGCTGGAAATAAATATCTTAAGTGTTTATCGGACAGAACATGACCGTAAGATAGAGTGGAACACCACTCTCAAGTTATAGCTTTCAGCCGTGCAAATGTAAGATGTAAATACGTACAATGAACTTTGAGTATCACTGGGCAGTTATTAAATGAGATATTTGCATTTAGCTTCAACTGTAGTTTGTTTCCTTAAATACCCAAGCACCTATGCACAAACGACACCCTGCACAAAATTCGAATATTCAACATGCCAAAAATGATTTTAAAAAACTTGTGACTCTTGGCTAGTCTTAACCTGTGACCAGGCGGTCCTTGTCCGCTAGACTGTAAAACAGTCCGTAGTTTTTCATAGTCAAGAACGCTCGAACAGTCAAACGAAAGATCTCGTGCGAGGATGAAAACGGAGAGTGACGCCCGCTCGTGTGAGACTCTCGCTGGCCCTTCGCGCCTCGAAAAAAAATCGATTTTGAGGGACTTGATCGCAGGTTAGGCTAGTCTGATAACTAGGGTTTCGCCGTGGCCAAGTGACTCATTAGAGAGCTTTGTGAAATTGAGCAAATGTTTTGAGCATCTTGCTCGGTTTTCAGACGTGTCAAGATTCACAAGTTTTTGTTTCACAGCTTTTGCAATTAGTAATAGCGTAATTTTGCCTGTTCGAAGGTTTCCTCCTCACTTTGGATGAGTGCCTCTGATCGCACCAAGAGTATAAACTTAGAGTTACTGGAAGAAATGTTTCAGATAGAAGAAAAGGAAAAAGCCATAAATCCAGGTCAGTTCACTCCCCATCCTTTGATGTCTGAAAATGAGAATAAGGTTTAAATTGTTTTTGGAAAGTTGTTGTTGTTCGTTATTCGCTTAATAAGTAGTGTCTTAGTTAAATGTGGAAGTTTTCTTGTTCATTGTAACCCTCATTATAATACATCGCCATCGCAACTAATTTCTTTCAGCAGCTTCAGTAAATAGCGGAACCACGAGAAAATACTGCGCATATAAGATTTTTTCTCTGAAAACATACGTATGCGAAAATGTTAAAATTATTGAACAGTACCATAGAAATTTATGTCCAGAAGTCAATCGTTCTCTTTTTCAAACAAATCAACTCACATAGCAGTACCAAATGAAAGTACTACTCAACAGGTTTGATTTGAAATAATCAAACTTTGGGAATTCATTCACAGACTCAAAAGTTAAAGCCATCTTGTTCATCACAACCAAAAAAATAATCGTAGGATAAGTTATTTTAAGAGTTCGAATGGACCTCTTTCATTATGGCGGCCCATTTATCTATTCTTTCATATGTATACAAATGAGCCATTCTGGTCTTGTTTGAAAGTTAGAATTCTTTTGTATTTAACACATGCTAACGAGGTCAGAAAGGCCAATTATCATACATATAAAAGAATATATTAATAGTCCGCCATCATGAAAGAGGTCTATTGAGTTTAATTGAAAACCCGAAAAAAAAAACATCAATGTAAGTCTCTTAAATAATATCCGAAGCTCTTTTCATGTTTGTTATTTTGTTTTCCTTGTAGTGCAAACAAAACCCACTGCAAAGACTCTGTTGGATCCCAAAAGAGCTCAAAATTTGGGTAAGATAATTTTTCTGTGCTAGAGAAATTTTCAAAGGTGGTTTCTTTTTGTTTTATTCCAACCGATCATGTTATTTTTCCAAACGACTTTTAGTTCCTTAAAAGAAGAAGGTAAATGTTCGTTAAGGAAACTAATCTGTTGCTCTTTCATTTCTATATGACAGGTATTTTCTTAAGTGGTTTCAAATTGAGTGCCAAAGAGATTGATGAGAAGCTGAGTGTATTCAGAGAAGAAGATGGCGCATTACCCATGGATCACGTGATTGCTCTGAAAAGGTAACGTTGGTTGGATCCTCTTTTATGTTACGAGGGGTTAGGGATAGGGAGCAAAGTGGATGCCCTGTAGTGACACTAAATGATATCATTGTGTTCACTCGTGGTGTTACAAAACATATTCACAGGATGGAAGGAGTACAACAGGCCACACGGAAGCCCTTACTTTCATGGCCTCAAACTCATTACTGTAGTACGGCCTATTCTCCCCCCCCCCCCCCCCCCCCCCCCCCCCCCC
>CALNXI010000061.1:491665-519534 GCA_942486025.1 Porites evermanni | reverse complement strand
GAGAACCGCTAAAATTGGGCCTGATCTCAGGTTACCCAGGTTAGGCTATCTTTCGTACAAAAAAGGAAACCTAAAATTTTCGAATTTAAAAATGTGATGGAGAGAGGAATCAGAAAAATTCTCACCTTTGCATTAAGTTAAATTGCATCGAAAATTTTCGGGAAAATAATACTGAGCCCTCGTAATTTCGAAAAGACTCAAGTTTCCCTAGGATGACCGAACAGATACAAATTTTATAACGCCACTCAGAATGCATTTCTAGAGATCTACAAGTACTCCGGTTAGCCAAACAGTGTTTTCTATGTATTTAGGAAGAAACCGTCGTTAAACCCTGTTATTTTAATGGCGACACTAGTGATCCTTTTTCATTTAATTCGTTTTGTTTATCAGCTTTGTGAGATAAAAGACCTAGAGAAAAGACTGGATCTACTTTTGGTCGTCATGGAGTTTCCGGGCCAATTCGAAGACCTTGCACCGGTAAGTTGAAACGCGACTTCCGGTTTGTCAGTAGATTGTTGGAACCACAGTGGAATCCCGATATAACGAATTACCTGGCGACGAATTTTTCTTGTCACACAACGCTCCTTCCCAAGGAAAGGAGGAGCGCTCCGTGACGAGACAACGAGATTAGAAGGCTAGGGCAATGTGTTCGCTGCAACGAATGTACAAATAGGGCAAAGGGTATATTCACTTTTTTGGTGTTTTGGTAGACAGACACAGACACAGAATTTTACTGTGTAATACTGTGGCATATTTTGTTAGTCTCGTTTCCTGATATGGAAAAACTAAGTTAAAGTGAAGTAGTTACATTCAGTACAAAGGGATTCGTTATGATCTAGTTTCCACTGCACACACCAGTCTAGGCAACAGCATTTTTGAAAGGGCAAGGAGGAAACATTCCGATGGAAATGTTGGGAAATTTTAGCGTAGTTGAAGACTTTCTTTTGGTGAGCCGTCTTGGTGGTAGGAGAGTGGAAAAATATAGCTATGAAACCCGGAGAATGCCTGAAAACTCTTATATTTTTCATTTTGTCTAACGCGTTTTCAATAACAGCTGTAAAGATTTCAGCACCGCCGATAAACATTGGCTTGGTTACTATAGCCCTCCCCTCCAAGTTGTTTTTCTTTCTTCTGGGGAGGGGTGTTGCTGTACATTGGCCTGGGTACAGGACCAGTTGCATTCTCCTAACGTCCACCCTGTTCTGTAGAAGAGCCTTTCTTTCACTTCCCCTGCATGAATGGAGTAAGTTCCTTTGTTGAGCATTTGCTACCTGTTCCTGGGATACAGTTTCGATACCAGGCCTGATAGCCGGTACAGCGGTACAGCGGGCTCAGTAACGGATGCTCGCACTGTAAAACCAGTTTGACGAGAGAAAACAAGATTGACCGGTCAAGAACTTTGGGCTTCGGTGACTTCAAAGGCTTTACGCGAATCATGCAGAACCTTCTTTTTTCCTCCTCACTTAAGAACACAACAGTAGGCTCTGCTCGCGGGGTGCTTAACGTCGGACGCAACTACCAACATCTGACGTTCAGCCCAGTCAAACTCTAAATTTTCTTCCGTTAGGTCTGACGTGCGGATTACTGTAATTTGTCCCTGGACTTAACATTTCAGATGTCATTGAAAGAAGAACTCGTGTATTGTCAGTATAACTTTTAAAAATGACGCACTTACGAGTCTATTTATGAATAAATCCACAATTATCTTAACTTTTTTGAATAAAGATAACTGAAAAAGTTCAACACAATGTTTTGATGTCGCCTTGTTCTTTATTTTGTTACTTAAACCGTATATATCAGGTCAGCTTTTACTTTTTATCTTTGTCACTTGATAATGATGTCATGGCGACATCGAAACGTTCTGTTAAACCTTTTTTTCGCTTATCTTTATTCTTAAGTGTTTAACAAAATTTAATTTGATTCGTATCATAACTTCGTTTTCAGAATGTAAACAACTTACTACAAGCCTGCCAGGAACTATACAACAGCAAGAATTTCTTGCTTGTGCTTGAGTACGTCTTGTCCATCGGTAACATTCTGAACTCCGGAAGCAACAGAGGAGCTGCTTATGGATTCAGGCTGCATTCACTACCAAAGGTAACGTGTGCAGTACAGTGAAACCCAACTCTACGGACACCAACTTAATAGGGACACCCGTATATAACGGACAGTTTTGTTTCTCCTAACGAATGGCCTAAATTTCAGCCGTTCCTTCGAGTCGCGAACATGCGACTCGAGAGGACGGCTGAAATTTAGGCTATCAAACAAAAAGCACATACTTTTTCTGTAAAATTAAACCGCTTAATACGGACGACGGACACTTTTCTGTGTCCCCAGTCACAATCTCTTGTATATCGTCTACTCCGCTTTACGGACACACTGGCCTGCGTATCTGCGCACTGTCTATTTTCAGTGTATGTTAATGATAAACATTGTATCCTGTTCAAATAATGAAAGATTCCTACAGATTAATACGATTTATTACTTAAAAACAGTGGCGAAATTTCGTGACGTGACGAGCCCCGGATAATGCGGACACTATGGCATACCCCCTTGGTGTCCGGATCAATCGGGTTCCACTGTGCACATTACGACTGCCTCATTGCTACCTGTTACCCCTGGGATACCACTTATTAAAAGAAATGGCGTTCCATTCCTGTGTTTGACTGTGTTCGCCATGTTGGCCGAAAAGAAATATCCGCGGTTAAGAATTTAATAAATTCTGAAATTAGAATGATAATTATTACAGTTGGCAGATATACGTGGAAATAACAAGAGGTACAATTTGTTGAAGTTCCTAATCCTTCAGCTTGAGCAGTGCAGTCCAGACGCGCTGAATTTTCCCGATGAATTGAAAAGTGTTCCTAAAGCGGCAGCCTGTAAGTTCACAACTTTTGTTGATTTTTTTGGAATTTGAGAAATGTATTGTCTTTTGGTTGCAAAATCATAACTAAAAATTAAAAGATCTTGCAAATAAATTTTTACGGGCGATTTTTTTAATCCCTGAATTTATTTGCTTTTTTCCTATCAGGTTCATCAAAAGCTTTGTTTGCTGAAGTGGAAGGTATCGAGTATTTCTGTACTTTTCAGTTGCTTTCTTGCGTTGTTGTTTTCGTTTCTTGTTAGTCCTCTTCGCCTGTTTATTTTATAAAGGACACAAGTAATATCTCAGTGACTAGCAGTATGACTCAAAATCTTGGCAACAAATGTGTTAAGTATACTTTCTCTTTTAGTGATGAAGAAGGACTTGCTTAAAATAAAGAAACATTCAAGTGACTTGTTCTTGAAGCGGAGTGAAACAAATTCCCAGGATGTCAAACTGCACAATGATGTGGAAGTATCCTTATGCCATTACTTCAACTGTCAATGAACCTAAGACTTTCCAACAATGTACAGACTAGTCCTTCATTTAGTTGGTTAGGACAAAAGGTTGTTAGGTATAGCCAGAAACTTAACTAAACAAGGTAGGGCGAAAGTGTTGAGTTGTATAACCACACACAAGTGTCGGCTGATTTAGCAAGAGTCGTAGGCCAGTGCTTATTCACTTCTTGTATTCTAGCCTTCTCTACAGTTCAAAGTTACGCGAGAAATATTTTTTAAATTTCTTGTTTAAAATGTCTCGTGAATTGTGTGCTTGTTGTGTAGACGACGATTGCGTGCTTTTATGTATAAAACAGGCAAGAGTCGTCGATAGCATGCTTTATAAAGATAAAACTGAACACTGTCTGATCAATCGTGGTGCGCACCTTTCTCTGAACATTTTGTGAAGCCAAATTAACAACACCACGGGAACATATTATCAAAGGGTCATCTTTAGAGTCATTTACAGACCTACGTAATCGAAAGTCAATAGCAGGGCTCTAGGTTTGTTACATTGTTGCCGTGAAGTCAACTAGTAACAACTAAACAAGCTTAAACACTGGCAGCTCAAGGGAAAATCGAGTCATAGTTCTTTAACTAACAACACAGACTTTTGTCACTGAATATGAGGAGAAGCTGAACGATTTGTGTGACAAATGCAAACAAATGAAGCAGATTTATAACAAAGTTTTGGTAAGGAGCATAGTTAATGAGGTGGAATGGTTATAAAACCCGTCAGATTCCCTTTTTACTTGTTTTGGTGGTCTTGACACTGCAAAACTGTCAATAGCGCTCCTATCATTTCGATCATACCAGCCAATGAAAATGTCGCGCTAACTTATCCCAGCACAATTTGTGAACAAAAATCAAAGAATTGTGCAACATCATGCAGCTCATCTAAAGATAAACTGCCGCACCATAACCAGTCTCCTATAAGGAACTAAATATTATAAAGATCTAGTTTTATAAATAATTTTGAGTTTCATCACGCAAAACCTTTAAAAAGACTGTTTTTTGATGTTCACTTTCTATGACGGATTAGCTGACTAATACAGGTTTAATTGGCTGGAAGGATATCAAGATATGATTGATAATGTTACGCAAAACGAAACGGTTGTTCTCTATTACGGCTATGACAACCTCGCGATTATTTACTGGCAATTTTTTTAAACTCCCAGGATTTGGTTTACGCATTTGGACAACTAGAATCGCCTTTATTTTCCAAACTGTGCGATCGATTCACTTGAAATATTTTGCTTGTGTGTTTGTAGGTGTCTTTTGGTGAACCGCAGAGCAGTGATTCTGAGGAGCTCTTTGGTGCTATCAGCACCTTCATCGGTCAGTTCAGAAAGGCCATGAAAGAAACACAACAGGGGAGCAAACGCAACAAGGGCTTCAAACTAGAGGGGCTCAAGTAAGTTATCGTAAAAGGTACTCAGGATCACCTCAGTTATAAGGTGCAATTAATGTGGCCCGAACCTATTTTTATGCGTGTCGTTATGTTTTTTTTAATCGGGTTTTTCAGCAGGAACGATGTGAAAGATTTCTATGATTTTTGGTATCCGGAATAAAGAATTTAAGAAAATACTTTTTAATATTTTCTTGTACGTGAAAAAACCTTTGAGATATCTGCATATAATTAAAACCGCATTTTTACAGAAAATGTAAAATCCCACGACAGATTTTCCTCTGACTTTAAAAAATTCGGCGCCATGATGCTCTTAAGTTTTATATCTGCAAGTTTGAGGTCTTCGCACAGCTAACACCATACAGCTAACACATTTGTGAAAGTTGGCTCACAAATAGTGGAAGAGTGTTGGCGGACTATCTCCTATGTGAAAGGGTATTCTTACCCAAGGCTTCATTACAAGAAACTAAGTAATCAGAAACCTACGGCGAATACAGTTAGCACTACAAGAAGAACTACTTTATGCTGAAATCGGGGTGAGAACAAAGAACTTCTATTCATCTTTTGTGCATTTCCTTTCGAAATAAATCTTAACAAAGCAAAATATAGCATCTACGAAAAACTCCAAGCGTTTTTAGTGTCGTAAGTTCCCGTTTTGAAAAGAAATAAAGCCACCAACTCCAGAACTACAAGAAAATAAATAACATTTACTTAAAGTTCCACCATTCTTTATTCTGGATGCAAAAAATCATAGAAATCGGGTAAATCGTTCCTGCTGAAAAACGCGAGTCAAAAACATAACCAACACGCATAAAAATAGGTTCGGGTCACGTAAAAATTGTGGGCCACTCCTAAGGTGCTCATTTTCGTCTAGATCGAAAATAATGTTATATTTGAGGCCCAAGAAGGAAAATGCTACAGGTAGGAGTTGATTCCTTATCCATCACATCACTCATTCTCTCCCCTACTTTAGAATTTCGTAACATTTGAGAATGATGATTCTTCCGTCAGTGACTCGGAAAAAAATCCGTCGAGTTTTCTCAACGGGAATCGAACCTGTGACCTCAAGCTGCTGGTCAGGGTGCTGTCTAGGGTATTTGAGGGGTAGAAGCTTACCCCCCAAAATATTGTTATCATTACAGTATGTTTAACAATTATTCCCCGTGCCCGAATGGGCTCTGAGACAATAGCCCATGAGGCCGAAGGCCGAATGGGCTATTGACTCAGAGGCCGTGAGGGCGAGAGGAATAATTGTTTCAGTAAAATCCAACTAGTTGGTCAAAAATATCGAGAATAAAAATATTTTAGCTGCTTAAAGCTAGACTTTAATCCTTTTTTGCCGCAAAAAGCCGGCGCTTTTCGCTACTAGTGGGCTATAACATATAGCCTAGTAGTAGCTCAACCAATCAGAACGCAGCATTGATAATAGACCACTAGCTGGATTTTACTAAAAGTAACTATATCGGAAAAATCATCCAGACGCGACGAGGTCAGTGCACACACTGTGTCTCAAAATGCACCAGATTGCATCTCAGCGCATATTCATTTCAAAAATTTCCGGGGGGTGCATGCCCCCTGACTTCCCTAGGAAGCTCGTGGCCTTCAGCCACTCGGGACTTCTCACCCAAACGATAAATCGTAGATAGAACCGTGCTGGTTACTGGTGCACTGAGCTACAGCCGAGGAGACTCAAACAAACCCGTATATTGCGGCTTGCTGCCTATTTCCAATGATCCCCAAACAAACAAAAGTTCCAAAGCATGACTTAACTAGAATACTTGACAACTGAACTTTTAAGTTCTAGATTGTCGTAGCACTTAGTAAAATAAAGGAAATATTTGAGTGGTTATACAAAACGTGTAAAAATGTATCGAGAACGTTTGGGCCTTTTTTTAGAAAGAATAGCCGGGAAGTTGAGTTGGGTAAAATAAACGCGAAGAAAGAAACGGAGTTAACCACCAGAGCGGTCCTCAAACCCAGCACCTCCGGATTGCGAGGTTGACTAGTCTGCCGCGGGCCCACCGCCGTGGTCATATACGAAGCGAATTCCGTGACGTCCATCGTCGCCGGGTTAAATTTGACCGATGAAGGATATCAAAATAATTTTTTGTTCTCATGCAAATAAAAATCCTTTTCACAAGAAAGGTTTTGCACACTTTGCCTCGTTTTGAAAGTGATAGCTTTTGGAACTCGGCAGTGGCGTGTTGTACGGTATATTTTACAGAGACGGAACAGTCATTCGACCTCGATGGAAAAACGTTCTATAAAGGTTTGACTAGCCTAGATTAGTCACAGTAAAGTTAAGATTGTTTTCTGTTGTTATTTTACAGGGAAGCTGTTGAGAAAAGACAGAAGCCAACAGAGGTTTGTTCACTTTTCTTGATGCACTTCAGTGGTAGAAATGAAAGCTTTTACTTATTTCTTGTTTTTTTTTTGTTTCTTTGGAAGGATTCTATTTCTGTATGTACTGTGGATTCTCTATCATCGACCATCAGTGATCGGGACGATGTTGATGCGGGCAAAACAAACTGGAACCAACAGGTTAGAGAAAAACACTGTACTCCATGCTAACCTACCAGAGCCGAGGGCTGGTACTTTACAAGGCTACATTCACCAACGCTTTAAACTCTCTTAAACTGACCGCAAACTCTTCATGCAGCCAACTCCCTTTAAAGCGGACACCGTAGGGACCTTGAGTTAGTGTCCTCATTAGCGAGAGTCCGTAAAGGTCAAGTAATACGGGCAACATTTTCGCACAACTTGCCGCGCAACATTGTTGCGTTGCAAATTGAAAAGGCCTGTTGCCCGTATTACCATCTTCCCTCTCAACTTGTCACGCAACAAATTTCGATGTTGCAAGTTGCGGCTCTTTGAAAAAATCATGCGTTGTGATTGGTCAATAGTGTGTTTTTGTGTCAGCAAACAAAATGGCTTGTTGACCTTCTGTGATTTCTTTTTTTACTTCCCTTGTCAATACCGTTCTAAGGCTATGTAGCTGTTTTTTAAGACAGTTTAGTGAAATGTTAAATTTTTGACATAACTCATCCAGAGCTCTTGACCTCCGTGACTTGTTTTTATACTCTGGTCCACAAGCTTCCCACAGACAAGAGTGCTTTTCAAGCTCTTTCCACAAATCTTTTCTTTGGGCCTCTGACATTTTTTCACTAATAAATTCACATTCTTGGGTCTCAGCATTCTCAACCTCCACAACCTCGGCCATGTTTACTTTGCCCAAATCAGATATGCCCGAGGTCAAGCGCCCACTTACTCACCATCTTACCCGCGTTTTTGGTTGCCACAACTTGCAACATCAAAATTTGTTGCGTGACAAGTTGAGAGCGAGGGTGGTTATGCGGGCAACAACGCTTTTCAACTTGCAACGCAACAATGTTGCGCGACAAGTTGTTCGAAAATGTTGCCCGTATTATTTGACGTTAATAGCGGGATTTTATTTCAGTCAAACATCTGTAATTTGTTTTCGGAGTGTCCACAAGGCGAGAGTCGACTGTATTCATCAAGAAAACAGTTTCACATATAGTCAACTCTAGCCTTGCGGACACCCGATAATACGGACAGCAGCTTCATCCCATGCAAAAATAAAATACAGACGTCTGACTGAAATAAACTCCCGCCATCACGGACTCTCGCTAATGAGGACACTAATTCAAGGTCCTTACGGTGTCCGCTATAAAGGGAGTTGACTATACTNACAAGTTGAGAGCGAGGGTGGTTATGCGGGCAACAACGCTTTTCAACTTGCAACGCAACAATGTTGCGCGACAAGTTGTTCGAAAATGTTGCCCGTATTATTTGACGTTAATAGCGGGATTTTATTTCAGTCAAACATCTGTAATTTGTTTTCGGAGTGTCCACAAGGCGAGAGTCGACTGTATTCATCAAGAAAACAGTTTCACATATAGTCAACTCTAGCCTTGCGGACACCCGATAATACGGACAGCAGCTTCATCCCATGCAAAAATAAAATACAGACGTCTGACTGAAATAAACTCCCGCCATCACGGACTCTCGCTAATGAGGACACTAATTCAAGGTCCTTACGGTGTCCGCTATAAAGGGAGTTGACTATACTTATATTCTTGTTTTAAGGCTTCTGAAAGGAATAGGAATGTGATACTGGATTTAAAGCCAAGCAAAGTTGAGGCCAAAGCAAATGGACCGCCTCCAGTTATTCACAAACAGGTATAAAAATTTTCTGTCTTAGGCTCAAACTTAAGATAGCAGGTTAATAACACCACTTTCGCTAAAAATGACTTATCAACATTTTTTTGGACTATCCTTTGTTTTGAAATGTTGCTGTCATTCGAGCCTGCAGACTGAATGTACATTGCAGTAAATACTACCAGTTAGTTCCTTTCTTACTTTAACTGAAAGCTATGCTCGAAATAGTGCATTTCCTGTAGTACCGTTGACTATGCCGGACAAGGTAGTTGTCAGCTATGAACCTGTGATTAAAATCCTGAACAGCATTTATTGCCAGTGGTTCTGTCTATTATACTGCACAAGGTGGTCTTACATTGTGAGTCGTAGATGTAATATATCGAGCATGAGACGTAGTGTTTCATCACCAGATAGAACACTGAGAAGAGAGTTGAAAATACGACGCGCAGCAGACTATTTTTGACGAACTTCGAGGTGTTGATTTAGCAGCAGAACGGGATCGTCAGTTGACGACGGCGCGCGCAAATCAAACAACTGGCTTGACCAGTGGCAGAGCAGCAAATTGGGCACCGGAAGTCGTGTTTAGTCCTTTCCGCGCGCCTTCCCGTCGTCAACTGAAGTTCCCGTCCTGTTGCTAAATCAACCTATTACTTCTCAAACACAATGATTTCAGAAGGAGAAATTAAGGATGCAAAAATAAGCAGTTTTTCATCTGATTTCCAATGTCTTTATGAATTATTGATTAGTTTGAGAAGGCTTCTTGAAGATGGACGATCTAAAAAGAGCAATTATTAAAAGGAATTCGTCAAAAAATGTCTCTTTCAGCTCAGCATCAAGTCCCCACCAAAACCACCAGTGCGAGCTGGTCCCAAGCCGACAAAACAAGGCTTCTTAGATAAACTCAGCGGAGGCAAACATAAAGCTCCAAAATGGGACAACAGATACTTTGAGCTGACAGAAACGGGATATCTGTACTACTACAAGAAACCCGACGGCGGCAAACCGATTAACTCGATCTATTTGAGAGGGTGTCCAGTAGAAATCGATCAAAATGACTCCTGTATAATCGTCGTAAAATCCGAGGAGAGAGATTGGAACCTAAAAGCGGTAAATCCTGGCGAAGCGAGTGCATGGAAGGACGCCTTGTCATTTTACACCGACAAACAGAACTGAAAAAAAAAAGATCATCTCGGCATGGCCAGGAGTCTGGATTCGACTTACAGAGGTTGTCGTCCGGAATGTGAGCAGATGGTCCTTCTCTTCTTTAGTGAGAACATGTATAATTTATGTACATAATTATAGTAATTAATTTAATTTATGTACAAAATTATATTAATTGATATGATTTATGCACATGATTGTATTGATAAAGGAAGGTAGGGGCTTCACCCTCGTTCCCCGCCGTGCGCACTCATGGAGCGCCAAAAAATACAGGAAAGAGAGCAACTAAGCGCTGTTTAGACTCGCCACAGCTTTCTTACTGTGCAAAATAACGCTAAGAAGATGATTTCCTTTTGAAGCAAGGTACTTCCAAATAAGGTAACAAAGGATGTTTAATTCCAACGATACGAGATAAATTTTATTAGTTAAAGTAAATGATGAAAAGAAGAGAAACAGAGACCTTATTAAGATTTGTCATCATCCTTCAAGTAACGAGTGGGCCCTGGTTTCTCCAATGTCAGTTGTGTTTAGTGTCATTTTTGAGAAACCGGATTGGAAAGAAGGCTCATATCTGGGATGAAACAGCTAGGGCTAAGGGAGCGCGGCCTAAATGGGATTATTACACTTCGAGATATCGCCAACAAAGAACTATGTCAGTTCAATGAAAAATTATCCCAAAATGTCCTCATTGTTAAACAGTTAAGGTATTTGTTTGAAGTAGGATTTGATATAGCTAAGCAAAGCGAAACGTAATTTACACAATATTGAATAGCGAAAATGTAAATGAAGTCTCTCAAGTCACTTTAGGAGTTCCACGTGGGTCTCTGGGTCACTAGAAAGAAATTGCCAACCTCATTCTCGGAAAATTGGCCCTGGAAACGTGACCGATGTGGCGAAAATTTGACGTGAATTGTCGATTGTCAGTCGATATTGCTTCAATATGAACCAATATTAAATGGGAAATTTCTTATCGTTTTTAATAATTTCGAAAAAAGTCCATACGTTACATGAATTATATACTCAAAGTATAGTATGAAATTGGCATATTAAACCTTCATCACTATTTCCGCGTTGCCTGACGTAAAATGCCTCTAGATATTGAAAATAATGCGTTTTACCGATGACTTATGAATTATTATTCACATTTTTCTAAAATGCGTTTGTTGACGGTGTGCAATTTCAAAATTACAGATAGTGTTAAAGAAACTATTAAATTTACTTAGACTAAAAAAATTTAAGAAATGAATAATATTGAACACAAACAGTTCGCTGTAGCACTATAAAAACTCTGGATTCTCTCTGTTAATAGCACAGGATTGGTATCCGTTTGTAAAACATTGGTTATCGTAAAGGACAAATGATAATGAGATAATTTATATTTGCGATTAACTCCTCCAAGATTTCCAAGTTTATCTTTCTTTGCAGAGCAGTACAGTGATGAGTTAGACTTTTCTGGAAAAATCAGCGTTTGTAAAATAAGGATAGAAGTCATTTAATACTTTTCAATATGTGCACTAATTCAAACCGAAAACTTGTACATCAGATATTTTAAGTACTTAAAGAACTTACGTCAAATTAGGAAGTTACAGTGTATCTGGACCTATGTTAAAGATGGGTGTAATCGTATTTATTTTGGGGGACAAGTGATTTCATTTTGTAAGTGGTAACGTACTCTAAGCTGTGGATATTGATGAGGTTCTGCCAAACTTATTAATCAAAAATGCCTGCAACAAAATAAAATACTCTCAAAACCGACACCTAAGATTCAACTTTCTCTGTTTAACCAAGGGTTCTCCCCTGCGAAACGGATCGTTCAAATGCCTGTCCAATAAAGAAGCTGAATTTCGTCAAAGTGAAACTTAAGTGCTAGTATTGCTAGTTTCTTAACGTGCCTATAACCTAAAACTGTTTGAAAAAATTATGGCAACTTAAACACAACGTGATTTTTTTAGAATACTATTATTTGCCGCCATTTTGGCACACGAATCGTCTTCTCTCGGAAACCGAGCTGTGACGATGATTAAGTAATTATGACGTTAATTAAGGAACACGTGCATGACTTGGGACACTGATTCACAAACTCAAACCGCTGTTAAAAGGTAACCAGATGTCCGTGAATAAAATCTTGTTTTTTGTCTCTTGACGTCATGAGCCTGTCAATTTTCGTAATCAGCAGAACTGACGTGTCAAAGAAATTTGGACTTAAATAATTTTGCTAAAAGGTTTGAACCCAGGAGTCATTTCAAAAGTAGGTTAAGTTTCATCGTCCGGGTGAACGTAGTCCTGAATAGGACTGTTGTTGTTGACAGTGACTGACGTTTCGACAACCTGTGCGGTAGTCATCTTTAAGTCAAAGAGAGTTGTATCAAAATCCCCTTGCACATACTTAAATCATTACAGAATATCGTAATTTGAATAATGATCTCACACAAGCAACCCTCAATATATGGCTGGTTTTAATCCATTTTTAATGGAACGGACTGAGACCCCTTTTACAAGGCTCCAGACAATTTTTTGAGCGGACTAATTTTTTACCTGTTTTAAATTCTGTTAGAGATTTCCGATCATTATACTTTTCTGGGAAACTGCCCACCTACCCCTCCCCTAAGCCAACACTAACACTCACTACTAACTTAGGACAAAATGTTGGCTTAAGGAAGGGTTAGGTGGGTAGTTTCCCAGAAACGTGTAAAGGCGGATTCGTGCAATTTTTTGCCCGTTCAAAAATTTCTCCGGATCCTTGTAAACTGGGTCTGAGTGACGATGTCTTCTTTTATAACATAAGGATTTTGCAGTCCCTATTGAGAAGGAAAACTACTTATTCAGCAAAAAGATTACTTAAAAAAAAGACGTTACGAAGCCGAATGATTTCACACGACTCTGATGACGCAAATGACAACACTTAAGTCATTAGAGAGCTTCAGATTCTAAGAGGAGAACGCAAGGACTAGGAGTACGAGATTTTCTCAATACTAAGTAGTGCTCGCGCGTCAACCAGCGTCATTTTGGCAGGAAAACGTGGTAGCCGTCACGGTCGTCATTCTACTACGAGTTAGAGTGTCGTATTGGCGGGAACGAGTAATCAAATGTTAGAAGTTTCAGCATTTTTTAATCCGGAGAGGGCTCGATCAACCTCCAATAACTATAACAATGCTAACTTTTCTGGTGAAAAAAAGTGCAATGAAGCTTTCCGGGATATCCATTTTTTGACAATGCGCGAAAAAACTTTAAATCAAGTCTTGTACTCGTAGTCGTTCCTGTCCTCGAATCTAAAGCTCTCTGTTTCCCGATTACTTAACTTGTACAAGTTATAGATCGCTGCGTTTGAGAGAATTTCTATTAGCTCCCAAAAGCTCAAGGCATAAGGGATAAATAACGGTTGTGCAAAGATATTAGCTACCTGACGTCATCAGCGTTCACATTGGGGTGAAGTACGCAATTTGACTTGGGCGATGGGCGAATATTTGAGCCATGTAGTAAACCGTCCAATAGGCTCCTGACCGATTCGACTAATTTCCCGAATAGCAGGAGGTCTTTTCTGATCCCTTTCATATTCTCATTATTTAACTTTTCGCTGTCTGTGCTAAATCTACCGGGTAATCTCCTTTCATACGATGTACTTCAACAAATTTGGGGAGCAAGGCTGGAGCAGCCGTGAGACTCGCACTCCCCTCTCATCAATTATGGCGCCCGGGTTCAAATCGCGGCGTAAATATCATATTTAGGTTGAGATTGTTGTTGGTTCTCTCCCTTGCTCCGAGAGGTTTTTATCGCGCACTCCGGTTTTCCCCCGGTCGTCAAAAACCAACAAATTCTGATTCGATGTAGAACGCACATTTAAACGAGTTCTTAAGAACTCCTAAGTTTCGTAGGTAAACAAATAACAGTTTCAAAAATTGCAACTTTTTGTACTCAATAAGGTCGCATGGACGCATCCGGGCAAAGACCAAAACAAAACATCTCCCGACCCCACTTCTTCCCACTCCTCCCTCCCCCGCCCCCACCACCAGCACAGTCATCCATAAAACACACATTAACGACGTACAACTTGGTTAGTTTGCTAAAAAACCCATAACCATTTATATCACAAAACCTCACAAAACTGAATGCAGGGCTGGGGCGACGGCAAAAGCCTGATTTATTATAGGCCAATATTTATATCAGGTGCAGATTCCTTAGGCTCCTTAGTGGTTAGGGTGTGAACTACCGTACGACTAGAGTTTCAACGGTCGGGAACCTGTGTTCAGTAATATAAGACGAATCTGATGGCGTCCGGCGTATGGGCGTATATATAAAGGCCAATCAATATTTACTTTTGAGCGGATTAGGGTAATTTCGTTCGGGCAAGAATCATTTCCTCCAAGCCTTTTACTGATCGAATTTTGACTCCTAATTTATTTTTGGCGTAAATTTTCAACTCTTAACTCCATTTAGATTGTTTTTGTTCCAAGCGTATTTGCAAGTCACTCAACCACCCCACCCTGCTGTAGTCGGACTTCTAGCTGAGACGCCCTTTTAATACTAAAGAGTTTGTCTGGGACAAACTTCCGGTGGTTTGAGTTCTGTAACGACTCGGCCCATTTGCCAAGGTTACAGGTGTGGCTGGAACTCAACACTACTAACTCTAAAACACACAAGGTAAAGCAACCTAATCTGAAGAGATACAATTTACGGTTCTCAAAAGCCCGGGGGGGACTCCTGGGAATTCTTGGTGGGGGTGTGTTGCCCGGTTCATCAAATCCTGACCCAATTTCAGACCAAAAAATGTAATTTTCCACACCCGTTGTCAGACTAGAACTCTAAAATCCATACTCGTTTTCAGACCTGCCTTTAGGCAGACATTATGTTATCGTTACTTAGATTAGAGAGCAAACAAACAAATTGGTCAAATCCATTTCGTATTCGCATATTTCTCTTTCTTTCTTAGTCACTTGAAATTGAAACGATAAATACGTTCATACACTCCACAGTTCCCTGGAAAACCATAAACCGAATCCAGACCAAAATGAGCAAAGTGTATACCCGTTTTCGGACCAAAACGGCGCAAGAACCCTACCTGATGGGGCGGCACATACCTATATGGCTTATATAAGAGAGTTACCCCCACCCCCCCGGGTCAAAAGCACAGTAAAAGACGAATTTTATGTTTTTACCAGGATCAGACTGTAGATATTTTGTTTGTTCTAGTTTCTTCTAGGAAAGGAAGTCGTATTGAGTTGAAATTTCCCTTGCCCCTAGTGACCCTTATTATATACTTAATATTACAAAAGATACTTGCTCACGCTCGAACGAGAGGAAAGGTCATTGACGTGTGTCCTGTTGACTCAAAGATGATTGACTAAACGTGGGGAGTGGGGTGGGGAATGTTCATTAGAAAGCTACGACCTCAGTAACTTCATACAAAATAAATCTACTAAACTTACATTTCTTCAATCTTTGAAGAAACTTGAGTCGAGAGTGCAAACCATACCTAAAAACTTTTTTCCGTGCCATTTTGCGCCGATTCGACGGACCCATGCCCAGGGTCTTCTGCCAGTTTATTTATAGCTGGATGATGACGTAGTGGCTAGACACTTCCACTGACTCCTCTAGTTACGGTCGCTTTTCGAACAAAATGTAAGCTAATGCGGAAAATTGATGGCTTATTCTCAAAGGAAGGTTAAGGGAAGGTTTGCAGGAAAGGTAGAGCAACTTGCTTGTTAAAGAAATCTCGTAATCTGCAAGATTCATGGGACAGGAAGTCTTTATTAACACTTTTACAAACAACTAAATATGGCGTCTGCAAGCCTGGCTTCAAATGCTCCAAGAAGCTCTTCTTGCTCGACAGGTGAGTGGACTGACAGGTTGGACTAGACTTAAGCTTACTAGTTTATGAGAATAACCCATGACTTCTGTGAATCTTTTGCCCCTTCGGAGATTCTGAAAAATGTGCAGTGAATATTGTTGTTAATATTGTTGGGCTTGCAAACTCGAAACGAGCAGATATTTTTTAACAAAAGCGACCAAGGGATTTTGTTCAAGAGTGTTAGCGCAGTTGTTTCTGCCATAACCTAAATAACAGATGAAAAGTCAAATGGTCGTAAGTCGATAGTTTTATCTAATTTTATGCACCCCGTGAGACCTTCGACAGTCGCCGTGAAGCACTGAATAAGCTGATTCTTTCAAAGCGTTGAACTTTGAAAGCCTTCTCTCGTCTATGCTTTACAAAAGTCGCCGTTATCTTTATAATCGGATGGACTTTAATTTGCCAATCAATTTTGTTCGTTAAGTCCCTGTATATTTTGCTTGATCTTTTGATAACTTCATTAGCATTATTCATTACCAGTTAAATGATTTTAATGCTAAGTGAGTTCTGTATGTCACTTAAGACCTTGCTAATTAGTTTTGAATTTATAGTTTACAAGGACAATCAGATAAAACGGTTCTAGAACTGTGCTTTATCAACGATCAGTTTTAAATTGCTGATGTAGCACATATCAGCTTTGTAAAATGTAAAACTTTGAAAGTTTTTATGTAAATTAGCAAGGAAAGTCTGGACTAACAGGAAGTGCTAAGTGTGTGGATGGAAAAGTTTGTATGAAATTTGATATTTTTTTAAAATTTGATCTGTTAAATGGCTTTTAGCCAAACCTCTAAAAAAGTGTAACTTCGTAATGGTCATGGGACAGATCAAGTGAAAAGTATGGCGATGTAAGCAGTTTTTGATCTTGTAATTTCTGAGAAATGGTCTATTTTTGTTGCCATGGCATTACTGAGTCTCACAAAGGGTTTTCTACCACCAATTGTTTCTTCCCTTTTAAGGAAAAAATACTTAAGAAATAGCACATCAGAGTTATTTTGCCATGATGGAAAATTAAGCTCACAGATGCTGAATTCATGCTGCTGTAAGTTTTGTTTCTTTTTCTCTGATCTCCAAATCATTGGCTCAAAGTCAACAAAAGTATCTTAATTATAGGAGACATTTTGTTAAAATTTAGTATCATCTCGGTTGTTATTGTATTCTACCCAACTTGGTGAGTATAAAACTATTGCTGAGGCTGTAGTAGAGATGTAGAGTAAAAACTTTAAAGATTATTTTCTTGTCATCTTTACTTCTCATATTTGCTAAATTCCTGTACATAAAGTAAAACTCTACTAGTGTTCTGCTACAAATGCCACATTTTTATTTATTGGTTCATATGCTTGATATCACTATATTGTAAACTGCACAATACAATATAGTATACCAACAGTTGTAATCTGCACATTGTGTTTATAATTAATATTAAACTGTTAACCACTGAGCTAATAAAATTGTAAAAATGCTCAATGTGTTGTAATCTCCTGAAGTGTTTGCTGTCCAATAATTGTTTGCAAAGTGTGGAAGTCAGAACCATCTCAGTCAATCTTCCCTTGTTAACCAAGAAATTGAATAATCAAAAGAGTATATTGCCAACTCAGTAGAATATTGTAAATGGGATTTTAAACCCTTTGGGATAATCAGATGGTCAATATGGCACTAAACTCAAGTGAATTATCCAGTTTTGTGCTGCGTTATATATTTCATGAAAGCTTTTAAGCCAGAAAATCCAAAAAGCAGTCTCACTTTTACTGTAGCAGGGCTGTCACTAAGATTTCAAGTCGCTGGGTAAATACAACAAGTAGGCAGCTTGGGATTTGTTTTGGTTCTATTTTTCTTCTATTTTCCTATGAAAGTAGCTGAGGGCCACGTCCTTAATAGTAGCCAGGGGAAATCCCTGGCCCCTGCTTCTTAATGACAGCCCTGACTGTTGTGCAGCTGACAAATTGTACAGTGTTGGAGTAATACTAGGAACATATGGCACAGATTTTTGTGGATGATTGAAGCTGTATGCTTGAAAAACAGAGATGTGGACTGTTTGCTAATGTTTCACAACTTGCCTTAAGTAGCTTTGCAAACAATCTGTTTCATGAAGGCAAGAAATGGTGCAAAATATATTGCACAGTTTACAAGATACTGTGTATAATTTAATACTTTGTAGGTAAAATCTATAATTCTCGATGTATAAAGCAAGTATTCAACCTATTACTGTTTGTGAATTGTGTTAGAGTTTTAGCTTGTAGCCTATAAGGTTGAATTTAATTAAGTGCTGGTTTTGTGTGAATATAGATTTTACAGAATTTGTTGTGCAGTAAAAATTAAGTCCTCACGATCTATCAGCTCTAATTAGATAATGAATCAATTCAAAGAGGACAGACTGCAAATTGTTGTAGCTCAAAATATCTAAAAGTTGAAACTGTTCTTCGGTAGGATGCGTAAAATGTATGCAATTACACATTTGGTTTTGGCCTCATTAAATCCTCAAAAGAGAGATATCTGAAAAAAGTATGTTACAAGTCAAAGTTAAATAATTTCAGGTTTAATTTCTTAGCCTAATGCTCCATTCACACAAACTTAACATGTTTAATTAAACCAGGCTTTTAAAAATGAAACGCAGATACTGAAAACTGGAATGCAGGTTTTCACACAGGATTCAAATGAAACTCAATATGTTTTGTAATTTGCACTAAATTTGCAATTAACTAAGTCAGTAAGCAGCTTTTATGAAGAAAACAATTTAAACTGTGTTTAACTAAACAGCCTTTAATTATGACTTGTTTAATGTTTGGTGTGAGTGGGACTGTTGTTTAGCAATTTTCTTTGTCTCCTAACCCTAGTTAAAAATATTATTAAAGTAACCTCACCTGGAAATGCCGCGTCATATTTGAAATAGAATGCCTATAGAATACATAAGGAAGCTCACTTTTCATTTCTATCAACTTTGATTATTGATTATTGATTATTGATTATTATTGATTATTGATTATTGATTGATTATTGATTATTATTGATTATTGATTATTGATTATTATTGTCAACTAATCTACTGAAATCGCTAGTTTACCTTCACCTTCAACTTCAAGTTTTGTAAAGAGTAAAAAAAACTGTTCTGTTATGAATATTTTTTCTAGATAACATGTCAGAATGTATTGTTCACAATGAAAGTCTCAGGTGTCGTTGGATGGTTCATCAATCATCATTACTGCGCTCCAGATCCCGTCGTCCCCTATCTTTAGATGACAGTCGTGTTGCTGAAGCTTGCTTAGTCGACAGTCCACTTGATATGTCTCAATCGTTTAGTGATGACTCTAGTGTATTTTCGGCTTCACCCCGATCCACTGAAGTACATGGAAGTTCATTGTTTGACTTGACTCCTACTAGACCCTTCAATACATCACCAAATCCACAAAGACGTTTGTTCTCATGTCCAGAAAGTGAGTATAGTGTTAGTGAAATTAGACACCAGTCAGACATGCATTAGTTTAAAGGCAGAAGCAAGGATTTGTACTGTTGGTTGGTGCGCAGCCTTCTCCATGGCAGGTCCTGAGTTTGATTTCTGGGTGGGACGTCAAATCCTTGGTTGTTTACCATGCACTAAAAGTCTCTGGACCACCTGGTCAGAAACTAAATGGAACTCAACTTTTTTGGTTGTCCTAGTGGAAAATTTCTGGAAGCAACCAAACATCTGAAAAGGCAGTCCTGTTTTTTCCAGAATGGAATGTTCCAAAGGGAAATTTCTGTTCCATTTCTTAAAAGCCATCTTTGATACCAGTTTCAGGCCTTTTTAGTTGTTTTTCCTTAAATGGAACTGATTTGTTCAAATGGTAAACGTGATTCCTGGAAAATATTTACCAGTTCTGAATTTTAATGCTTACCATTGACCCAAACCACCCATAAACCGACCGGTTTGCCATTGTAAATGGTAAACAATCCTTCTTGTCTTTCCATTGCAGCCTTAAGTAGATTAAATACCCATAAAAGGGAGTACTGATGGGGGAGGGGGGATGACCACAACATCAGCTTTTGTGTAAATTTAACCCTGAAACTGGCAATTTTACATGTATGTATGAAAGGACCCCCCTTGGGTAGACTCTCTCTCCAGTTCTATGATTTGGTCCTTGGACTGTTTCAGTGCTTTCTATAGGAAGGTGTTGTTGTGACTTGATTTTGCGGTGGATTTGAGTGGCAGCTTGCATAAAATCTACTGATTTTTTAACTGCTGTAAAATCCCAGTTTTTGTCATCTGTAGTCAGCTTTAAGGAATTGCGCTAGGTGTTATTCTCTTCAACTGACCTTCAACATGGATCAAAACTTGCAATTCTGAAGATAAATCTTCCAGCAAAGGAAAACTACCAGTAGTTCTAATGACTCCTACATGTAATAGTGATTGACTTGATATGATGAAGCAACTTTGGAAGTCGAATGCCCTTTGAGAGTTGTAATTGTAAACGATTTGGTAAAATATTGACAATAAATCCTTTTTCATATTTTATTGCTGTATTTAGAAGAGCATTCTATGACGAACATTTTGATATTATAGTTAATGGCGCTGGGAGTCATTGTTTAGAATAATATTGAAGCTTTCAGCATATTTTCAAAACACAGATGCAGGGATAGAATTTCCCAAAAATGTTTTCCAGATAATTATGGGTTAGACCATATCTAGTTTTCCCTAATAACATTAGTTAGAAGGTATCTACTATATATAGGTGAGCTGATCCCAGTTGAAGATTTCTCTGACTCTTTTGTAAAGAAAACGTACTGACAGTGGGTCCATGGATGATTACTTTGCAGATAGCAGCTTGACTACTCCTTCTCCACCCTGTTTGCAATCATTATTTTATGATATAAATGAGGATGTTGGAGCCTCTTGGAGAAAGCTTGGAAGGCATTTACTAATAAAGGAGTGTGTTCTTAACAACATTAATGAAGACTTCAGTGGTGTTAGCGAAAAGGCGATTCAGCTTCTTTTCAAATGGAAAGAAGATAATGGTGCTTCTGCGACACCTGAGGTGCTGTTTTCCGCATTACTGCACATAAGACGCACTGATGTAGCCAAGAAGTTGATATCGCTGTTTCCATCATTGTTACCTCTGTCATATAAACTGGAAAATGTTGTCACCAGTGACTGCACTCTTTATTCCTCCTGCTCACTAAACCCAGAGAATTTGACGGTTAAAAAAGTGTTACAGTCAAAAGATGAAAAGGTAATGCGGTTTACTGATTAAGGTTGAAATGTTAAGTATCGCTACATGTAAATCAGAGTTTTATAGTAAATTTATCACTTTTATAATAATATAAGCCTTGTCTTAAAAAACATGTTAGGGTAATAATCGTTTTTCTTATTATCTGTGTAGGTCCTTGTGTGCTCAACTTCAGAGTCTTCTGAAAGATTTCTCTTAAAACAAGTTGAGGATAAAGAGAATACTTTTGCTGTCAGAAAGGTAAAGCTTGAAAGCTGAACTGGGAGAGAAATCTGGCAGTTTGTTGAAAGTCTTAAAAGATATGTGATCCTGGTCTCAGTTGTTCAAAATTTAATGTTAGATAGCGCTATCCAATGGATACTGGTAACTCAGATCACTATCCATTGGATAAGTATTATGAAGAAAACTGTGTTATCTGCTGAATAGAAATTTATACAGTGAATAGCGTCACCAACCCTTTAAACACCCCAGGCCTTGAGGCTATTAATTGATTATTTTATTCTTGCACTAATTTTTTTAAATTAATTTTTTTGACTTTTATGTTTTCTCTTTAAACAGTGTTTAGACTGTAAGGCACTGAGACAACAGCACAAGCAGTTACGTAAGACTGAAGAATTTATCAAAGAACTAGAGATGAAACAAAAAATGGTCCAAGACCTGCTTAATGTTATTGAACAGCTCCAGAATCATCTTCTTACTCAACATGAAGCCATCACCCAGGAGCAAGTCAGTTGCCGCAACTGTGGGCAGTATAATATCAAACAAGATCTGGTGCTTAAGGAGTTGACACTTTTACATCATGAACTTAAAAGGATGATTAAAAGCAACCGTCGAATCTCATTTAGTGGCATTCCTACTGAGAGGATCTACAATGTGGCAACAAGAACCTACACTGTGTGCGAGGAACACAAGGAAATGCACACTGAACACAACAAAAGACGACAAAGCTTCTGTCAACATCCTGACAACATGACAGAATCTGATGAAGGTGATGACTACATTGAAGGACCATTAATGGTTAGTATTCATCCTCCATTAGACCTCCATTAAGCTGCAACTCTCTCTTAAGCGGCCTGTAATCCAAGTCCTGAAGTAATTTATTGTAGAAAAAATTGTAAATGAAACCTAAATTAAACAACCACCGTCTGTCAAGCAGCTGGAGTAACCTTCTAGCCATCCATTAAAATATTAATGGCCCTCATACACTTGATACATTTAATTTGGCTTTATTTTAAAAAAAACCTGATAAAGCAAAATACACTCCCAGATAAAAGGTGATGACTGTTTGTGGACCGGTAATACTGCTTCGCCCTGTGTTTATTTCAAAGTGAAGTGATGTTTTTGCTAAAGATTGGGCTAATTTATGAAAAACTGAGTGGGCAACCTCCATTAAAATGGCCACTTGCTTGTACCCCCAGGGTGGTGGTTTAACTGTAGTTGGAATAGTGTTTGTAGTCAGTGAAGTCAGTCTGTTTAGCCATTTATAGCAAATTGAAGGTGAAATGTAAGAGGTGATTCCTTGTTGTTCCTCTTTAGTGTACAATGAGTGTGATTACTCGTATTGGACGGAGGCGCAAAGTAACCCAGTCCTTGAAACCAAAGAAGTCTATTGCTGGGAACAAAATGAAGGTAGGCTACTTTATTTTTGGCCATGTGGTGAATTCTGTTGTATTGTCATTGCTGAATATTTTCGTTCAAGTTTTTTTTTTTTATGGTAGAAGTGCTCAACATCGTAGTGCTTTCTGTTGGGTATACTGTGTAGAACTGCAATCCTCCCATCACTGAAGTCTGAGTATGTAACACCCCACCCAAAATACATGTACTATGTGTTGTTTGTGTTACATCCCTTTGTTAGCTACATAGAGGATATTACATGGTGGCACGAAGATATGAATTTTATTTGCGAGTGCCGAAAACAATATTTTACGAACGAGCGTAGCGAATGAGTAAAATATTGTTTTTGCCAGAAGAAAATAAAATTCATATTTTCAAGCTGCCGTGTAATGTTCTTTTTATTATATAGACAAAAAGACATCGATAACATAATAGATTTTTATTTGCCAAAAAGGAAGACGCTGACAAATTTTGAGGGGAAATTACCGAAATTACGTCATCGATAAACTCACATGTGAGATTATGGAAAATAAACCATTCGAGTCCCGGATGTAGTTTTTGTGAATTTTATACAAGTGGTATATTTTCCAGTAAAACACTCGTGTCTATATAATAAATATCAATAATCAATGATATACAGCTTAGCCATGTCGACAACAAAAAACATGATGGTAAGCCTGTGGTCAGAGTTATGTAATGGCTCAGAGCGAGCTGACTTGCATAAATTTTATTTTTACAAACAGAGAAGCTTAAGTAAACATTCTAATTTATTTCAGCTAACGAAGTCCAACAGCAATCCTCTCTCATCCACTGAAAACTTGGGGGTCTCAAAACGAAACAGCTACCTCCTTGCACAAGAAAGCCCCATCATGGTTTCAAGTGTGTCACAGTCACAGTCACAGTCTCCAAGAGACTGGTCTGGAGTCCCTGCTTTCACGGTACATATGTAAATATTTACTTTTAATTATAAACATTGCAACGTGGTGCTCTGGGTGATATTCTGGAAGCTGATTGGCTGATTGGAGTATTTTAATGGTGTATAATTCCGACGTTAACGGCTAACAGATAAATGGTGCTGGCATTGGACATCACAATAAAATTAGTTATGCCATTTCAAGAAGCAGTACAGTAATACCAGGACTGCTAGCTTTTTCATGCCTCTGAAACTTTGATTTTGACTAGGCATCCTGTGGTACACATGAAAAGTAATTTATCATCAATATTATTTATTTCAGATGTGCTCTGATTTAAAAGTGCCATGTTCAAATACTACTTTGAGTAAGTGCGAAAAGGAACAGGCCAGGAATCTAAACCTTGCAGAGAATCCTAGTACAGCTAAACTTGGTAGAAACAGTCAGGAGACCATCTCCCTACATTGGTGGGAAGGTATGTACATTTACAAATATTAAGCCATTATTTCTTTTTTTTTCTTTCATCTTATTAAAGAATCTAATACAGTCAAACCTTCATGTTCGATCTCCGATTCATGTTCCCAGCAAAAGCACAAAGCACTTAATGGAAAAGAACTTTGAAAAATGTGGAAATAAAAAAAATTGAATAAATTAAACTGAGAGCAGAGAAATATGAAGTAAGCTTTTTTGACGTTTAATGACAAATTTGTATTTATCAAGCGTAACGGCATACTCTTTTAGATTTTCTTTGGCTTTTCAGTATTGTCTTTTTCGGTATATTCAAAATATCAAACAGTAATGCACAAAAGAACAGTTGAGTTTATTCCTTAAGATCTCTAAGGTGTTCTTTCATAGGTCAACAGACAATAATTACATTTTTGTTATAGCTGGGTTTAAGTATTACTTGATGACCTCTTAGAATTAAAACGTAACAGCAGCCTACAAAGAAGTAAATAATAGAGACCTTAAAGTACTGAGACGAGGACGACTACGAGGAAGAGATTTTCTCAATACTAAGTAGTGCTCGCGCGTGCATCAGCATCATTTTCGCGGGAAAACGTGGTAGCCGTCGTCATTCTACTCTGGACATAAACAAGTTATCAAATGGTACTAGTTTTATCATTTCGTCTTTAGGAGAGGGCTTAACCTCCCTCAATAAAAATAATCTTGCTAACCTTTCTGCTGAAAAAAAGTACAATGAAGCTTTCCGGGTGCCTAATTTTTGAGAATACGCGAAAAATCTGAAAGTCAAATCTCGTCCTCGAATCTGAAGGTCTCTATCAATCAAGGATCATACAGTCTGTTCGATCTAGATCCCAGGCTCCCTCTCCTTCGGCAAGTTGTCGTTGATGTCATTTGCCCCCTTGAGAACTTGCTCACAAGTTGCTATGCCTCTGATGTCATGGATTTGTCCTCTTTTTCAGGACTGGACGAAGGTGAAATGATTATTTAAAGATATGGCAGGGGAAAGGATGTAGTTGCTGTTTAGAGGTGGAGTGAATTCAATCTCGATATTTATTAGCAGCAGCACAGAAGGGTGTGAATGCCTTCATTGAACACTAATATTCCTTTTACGTCTTTAAAGTCACATTCAAAACCAAACTCTCATGCATAAATTTCTACGTGGCACCTATTCAAGGAAAAGAAAAAAATTTTCTTTGCACGTACTTTGGGTTGATGTAAAGTAGTTAGTGTAAGTAGCAAAAACAGAGGCTAAATTGTTCAATTCCTCGAGTGGTTTTTGTTTTCGTGCTGTAAGTTATATGCATTTATGCAGTTCTCCATTAGATGGTAGTTATAATTTTGTTCGTAAATATAACAGGAAGTTCCCATTGAAAATATGTCTCAAAGATTGGTAGATCTTCGGAAGCGATATGTACAAGAAAATGTAAAGTTCTATAAGCTTTTCCAGTGTTAGAATCAGTGCCTTGAAATTAAAGGTCCGCGTCTGTGTGTATGGTACAGGACTGTACCAAGATGTTAGCTTTTGTAAGAAGCTATTCTTTCCATTATTATTATCTTTGTATCTACTTTGGGTTGATGTAAACTACATGTACCTCATTAGTGCAAGTAGCAAAAACAAAGGCTACATTTGCTAATTCCTCAATTTTTATGGTTTTGGTATTTTAAAATTATATCAGTAGCATTGTGCAGTTCACCATTAGATAGTTATATTTGTAATTTTGTTCTTCAATACCAGAGCAAGCTAGTATGTTACTGCAATGTTTCAGAGGTTGGTTTATTTTCGGAAACAACGTGTACAATTGCTTAGCCTGAGTATCAGGCGTTTCTGGGGAAAAGATGCTATAAGCTTTTCTTATGGTAGAATCAGTATCAGTGTGCGTTTTCAAGTAAAACATGTTAGCTTTTAAAAAAAAGTTTTCCTTATCCAATATTATATTCGCCTTTCCATATTCATGCATTTTTTATTGAAATCATGATGTGAACATTAGCAGCTGGAATGTAGCTGTAAGGTATATAGTAAACAGAAACAAGCAATATGTTTAAATCTGTTGAAGAAGTTATTGCCAAGATGTGAGTTAAATTTCACGAGTTGGGTGAATATTCCCATTTGTTTTTATCATAATATCTAAGCAGTTCAGAAACACAGCTTGTGTATCTTTTTTTATTCCACGGTCCCTGCACAAAACGTTTCACATTTTGCTCGACGGGAATTCAAAAAACATGAAATATACCACTACATGATGTCAATCATACGTAGCCTGCGAGCAAGATCTCCATTTGAGGGATATCGTGAAAAGTAGACGCGCGAGAGGCTAGCGGCTCGCGCCTCGCGCCTCTCCCGCCCAAATAGGAGAGCTTGCTGGCAGGCTACTCATACGTGGAGCCGACAATTTGAAGATTTTTGCAGGGCAGTGCCCAGCGAACCCGCTAGCGGGAAAATTAGGATTCTTTAATTAGTCTGTAATTTCCAGGTAGCAGAAGCAGAAAACGACTGGCTTTCATTATCCCTCACTTCCCAGCGTTATAATTATAATACTCACGTCAAGGTTTTAGAATAATAATTGAGCTTTCCCATGGTAGTTTGTAAAACCTGACCTTGTAGAGTAAAACGTTTTTTCACCTTGCCGTATATTTTATTATTTATAGACAGGTTAAAATGATAGTCTTTACGTTCTTAAATATTTATGGCTCTAGATAATTACTGTAAGTCAAGAGGCTGGTCCTCTGTTTTCGAAAGTTGAATCAAGTAGGTTTTTTATCTTAGTTTGTGGCCAATAAATGACATTCGATGAGAAGTTGGTTGTGTTGGTGTGTTGATGTCCAGGAGTGTTTCGGCACGGCCGCGCTTCTCGGAGTGTTTGAAGCTCCTGATCTGAAAGATGTTTTATGACTATAGTCTCCACTTATGTCCAGGTTTGCATGCAGCAGCAAAAATTGCGCTACTGCGTGCAAACTTCGACATAGCTGACTATACCTGGTTCCTCTAAATAGAGGTATCACTGTAGTTTGTTGATCATGAATTAATGGTCCGATTAAACGTACCTTCCACCATACTGCCGTCTTTCAAGTCTCCAGTTTACTCGAAATAGTTGCTCTGGCGCTTATTTAAGGGCGTCTCTTATTTGGCGGCGCCGGCCGGTGATTTAATTTGTTTGAAAACGTTAACAAAAAAACTGTGGTTCGTGTTAACAAAATTTTAAAAGTCCGTCACTGTCCAGATAACAATGACAGCTAATTACATCAGCATTAACAATCCCAAAAATCAAAAATAAATGTGCAAAATACAACGACATCAACAAATTATATGTATTTGCCGATGATTGTAAATTGTAATTTGTTTTCTCATGAAGCAGTTAGTCTTTTAAACATGTCAGTAGGATAGTAGGGAATACTAGGGACCGGTCATAATTTATTGCCTTGGGGGCGCGGAAGATTTTGGTTGCTACAACGGAGCAGTAAAGTGATCCCCCTTAAAGCATACAGTGTGGTTTTGAGACCCCCACATTAGCGGTGGAAGATTTCATGACCCCCCGCCTCTCTCTCCTTCTATCGCAGCCACCACAAAAAGCCAGTGTTACTATATGCAAGCAAGTGACATCTATATTAATAGTTACGTCTCATGAACCTTGAACAACAACTTCGCATATTTGGTCATCTGATATGGACTGAAAATTGTCTGTGAAGGGTTACTCTTCCCATCCGAATCATAGTCATTGTCGCTCTCGACC
>CALNXI010000061.1:459165-486665 GCA_942486025.1 Porites evermanni | reverse complement strand
GCGAAAAATGCAAAAATTGCCGCATGGAATCATGGGAAGACTGCAGAATCGTTCTTTTATTATGGCCTCGACATCATGTCCTGGCGTTCCAGAATTTTAAGTTCCAGAATTGTATAGGCAGCAACGAGCCTGGGAAGAGGCTTACGATTCTAGACCGGAACAGGACAACAGACAGAGAGGTTGCAATTTCTCTTTAGCTGTGAAGCTGGCGAAGAGTTCAAGTCTGTCTACTTGGACGACTCACTACCAATGGAATGGCGTCAGAGAGTCACGAAGAGGAAGAATACTTTCCGTCTTTTCCTTCAAAACTGTTTCATATGGTAGAGAATGACAAGTACAATAGGATAATTTGGTGGACTGAGGTGAGACAATATTTTATATTTTTTCTTGTTTAATATGGCCGATGTAGACGATACCGCTTCGTCCCAATGAATGTGAGGGTGCCCACAGTGTACCTTCGGCTTGCAGACCTTCCAATCATCGACGCGTTGTCATGCAGTTAACATATGAATTAAAGTATACACTTTGTTCCTTGTTCTGCAGAATGGAGATGGGTTCTTCATTTGCAAGGAGAGAGAGTTCGTAAAATCAGAAATACTGGACAAGTACAAAGTTAAGAGTTATGGCAGCTTCACACGACAACTCGGCAAATGTAAGGACAGTCCGTGTAATTTTTGTTTTCCTTCCTAAAGACAAGTTGGGCCATGTGCGGAGTTGTGGGGACTCGGGAGGGGGGCATTAAACGGAAGCTTTGGTAGGGTGGTGCTTCTGAGGTCTTCCAAAAGAGCTAAAGGGAAAAATGGAGGAAGCCAAGGAAAGAGGGCAGGGAGCTGGGAAGGTAGGAGGTCTGGACCCCGGGGGTCTGGACCCCCGTGTTCTCCCTGGTACCCTGTTTAATAAGACAAGATGTTTTCAAGGCTGTAGCTCTAAGAACACAAAATGATTCATAATGATAAATTAAATACAAGGTACATCACTGCAATTTATAGGTAAAAAAGTGTGGACCTTCAGTTCATAAGGCTGTTCGGCGACTTTGAAAGAAACAGTCATTTAGCATATTATTTTCATATATAAATGATTGTATTATTATTTAATTTGTCTTTTCACTAAAATTGAGTGCTAAATTGCTTTTCTGTTACTTGGTATGCCTTAATAAGCAGAAATTGTAAAGAACTGGCCACAATGTCATGTAATATCATATTATTACAATTTTAAAAATATTTCTAACAAGAAAATTGAAATCCAGAAGTTAAATGTATGTGGTGATGTGTATGTTGAGCAAAATAAATTTAAAATCAGCAGAATTCTTGTCATTTGGATTATAAACAAACACTGTCTAGAGATTCCATTAACAGGGTATGTTTTATAATTTTTTTCAATCATGACTAGCTATAGGTTACTTTGCATTATATTTACACTGTATGCATTCAGGCCATCTCATATTACGTGATGGTGCAATTTTGCACAATTGACCTCAAATTGCATCCGATCGCACAATTTGAGGAAAATCGCATAATTCGTAAAAACATGCTGAATTCAAGTAAAGTAAACAATGAATCCTAACTTTAATCAAACATTTTCCCAATCTTAATGTTATTTAGCATGATTTACCACTAAAGAAAGCCTTGCAAGACACCTGAAACCTTCGATCGCAGTATCTGGGCAGCCATTTTGATTTCAGAGACAAGCAGTTTGGTCAGCGGTGTAACAGCGTCATGTAATATTAAGCAAGTGCTTAATATTACATAAATAATTGAACAAATTTAACTATTTTGTTTTAAAGTAGATGTTTTATTATTCCTTTACTTTCAAATTGCCTGTTAAACAACATAAAAGTGGTTTTTCTCCTTTGAAACCTGGTAAAACGATGTAAATTAGCCCTGAAAAAATCGCAATAGTTTATCGCATAATAGTCCTATCTTATCGCACAATCTACCCTGAAAATATCGCACAATTTCTTATTTTTTATCGCACCCTATGAGATGGCCTGTGCATTGTCTAAGTTTGGTATGCTTAAACTGACTTTCAACACAGCATTGCTATAATAGTCATATTAATAATAGTGCAAGTTTTTGTGGTTTCTGGCAGCTTGGGTGGACTAATTATTCTATAAGACTGACCACTCAAGGTAAACCCTGAACAAGTATGCAAATTGCCCTGTAATTTGATCTTGGCCAGGCTGGTCAAGGTCTCTTGGCAAGCTAGACCAATTTTTGGCCCTGCCAGCGGTGGCCAGTGCAGGCCAATTATAGGCCAAACTTTTCTACTTTTCCTCGCCGGGCTTTGCCAGTTTTGACCCTGGCCAGCAATGGCCTGTTCAGGCCATGTAGACCTTGTATGTCTTTTGCTTTCTCTTCTCAATTTAGGCCACGGCCAACTGCAGCCAGGCCCGGCCAGGCTGACCCTGTGGCTGTGGCTTCCCGGTTTTTTTATCCCCTGGCCAACATGGCCAAAGCCCGGCCACAAGCCGGGCTCACCCCGGCTTTCAGGCCAGGCTTTAACCCCGGTCTGGCTCGGTTCCTGATGCAAGGGCATGTACATTAGCTCTTTTCTTGGGGGATCCTGCAAGATGTCTTTATATGAGTGGTGAGCAGGTAAAAGGAGTCTTGAGAGGCCAGTGGCATCCTATTGGCACTTGCTCTGCTTGCATTCAAAATGGAGATCTTGCTTGCATGGTTAACCTATTATATCACAACTTGCACCAATTAGCACTAGGCCTGAGATAAATTTTAATCTGGGTTTCATGTTCTTTTTTTTAAAAGTACACTCTTGGATAAATTTGTCTATTCTTTTTAGAAAATCCCATCATCAAATTGTAGACAAAAAGGAACAAAGTTTTGAATTTTTTTCTAAGCTTTGATCATGCATATCTGAATTCAAATTTGTACTAGCCCTGGGTTATCTTAATTAGCTTTTAACAACCTCAGCATGCCAAGAAAGTTGTGTCCGATAGCCCAGGGATAGTGAGGTGTAGTAAAGGATAGATAGGGATAGTGAGTGCTTAGTAAACCTCCCAAGGCCCAAGGACATGTGCATCCATAAATCGATGGTTGCACTGCTACAAACTTTTACGGGGAATTTATCAGTAATCTGGCACCGTATGGGGTGCCCAGATCATTCTTTAATTTGCAAAATCTTTGCTTTCTATAATAAACCTTTCCACTAAATATTAAGAAGTTTTCTGTCTCAATGTTTATCAATGGATGAAAAAATGGATTTGCACAAATTTGCTCCTTCCAAATATGTGGCAAATATGTAAATGCTGAGGAGTAAATATATTATGGCAAAGATGGTAAATGCCATATTTGCATACCAAAAAACAGGGGGTGTAAATAACTAGGCAAACTTGGCATTTACCATGTTTGCCTTATATTTACCCCTCAGTATTTGTTTGCGACATATTCGCAAGGAGCTAGTTTGTGCAACTTCATGTTATCCGTAACATTTTTTGTATAAAATTAACTTTTGTTTGGTACCTAGAAAAAAACCTTTGCAAACTATGATGTAAAACAGATTATAGTTGTGAAGAAAGTGACTCATATGGCTTTGATGACGCACTAGCTTTTGTCAGTATTACCCACAGGGTGAAGGTGATGAGAGGTGCAAAAGACTTTTTTGGATTAAAACACAATTTTTTTGGGGTGGGGGAGGGGGTTAAAAATATTTGGCTAGTATTTAACCAATTATTGTTTAGATACACATGTACACATGTGTACATGTATACAGGACAGGCACAATTTTTTTTTATCATTCACGAACTGTCTAGTGGTACACTGTACATTGCTTAATCTTTTCCAGAATCCTTTTAGTTGTGAGCATTTTCATGGTTCAAAAACTCAGCATTGGATTATTAACTTATTTTTTGTTAAGTTTTTGTGTGAGGGCCACTAGGGAGAATAATAGAATTTTAAAGATCTTTTATTAAAACCACTATTTGCAAATAGGCTTTTTATCATGATTGTTGCAATTTATTATTATCAATTTTTTTTAGAGGGCCACTTGGGAGAAAACGTTTCATAGTAATTGGTTTCATCCTCTTAAAATGAAGGTTATATGGGTTTTGTTTTTGACCTTGCATGCGCTGTCAGTTTGAAGGATGTTTTGGGTATAACGTATAACCCCATTCCACCTGGGCATAAAAAACGATTTTCACTTAAGGTTGAAAGGATGCATTATTGATTCGGAAGCTGCATGACAGTGGTAATTGGTAGCTGCTGGAGATTTTGAAGAACATTTAGTCTTTTATCATTTTAATGTACTCTAGATGGCTTCCATAAAAAACGAGGACCAACCCAAGAACGAGCAAATGGGCCCTCATCCTATTACTGCCATGACGAAGGTTATTTTAAAAGAGGTTGTAAAGATTTACTCGTGAATATCATTAAAAAGGTTAGTAACACTTTAGGTTAGTATGTGTAACCAACTTACATAGCTGTAAAAGTATGTGTTAAAAATTACACGTAAGATAATGATATTATTATATATTTTTAAAAATTTTATTCATCATTAGTCAATGAATGAGATCATTAATTTTTTCTTTAATTGTAACATTCCTGAAGCTTCTTGTAGATTGGGAGTTTAGTATAATTAAGAGGCTAAACTAGTGATTTTGGATTAAATGCAATTTGTTCTCTCATTTATAGGAAAATCAGGGAACTAAAAAAGAAACATCCTCCAAAGCGGGTAAGGATTAGAAAGTACCGAAGCGGGGGACAAAATGGTTGGCTGTTTATTGTGTTAAGCAAAAATATTTATATTTAACAACTGCATTTTTGTTCAACGTCAAGGAATTACATTTATTCAACTTCAAAGAACAATCTATACAAACAGGTGACTATAATTTATCCATTCAACGTCAAGAAAGTCCTATGTATTCAAGAATTTTATATTGATTCAAGAAAATTATATTCATTCAACAAATTTTTGTTCATTTAAGAAATTTATATTTATTCAACAAAACCACATTATTTGTTCAAGAAAAATATATGCATTGCCAACAAGGCAACCGAGCTAAGAAGCGAGGTTGACTCGGCGGCAGAGACTCTCAAATTCTGCGTAACCCTCTAAAATTTGCATTTTTGACCATATTTGGGTGTAAGTAAGACCCCATATTTGGGTAGTGACGTCATGGTCTTGTATTTACAACTCGTGGTGCAAGATTGGGTGATTCAGTGTGCAGCTGTTCGTTGTCTGTTCAAGAGGACCTAACTGGTGAGCAAGCTTTAATATGATTTCTAGTTTGAAAGGGCAATTAGTACTCTGGTTTGCTTTATAAATTGTGTTTAAAGCAACAGCTGATCAAGGAATAGGGTTTTACGCTCAAATTTTTGTCAGAACTAGCTTGTTCTTTGCAGCTCGATTTACATTGAGGTAGCGTGTTCACTTCACGGCTCAGATCCAGGGTTTTCAGTGTTCTCTTTTCCTTTGTAAATTGAATTTTAAGCGGTAGTTGATCAAGGCATAGGGTTATATTCTCAAAACTTATTATCAGAACTAGCATGTTGTTCGCAGGTCGATTTACATTGAGCCAGTCCTCACCTTCCGTGAGGAATGCAACGTATTTGCGCACCTTTTTTTAGAATTTATTTATGTCTTTCGAGAGATTTTGTCAACCAGTATGTTTTTTCGCTGCTCGATTTGCATTGAGACAGCCCAAAACTCCCGTGAGGAATGCAACGAATTTGCGGACCTTTTGTTTTGAAGACTATCATTATGCCTTTCAAAACACTCTTAGTCCTGTGACACTCGCTCATTAGATCTTTGTATTTTATTCAAGTTTATATTTTTATACCTCTAATACATTCCGCCCCATTCTTGTGCGCTTTTCACACATTTTACTTTACACTAATTTTTTCTTATGTATATTACCACGCGAAATATTTTTCTTGTCCCTGATGACGCTGTTGCTCGGAATTTAATTATTATTTTTAATTTCAGCAGTCAAAGGCCTCATTTGAACTATATTTTTCTTCCTAACATTTATAGCTTTGAGACAATAGAATTTTCCACGAAACATAAGTGCTAACTTGCTCATATTTACCAACAAAGCTTCAAGCCATGTTGTTATTGTTTAATAAAAGTGAAAGCCTAGAATGTACTAAAGTTGTTGTTTTGAAGTTGGGTGCCATCCTTTTCTGTAGCGGAATCTATTTTAAACCTCTAAAATTATGAAAAAAAATATCGCGAAGATCTGAATAGGCACATTCCACAAATTATAACCGAATTCGCCTCGTTGGCACTTGCCGGAAGGTACCCCGAGTAATTAGGTTGAGTATGATAGTTCGGGTGAGCGTAGCCCTGAATAGGACTGTTGTTGTTGTTGACAGTGACTGACGTTTCGACAACCAGTGCGGTAGTCATCTTTAGGGTCAGAGTGAGTTGTTTCACGTCAGTTTATGGGATTAAGCTCTCAGGTTATTGACCTGATTGGTCAATTGAGTCGCGATGTTTCTGGTCATCTGTCAGTTAAGCTGTGAAGACTCGTAATGTCATTGGTGCGTTTCGATCCGTCTATTGTCAGTTAAACATTCGTCTACTGGTAGTCAAATTGTCAGTTGTCCAGTCGTTCTCTCGTAGTTAATTTTGCTTGATTCTGTCAATAAGTCGTTTGTACGGTGCCGGTAACTCTGTTGACTACGATTCAGTGGCGTTTGTTCTTAAGTTAGGAAACCAGCTTTCTGAAGAACGTCGTTGTTAGTAGTAAATGTTTTAAGAATACATAATACATATCGCAAAGTCCCAGCCGATTTGATATTTCGTCTGAAAATCGTTCTCAGCAATGTGATTATTGTTGGTGTGCAGTTTTCTCTAAAAATCATTTATTCTCTCGACTCAAGCCTTGCTAAACAATAATAAGAAATCTCATGTTACATAGGTTACGTCATGAGACGAACAATAACCTGACATTCCCCTTTCGGGAAATCGAAAGAAAACATAAATCAAATGAAATCAGTCTCTATATTCTATGATGCAAAAAAATGAAACCGAAAAGAAAATCATACGAAACGTCTCAGTCCGGTTTTTTTTCTTACTTTTGTCTTCAAAGAGTCTTTCCATGACCTAAGCCTATTTTTGAAGGTCCAATCGTTTTGGCGGAATAACAGTTCTGCCTGAACGAGTTACTGTGAAATTGCTCGAACTTTCACACTTGGGCAGGTCATCTCCGTTTTCTTTCTCCAACTTAGGAGCAGGGGTTGGGGTTTCAACCAGTTTTCTCCTATTTCTCCGCAGAGGGGATTGGTCGGTTTTAACCACGTACGATCCAGGTTCGGGGGATTTCTGCACTTTAACAGCAGGGGCACTCCGGTCTGTCACCCAAACTTTTTCGCCTGGTTTTAGCACAGGTAGAACTGAAGCACGATGTAGCCAGTTGTAGTTTTTTGCTTGCTTGTGCTTGTACTCCATCTCAACTTTTCTCAACTGCTCTGTTTCTGGCCATTTTTGTGTTAATTTCTCTGGAGCCAACGGAAGTGTAGAACGTAGTTTTTTTCCCATCAGTAGCTCTGCAGGGGTGTACTCATTGTAAAGTGGCATAGACCTGTATGACAATAGTGCCAAATAAGGATCTTCAGACTTGGTTATCAGGTCTTTAGCCGTCTGAACAGCTCTCTCTGCTTTCCCATTGCTTTGCAGGTAGTGAGGACTACTGGTTAGGTGAGTAAATCTCCATTCTTCAACACATTTGGAGAATGTAGCGGCTGAAAACTGTAGACCATTACCAGATATAATGATCTCTGGGATGCCATGAAGACTGAAGCACGACTTCAGATGATTGATTGCACTTTATGAGGTGCTTTTTAAGGAGGCCATTTAGAAGAATCTTAATTATCAACAGCGATTATATATTCTCTACCACTATGGTGAAAAAGGTCGACGCCTATCTTCTGCCATGGTCGTTCTGGAAGTATCAATGGTGTCATTGGTTCAGCATGGTTTCTTTCTGTTTGCGGCATGTTGTGCACGTGGTAACCATCTCTTCGATTTGCTTGCTCAGACCTGGCCACCATACAGAGTCACGAACTCTTTCACGAAATTTGCGGCTTCCTTGGTGTCCCGCATGAATTTTGTTCAGGATGTCTAATCGAATATATGTAGGGATGATGATTGTCTGATCTTTCAGAAAAACCTCTTTGGACAGTCATAGTAGCCCCCCTCGGACCAATATGGTTTCAATGAGGTGTTCAGTTTTAATTTATCTGGCCAGCCTTCGGTACAGAATTCAAACATATTCCTGCATACTTCATCATTCTTTTGGTGAAGTCTTAACTCATCCAGTTTTCTCTCTGTTGCTGGAAAGTTCTCCAAGATGTGTGAAACGTACAAGTTTCATCTTCTTTTGAAAGTTGTTTACTTAGGGGTGCTCTTGAAAGGGCATCTGCAGTCACCGAATCTTTCCCAGCGGCATGTAGTATCTTGAACGAATACTTCATCAGTCTCACTGGAAATCTTTGAATTCTTGGGGGTAGTTCATCCAGGGTTTTTGAACCAAAGAGAGGCACAAGTGGTTTTGATCGGTTTCAGTTAGGATATCTTTGCCCAGGATATAATCGTTGAACTTCTCACATGCCGAGGTTACTGCAAGCGCCTCCTTTTCGATTTGGGCGTATCTTTGTTCTGTACTGGTCATGGACCTTGACGCGTAGGCAACAGGCTTTTTCTCTTTGTTGTCTTGCTCTTGCACAAGTACAGCGCCAAGGCCTAATGATGATGCATTAGCTGATAACATGGTGACGTTTTGGGGATCGTAATGAGCGAGGACGGGTGTTGAGCTAAGCTCATCCTTGAGTTTATTGAAAGATTCTTGCTGTTCTTGTCCCCAGTGAAATTGCAATCTCTGACACTCAACTTGGGTCACACTGCTCTGATACATGTCTTTCTCTCCTCCAATGTTGTTTTGGAATGTTTTTTGGTAGACTTGTCCAAGTTCGAGGCCAACATTGAGAGGAAAGGGAAAAGGAGGTCGAGCACAACATGTCAACGTTATTCTTCCAACTGACCCAAGTTCTAAAGTCACAAGTTGTGGTTCTTCTCACTAAGGAGATCTATGAGTGGTTTTGTTTTCTCTGTCAGGTGGGGAATGAATCGCTCAAATTGATTGACCATTCCGAGAAATCGCTACAGGTCACTAACATTTTGGGGTGTGGCCATTCCTTGAACGGACTCTACCTTCTCAGGGTCTGTCTTTATGCTTTCTCCGCAGATCACGTGTCTAGCAAATTTGATTTTTTCTCTCGGAACATTCGCAATTCTCCGGGTTAAGGGTTGTACCTGCTTCATCAAGCTTTTTGAGTACTGCTCGCACTCTTTCGTCATGTTTTTTTTGTGTTTTTCCTTGGGTAAGCATGTCATCTATGATAGAAATATGCCCATCCAATCCTTCCAGGATCTGAGTGATCTTTTTCTGATAATGTTCAGGAGCAGACTTGATACCAAAGGGCATTCGGTTAAAACAAAATATTCCGAAGGGTGTGATAAATGTGGTTAGCAAACCAGAGTCTGGGCCTAATTTCTGTTGTCAAAATCCCGAATTGCAGTCCAATTTGGGAAAGTACTTGGATTCTTTAATTTGAGCCAGCATATTTTCAATCTTGGGTATTGGATAACTTTCATTGAGTTTTGTGGGGTCTAAACACATGCGGATTTTGCCATCAGGTTTGGGGACGACAACCATGCCTGCACACCAGTCGGTGGGGATGTCTGCTTTAGAAATGATTCCCAGGTTTTCGATACGTTCTAATTCTGCTTTCACTTTACTCATCAGAGGTAGTAGTGCTACTCTTCGAGGTGTTGTTAAAGCAAAAGGAGTCGAATCGGGTTGTTGTGTTTCAATTTAATCTAAAATTCTCCCTTGAATTCTCCCAGTCCTTTAAACAATCTTGGGTAATTTGCGTTCGCTTCTGCTTCGATGCCGTTGTAGGACAAGCCAGGATTAGTTTTAGGGCGAAACAACAGCGGAAAAGGATAAACAGAACTAGACGTAAGCTTTTGTTGCTGGTTTTCCTAACAGGGGTTCTTTAAGATTTGCAACCACGTTAAATATCTTGTCGTGTTTGCGTGCCATTTTCGGTCCTTAGGTTTCCCGTTACAACGCCTGTCACGGACAGTTTTGCCTGACGAGAGCCAAATAGCTTTTTCGTAGCTTTTCGCAGCTTTTCCAAGCCAGTAAGTTTGTAAATCTCTTCAGAAAGTACGGTAACACCCGCGCCGGTGTCAGTTTTAAATTTAACAGGAGTGTGTCCCAGTGTCAACTCAACAGACCACTTTGTTTATTGTTCGTAGCTTTCAATTGAGCCAAGGAAGTAATCGTCTGAGCCTGAAACTTCTGAATCTTCTTCTTCAATGGAATGGACATTTCTTTTTATCGTTTTGTGTGCAACACGTATATTGTAAGCTTTTTTAGACGTTATTCTTGTTATCATATACGCACAGCATTGTTAAAAAGTAAAGAAAAGCACTGCGTTGTTGCCAGAAGGTGCTGGTGCTTATTTAACTTGATGGCTGCGCGGCTGCGCATGTTAACATTTTGTGCTGTTTTTATAGGTGTTGCACCTTTCTTCAGGGACGGCGCTTTTTGAGTAAACGTAACTCTTTGTCACAAAACTACAATCTCGAACAAAAGTATTTTGCAAAGGTTTCACAACCTTCAGCAGTTCATTTTAATGTTCAAAAAGATGGTTTTCCCTTTTGCTAAATATCTTCCTCTCCCCTCCCTGAATTCAAGGTTGCGAGAAATAAACATTACGGGAAAAAATACTCGAGTTTTGTAGGACATTGGGCCAGCGGGCCCGGCAAAAAAAGAAAAAGAGAGAGAGAAAAAAGTAGTCCTCTTCCCAACACTTTTGACTTAGCCTGAATTTCAGACGATTACTTCGAGTCTGAAATTCAGGCTTCTTTTAACTATTACTGTTACTCTCACCAGCCGACCCATGCATATAAACTGCTGTGCGTTAAAAGCTGGTTTTGCAGTTACATGTAAATGACGTCTGCTATTCTGTATTTATTATAGAACCGGAACAGATGCTCAACCTACGAGGAATTCATAAACATCTTTCACAGGTGCGGAATCACTGTCTACTGTAGTATGATCAGTGTCGTTTTTGTCAATTTAATGCAGTTTAAACGTCACTTACCAGTTGCAGTGTACACCTGCTGTTTTATATAGAAACTTAAGGTTACTGCATTTTTAGTACGGCCTGACTCGGAATTTAGTTAAACCACTTAATAGTTAGTAATGGTTCCTCTGCTTTCTCTGTCTATGGATAAACTCATAGAGAGGAAGGAATGGAACTTAACGCAGTGTCATCGGTTGTATCTTCAACTAAAAGCAAGTGTTGGTGTCATTCGTTTCCATGCAATCATTGTTAATGAAAGTTTGATGCGTCTGTTAAAGAATTTGATCGAGCCATTCCTAAGGTATTTGGAAAAGCGTCAAAAATCTGTTGACTGGGGTGGTAGCAGCAGAGGCTACAACGAATTCCACACCTCTTAAGTGAAGAAATTTGCCTCGCTACAATCTCGTCAACTAACGTAGAATGGAACCCATAAGGCAGCGAAAGCGGCCAGTGGATAAGAACAGCACCGAAACAGTGATGTCTCACCAATACGGAGATCGTAACTTCCCTTGAAAATTGGTGTTAAAAGCTAGTGTTAACCCTCTCATTAGACGCTCAGCACACCCATTTCCGCATAGACGGGCTACCTTGCGGCTGAATCACGCAGTCGTATCACTCACAAAAGGTGAGCGTGCTTAAATGAGTGCTTTGCCAAATAGGCAGTTACTGCCCAGTTATTTCCGGAAAAGTTATCGTCAAGAGCCGGCGCAACATTCATGGGCTCTTTATGGTCAGCCATACGCTTGCATTTCGGTTAGGGAGCCACCAGTGCACATTTCCGTAATGATTTCAACATGCAACTCAAACACGGTAAAGCCCAGAGGCCTTTACCAGAGACTCATGGCTTTTACAGAGAATTACCTCCTTTGCGGCAACAGCATATAACACCATGACGCACTCCTCACTGAAGATGAAGAATTAACCCCTACTTTAGAAAACTTTATTTATATTATAACTTGGTTACGTTCCTGACCTCCCATAACTGGTAAAACAACGTTATGGAACTGAGCTCTGCAAGTGCAACTTCGCTTTGGAGTACATTTGTGCGTTAGTCCTGTAACAAAAGTAACGTTGGTTACCGCCTTGCCACCGCCTTTGCTGACGTAGGAAGATACAGCAAGCCTCAGCCGTCTCTTATGCCCCATGTTGATACCACTCTGCGCCAAATCGCTCAGTGGAAACACACATCACTACTAGTACCTTTTATAAAATTCCTGTAGCACTCGAGTCGAGGAAATACTTTGGTGTAGCCGCTCCGTTTCGTGGTTTCTGGGTGTATTTTCGTCCATCGATAGGTTTGCCAGGCTCATGTGTCGTGTACTTGCAAAATTGATGACTCTACATCGTGCTTTGCATCCGCAGGCTGATGTTGACAGGCTTTACTTTAACAGATCAGAGGGTGGAAGAGGATTAAATGAAGTTAAATTTATTTAACACAGTTAACAACAAGGATTGAGGGCGTGGTCAGCGGTCAGTCGTTTGGCTCAAGCGCAGTGAACCTTGCTTGCATCACCTCCATGTGCTTAGTACAACGTTTTCCTGGCGGCCACTCTCTTCGTTTAGCCTTTGGATCATTCTTTTACCGTTTGATTCTCGCTGTTTTGCTGTTCGGTCAAGCCGTTTCTTTCTTCGTTGTCTTCGGCTCCGCTTGGCTTTTGTGCAATCGTTGTTTCCTCGTAATTTGGGCCGACAATCTTGGCGGGACGTTCGTCTCTGCGTTCGGCGATGGTTTTTTTGCTCGGGTGTTTCGTCTGCAACTTAATGGTTCGAAAGTTGGACAACAGCTTGGCGGCGGTGTTTTCGCGAGACGGAGCGACTGTGGTTTTGCATTCACTCGCTCAGCGGTGCAGCGGTTCAAGAACGTAGCGGTCAAGCAGTCTACGAGCTTAGCGGGTCAAGCGGTTCACGAGCTTAGCAGTTAAGCGGTCCACAAGCTTAGCGGTCAAGCGGTTCACGAGCTTATCGGTGAAGCGGTCCTCGAGCTTAGCGGTGAAGCGGTCCACGAGCTTAAGTTTAGCGGGCATTCAGTGGTCAATTTCATAAGTGCAGGTTCACATGGTACGTGGTAGCTTTGTACACAGCTAGGATCTTCGAGTTGGTCGTTGAGCGTTTGTGTAGCGGTTGTTTAAGAGTAGCAGTCTCCGCCGGTCATCGGTCAAACTCACAACTCACATGGAACGTTGTTGCTTCCAGGAGTATCAAATTGAGCGGTTTTTGTGGCGATTGGGTTGGCGCGAAGCGGTGGGAAGCGGTTGTTTTAGGCTTCCCCCCCCCACCTACCCTTTATGTCTCCTTCCACTGATTCAACATGCTTCACTGTGACGGAACGAACGTTTTGTGGCGTTTACAGCGTTTGTGCTGTTTATGGAGTGTTTTGGTTGGACGTTTGTGGCGTTCACAGGGTTTGTAGCCTTTATGAGGCGTTCGAGCTGGTTGTTTTGTGGCATTTAGAGTGTTTGTCGCGTTTATGGAGCATTGGGGTTGGACCCTTGTGGCGTTTACAGCGTTTGTAGTGTTTATGGGGCGTTGGCGCTGTACGTTTGGCCCTTGGGTCTTGTTTAGCTTTTGTGTGTTTCTACATGTTCAGCGTACGTGGGTGCCTCCGTGTTTGGCGTATAGGGGCTCAGGCTTCTCCAAGGCATGAGCACCTTCTCTCCGAGCTTGGCGTTCAGCTCGAAGGTCCCTTCGGCTTGGCGTTGGGGGGCTCATGGCTGGAGGGCGCGGGTTGCCAGCCATGGGAGCGTAACTCTGTCTAAGGGCTGGCTGTGCCAAAAGTGGAAGCCCCTGGATATCCCGGGAACCCACCTCCAATAAGCGACGCATTTGTTAATAAGTGTTGAGGTTTCTGTAAAGAGTGAGATCAATAGTCTTAGCTGGTATGTTGAGAGTTGTAACGGCCCCCAGTTGGAGGCGGTGTACAAGGAAAATATTCTGAGATGTTATGCTTAAACTTGTTAAGCCGCATCATTACAGCAAGAAAGAAGAGAGCGCTTCCAAGAGAAACAAGTTCATGAGCAGTTTTAGAGTAAGAGATAAAAAGACGTGGAAGTGGCTGAAAAAGGCAGACTAAAGAAGGAGACGGAGGGTACGATTATTGCAGCACAAGACCAAGCACTAAGAACTAATAGTATCAAGAGGTTAATCGACAAGCAAAATGTGTCTGCAAAGTGTATAATTTGTGGAGAAGGCGATAAGACAGTTCTCCATATTGTATCGGAATGCAAGAAACTTGCCCAAAAGCAATCTCGATGTTGGAGGCACGACAAGGTGGCGCATTGGGAATTATGTGGAAGGCTGGGTTTTGACAGGGATGAAAAGTATTACTATCATGAGCCACAACCAGTGTATGAATATACTAAACAACAAGCTGCTGTCGGACTTCAAAATACGGACTGACAACAAGATTGAACGCAAAAAGCCTGATATTGTGGTGGTGGATAAGATAGAACGCAAATGTCTGATCATTGATGTTGCTTGTCCATTTGACATCCGAGTGAAACACAAAGAAAAGAGAAAATTGAGAACTACCAAGACTTAAAGCGGGAGTTAAAACGGATCTGGAAATTGCGCAGAATAGCTGTGGTGCCATTCATAATAATTTTGGTGCATTAGGAACTGTTTCGAAAGACATAGAAAAGAGGTTAGCAGAAATTGGTGTCACATGTCGTTTGGAATCATTGCAGAGAGCGTGCTTACTGGGTACAGCCAGAATTCTTCGCAAAGTCTTGGACACCTAAGGTCACCGGCGGCGACATGATGTTGAAGAAAGAAGCAAGTTATCCAGAAGCTGTGTTTAATGAGGATAATAATAATAAAGGCTGTCCATTATCTGGTCTAGCCCAATGTCAGACTACCACATAGTTGCTGCGTCGAACCAGTATGCTTTACCAGTTGTAACGTATTTCATGTGGACCCAGACTTGCCGACTTACAGCAGTTGGATAGAGAAGTGCGTAAAGTTATCGTGGAGAATGGTGGGAACCACCCCCTGGGATCTGTAGCACAACTCTACATTTCAAGAAAGAACGGTGGAAGAGTCATTAGATCAGTTGAAGCGGAGTATAAAAGCACGAAGATCAAAGCAGTTGTAAAGTTATTTGAGAACCCAGATACGACCATGAGCGCCGTGAGGAAGTTTGAAGAGAAGGCGGTGCAGACGAGGTGTCACTCATCATCAAAGATGCTGAAAAGTATTCCTCAGAGCTACACTTAACTCTGACTTTACAGCATCCTAATCTAAGGGCTACTACAGAGGATCTTGAAGAAATAGGAGGAAAAAAGCTTAAGACCCCTCTTGCCAAGGCACAGCAGAAAGATTGTTGTGACACACTGGGAGAAGAGGAATGTTTGTGGCTAGGGAAACTGACTGAAAATAGATGGGAGGACTCGGCCCTTGACAGTGGAGGGTGTTGAGCCCTAAACTCACATAATTTATTTGTACTTCGGACTCGAAGCTACAGTTTCCATATGCAGATCGCAGTAGTTGCTGAAAAAGAGTAAGTTGAACCAGTGTATGGATCCCTCTCTTTTTCTAGTAAAAGTTCACATAAGGTAATCATCCTGTGATGGAACTTCAGTTTACCGAAGCGTTGCTCGCCGTAATTACTCATGAATGCTAAAATGTTATTTCCATAGTGACATGATCACCGACATTTTTTAAACGATTGGCGTTTGTAGTGAGGCTCTTACTAGCAGATGTGATTTCACACTGTTTCAAACTTTTGAAAAAGAACTTAATTAAGAAAGAAATTGTAAAATTCCAATTCTGGTTATTCTCCTTGTTTTCTCTTACAGGAAACTGAAACACCTCCCTGTTTTGAAAACGATAGGAATGAAGGCAAGTTTTTTTAAATAACTCTCTGTTTATAATTTGTACCTGGGTTCTCTAAAAGTGGCGTGCTTTGCGTCTTAAATTACCTTGTATTATTTTGCTTAATCGTAACAATGAAGTTTGTAATCCAACCAGTTGACGTTGTGACGACCACAAAAACGTTGGCGTGCGCAGGCTGAAACTAATTATTCTAGAAGACGACTTAAAATAATCACCTGGGTACTTTCACTCGGGATATTATTATAATTATTATTATGATGATTATTATTGTCAGTTCGCACGGGTTTTCTTGGTTGTCCAACAAGATCATTCTCTGGTACCAGATGACCTCCCGTCACCTTAGTTATCCATCGGCTTTCTTATAATCCTTGCTCTTCCCAGTAAACAAGTTTTTTGTAATGGCTAAATACTTCCATTGAGTCCTACTTTCTTTAGATACAGATGAAATTTTTTACTGACTGTTTCGAAGAGGAACCAATGACGATCGGTATAAGTGCAACTTCTTTTCAATTCCACAGACGCTTCAGCTCTCTTTTTAAGTCTTGAAATTTTCGATTCTTCCTGTTCTTTAAGACTTACTCGATGGTCAAATGGGCAAGCAATATCCATTATTGTGCAGCTCCTTTCTATTTCTTCATGTCTACAACTACGATGTCTGGTCTGCTGTGTTCAATTTTGTGGTCAGTTTGAATAGGAAAATCCCATAGTAACTTGCATTCTTCTGATTCCTACACTGGCTTTGGCTCGTGATCATGCCAGTTTCGGGAGCAAACAAAACCAAACTTTTGACAAAGTCTCCAGTGAACACATTCACCAACCTGATCGTCTCTCCAGCCTTTGTATTCTTTCTGAGCCAATTTGTCTCACTCTGTCGCAATGTGCCTAATGGTTTCTTCCCGTTCTCGGCACATTCTACATAATGGGGATATTTCCTCTCCGTCAATTCTCTTTATTATACTGTTGGTTCTTAACACCTGATCCTAGGCAGCTGTTATGAGGCCTTCTGTTTCTTTCTTCAAAACGCCTTTTCTTAGCCAAAGCCAAGTGTCTGCGTTTCGATCCTGTTGAGTAGCTCTTTCGAACTGTCCATGTAGTTGTTTTACCTGATAATCACCTGTCCTTTTCCTTTCGATATTTTCCTTCAAGTTTTCTTCAGTTGACTCTTTTAGCACGCCCTCGCGTTTAAGAGCTTCAAGCAGAATCTCATTGCTTTGTGGATGTACTTTGCAAGACTGTCACATTCCAGTTCAACACAATCCTCCAGACTTATTAACCCCCTCCCGCCTTCCGCCCTTTCATATATAACCTGGATTGTCAACAACTTGCTAGTCTCCCTATCCATCTTTCTCAGTTCCTCCTTAGTCCAGTTGATAATCCCTGCTCCATAACGGATGATGGAGACCGCTCTTGAGTTACTATCCCTCATAACGTTTCCTCCTGATAATTTGGATTTCAGGATACTTCGCACTCTTGTGAAGTTTTCAGTGTGAATGTTCCCCTTTATTGCTTCATGCTTTATTTCATCTGCTTCCAATACCCCCAGATAATTGTAGGTTTCTCCTTCCTCTAGAGCTCTTATTTCTTGAGAAATCGGCAGACCTATTCCGTCCCTCTGACAAAGTTTCCCTCTTTTCACGACTAAAAGTGCACATTTTGATATCCCAAACTCCATTCCAATATCTTGACTGAGTATTCTCCCAGTCTGAGCAAGCTGGTCAAGCTCAGATTCTTTTTTTCCATAAAGTTTAATGCCATCCATGTACAGTAAGTGATTGATGACAGTACCTTCTCCAAGCTTAGACTTGTTTTAACAATATTGACAGAGGAATCAGGCCAATAATAAACAGTGACGAGGACAAACAGCTACCTTCAAATATCCGTCTTCTGATGTTTACCTCCTCTAATCTTTGGTCTCCTGAGTGTAATTCCGTTTTCCAATGATTCATACTAATCTCCAACATTTTCTGATATTCGTTGCGATTCCAAACAGCTCAGGACATTCCAATATCCATGAGTGTGGTATCATGTTAAACGCTTTGTTAGAGGAAATCCATGCCATACTTAAATTTGTCTGTCTCCGTTAGCAATTTTTTATGAATGCCTTATCAATAAGTAGTTGATCTTTTGTTCCCCTGGATTTTCGTTTACATCGTTCTTTCGGGTGGTAAAAAGTTCAATCTCTCCAGGTGACTACATTTTTCATCGGTAATTACTCCTGCGAACACTTTCCAGAGCAGTGGCAGACAGGTTCTTGGTCTATAGTAAGAAACTGTTGGACCTTTGTCCCTGTCGTTCATGATTAGTGTTGTTCTCTCCATATTCATCCATTATGGTCAATGTTTTGTTGTAGGCAATCATCAAGCTGTTTGGCAATTCTCCCTGTTAGAGGTGCAAAGTTTTTAAGCCAGTGCCCTTGAACCCTATCAGTGCCAGGTGCTTTCTAGTTGGACGTTTTGTTTAACTGAACTCGTATGTTTTACGGGGTGATTGAAATAGATGCCTTATTATCCACCTCCCCGAGTTGCTCCTTCAGCTGTGATAACCAATCAGCATACTTGTTGTGTTCTTTGGTTTCACCCCATATACTGCTCCAAAACGTTACACTTTCATTGGCGCCTGGTGCGGGGTCTTTTCCTCTAACTTTCCGTCAAGCTCCTCAAACAAACGCGTTTGATCACTGTCAAACAGCCTGTTCTGCCAGAATTGTTTTACCCTATTTTCATATCGCCTTCTCTTTGCAGCTTTTGCAGTAACTCTTTGCTTTAACTCTTCTAAGAAGACTTGGAAGCCCTTTTCCTTGGTCTTGTACTTATGATCTAGTGTTACTTGAACTCTCCGCTTAATAGGTTCCTTCCTTAAGATACAATTCAGCCTGCTAATGTCTCTTCTGCGTTCATCAATCTGTTTCTTTTGCCTTTGTTTCCACGGTGGTTCTTCCACGGTGGTTCGTTTGTTCTTCCTTTCTTTATGCCCAACGATCTCCCAACAACAAACGCACCTGCCCTTATCAGATTGTTTGTTTCAGTAATGTCCTTTGTTGTAATATGACTCAAAACCTTACTTACATTTACCTTCTGACCTTTCTGCTTAACTTTTCGCACCTACGCAAGTTGTATAGTTTTGTATTACTCCCCTGTTCAAAGTCTTCCAGTATTTCAAATGCCAGATTGATGTACTCATCATGTAGTCCATCTATATGCATTCTTGATCTGGTAGATTCGGCAATTCTGTTTTCATTCTCACTCGGTTAAGCATCTTTAAACTCAGGTTGTAACGAGCTTTAGTGATCTGTAATGTCTGCATGATTCTCTGGAGTAACTTCCGTCTTTTGCCCACTTGATGCACCACATTTCTAGTTCAGAAAATCCAGTAACTTGCCCTCACCTGGTTGGCAAGCCTTTGCTCACTACACTTGAATAGAGCAATGTAGTTTCTCCAGTTATTTAACATACGCTTCCTGTACCCTCTTCTAGATGGTTTACTTCTCAAGTAGCATTCCATCACAAACTTGTTCACTTCCCTCGTCCATGAAACTCTTACGTTCATTCCTTTTGTACCCTGATTCTTCTGGTCATCCTAGGACCGTTACTTCCCTGATCAGAGCCTGTGGTCTCTTTATCAGGGAGGTTATCCGATTGTATGCTAGTAGCTAACTTTTCAATCTTGGACTGGCCACAGACCACCGAGGGACCCCCTCCTTGGTAACCCGCACGAGGAGGGTGGTTGCCATTTCATACTGTCAGGGTTCCCATTTAGTCGCCTTTTACGACACGCAAGGAAAGACGTCATGCGTATTCTAATGCCCAAACTTGCAGGGCATATTATTATTATTATTATGATTATGATTATGATTATGATTATGATTATTATCATATTATTATCGCTCTCATGCCGTCCCTTACTTTCTTCACTCTAATATTATGCCTATTACAATGCTCTATTTTAAGCTTTCTTCGATGTTAATGTTTGATGTTTACAATAACACTGCCCCTCATAATATTTCACATCTCTTTATTCCTACTCAACAAATCCACTCTTACAGCACTCGCTCCTCCTCTTCTGGAAATTATTACATTAGCCACTCTAGACTAAATCAGAAAAATGATTCGTTTTCTATTATGGGAGCCAAAATTTGGAATAGTATACCTGAAAATTTACGAAATTCTTCAAGATCTCTCTTTAAGGAAAAAGTTCATACAATTCTGTTGAAAATATTTGAAGTTCAGGATAGATATGCTGACCTAAACACGATAATCTCCGATTTTAAAAAATATTAGCCCCCGCTTATCTAAATAGCTGCCTCGATTTTCTTATCTCAATTTCTCTCGTGACTGACCTTTTTTATTATAAATATGGTACTTTTTCACTTCAACTATTCGTAATAAATCTTAAGCCGTCTACACACCACCTGCCTCGATTAGCCTTGCTATTTGCAGGTGGTGTGATATTTGTATATTCAATGTAAGAAATAAAGATGTTGTTGTTGTTGTTGTTGTTAATTATTGTTATTATTATTATCACCGTATTACTGTTGTTATTATTATTATTTCTCTTCATAACAGTGCTATGCCGCGTAGACACTTAAAACCAACACTTCGTCTGAAAACCATAAAGCGTGTATTCAAATGTTGTGGAGTAAACAAAGATGAAATTGCCAAATGGTTAACATTTGTCGCCCAAAAGACTTTGTATACTAGGGGTGGATGGGAATTTTAGATGGTATCAAAATCTCGAAAAAAGAACTAGTGCGTGTGGAATAGCCAAGTACAATTCCAATACGCACGACGTAAAGTCGTCCAAACGGTGAAAAAAATGTTGTGTAAAACAAAAACGGATACGTGTAGACCGAGTGTTAAAGAAGGTTTCAAATAAAAGCTGCGAAAATTTGCGTTCCCAGAAGGGTAGAGTCGTAGTAGTTTTCTGAGCAGCTTTTCGCCAAATGTTATGCATCATGCTGTAGAAAGTTTGAACGGGTTTGTTCAATCACGGATCAATCATGTTGCTCCAACATGGAGTCGCGCCTCTTTAAACAAGCCTTACCTTCGTGAGAATGATCCCTTGCTATTAAGTTGTTAACAAAGTCATAGCAATAAGTTTTTCGTAGCTGTAATCTGGGTCTCATTCTTTCATGACTGTACATAAATGCTGCTGCTGTAATCTGGTTCTCATTTTTTTTTACCTCTTTCTTCGTCTACTCAAGCGTGGCATTGTAACCCTGCTGCATCATTTGCATCACAGTCCAGTTTTCTGTTGGCGCAAAATGTAACTGCAACCTCGACATTTCCCAAAGGGGATGCAGCTCGGCATCTCATGGCGGATGGTGGTGCTCCATCAGTGTCCTGTGTTGGGCAGTCCAGTGTTAGCCAAGAGGGTCAAATGCAGTTTTCTGGAGAGTGCACCAGTACACAAAGTACTATGCTTGAGTCGAATGATTACCAATCTATTCACGGAGCAGGTAAGGACCGAGACCCTACCAATGTATGTGTACAATTGCATCCTTTAAAAATTAATATAATTATCTGATTCCTAGTGTTATAGTGCAAGATATTAGTAAAGTCGCTGCATTGGCATCTCCGTCGGTTTTCTATCAGCACAAAATATATGTGCAACCTCTACAATTCTATAATTGTGCTGCTAGTCCTACAAATCTTCTGTTGCAAATCCCGCATTCCGACTGCCTGAGGTTCTCCCTACCTTTTATCATGAAGAGATGAGAACGAGTGGGGAAACTGGTCAGCTATCAGCCTATATGGTAATAAATTGTTGTATTTCGCGTGGTGCAGTGCAAGAGATAAATTTATTTTTCAATTGTTTTAAATCGTTGTGGTGGGTTATTTGTGTGGTGTAATAAAAACTAAGGTGAAGGAGCAAATTCAGCGGCCAGTTCGATGCCACTTACTTGTAAAGTGTTGTGAAGGGCTTTTTTTAATGTACTTGTACATGCATCACCCAAGATTTGGCTCTTTATTAAACTGGTTCGTCTTTATTTTTACAACAATTTTCAGTTAGAGGGTTAAGAAACACTCGTGGTGTAGAAAGACTCATAGCCAATGTACTCTTGTATCGTGATCTCCCACTAAAGAATCAAATGACCCGAGTTTGTAGCAAAATAGTAAATTTCGTGGCATTTCCTTTACTTGTAAGCGGTAAACACTTCTGAGCTTTTTGGGACGAGTTCCTTGCCTTTATTAATTTACTCTTATTTCTCCCGTTTCAGCACTAGACGGAAACAATCCTGATTATCAGTATGATCCAATGGATGCACTCAACTTGTACGATTTAAAAGGCTTAGATTTTTTTGACATGGATAAGGAGTCCCCCTTCGATTTGAAGGTATAATCAATTATCCTGACATGGCATAGGTTTAAGTTGTAAGTAGGTGTCGTTCGGGGGCGTGTAGTCATGAATAGGACTGTCGTTAACAGTAACTGAGTTGTATAGCGTCAGTGGATAGTATTAATTTTTATTTTTGAATTGATTGGTGGTAATGTTAATTAAGCGTTGTTGTTATTTGCCGTTAGCCCGAGAAGACTCTAAACGTTCGTGGTTCGTTTCGATCCGTCTTTTTTCATTGTAATATCCCGGTTGTCGCTGTACTGTGGGCCATATTTGTTTGAGATCGTCAGTAAGTCGTTTGTATGGTGCCGGTAACTGCTGACTGAACAGTTCATATGCGTTTCTTCTTCCAACGTAAGCAAACCAGTCGTTGGTTGTAGTCAGTAGAGTACCTGTACGTAATTCATTCAGCAGAGTTCTAGTGGATACGGTGGTTTGACTGTACTAAATGTCGATCTATGAGAAATTTGATTTTTAGCCTGACCATTTCTTATCGCTCGTTTTTGTTATCTCGGTCCTGTGTTAAGGTTTCTGCCAGTCTCACCAATGTAAGTGGCCTGGCAGTCGCAGCATTTGATCCTGTACACTGCCATCTGTCTGTGCGACGGTCTGTCCTTGTCTATAACGTCCGCTAGCACTCTTTGTATAGTCGGGGGCTCAAGGTTTAAATTTGAGTTTGGGAGCACTTTTGCTACCAGATGTAAATTTTTAGGCGCACAGCTGAAAATTTTAGGAGCAGAGCTTGTAATGTTGGGAGCATCTGTTTCAAAAGAAAAAGTAAAAAGCTTAACGGTGCCACGTTTATTTGTCATCTTCAGTTTGTTACTTTTACTTCAGTCCTGTGATTGGTAAAACACAGCCGATTTGCTACGCAGTAATACCGTTGTGATTTTTAATACTAATTTCTCTTTTTGACAGTGCAGTTGCGACTAAAGAAAACTTACACTTGAAAAACAATTCAGAACTGACAACAATGAGTGCGTCGAACGAGAATGAAAATTAATCTTTAATGAACTTGTTAAATGCGCAATGACTTACATGTAACTGGAATACGACTTACCTGGAAAAAAAGGCTCATAATCCGCACTGTTTTTGTTTTGATTGACGTTAAAACTAAACGTTCGACATGATCGTCCACTGCGCAAAAAGTACGTGTTTCGTTCGTAGCATATATTTGCATGTGTCAGCGGTGTTTATTACAAAACAGAAGAGTCTGCTTTTTGATGGAGTAAAACATCGAAACGAAAAACAACATTCGAGTTCGTAGAATCCGTTGGGAGAAAAGGCCAATTAAACATACACCGTCTTTCTAGTTCGAGTTCGTAAGTATAGTCGGAAGTAAGTCAGTCACACTGTGCTTTGGGTTTTACGGCGCACAGGTGCAATTACACATGAATTTTAAGGCGCACAACCAAAAACCCAGTCGCATATGCCACCAGTTAGTCGCTGACTTTGAGCCCTGAATAGTGGTGATCGGTTTGTAAGTTCGTTTTGGGATATTTGTTTTTGGAACCTCGCATGCATGTTCAGTCTGTCTGAGCTAGTTTGAGCAATAAATGTTAATTCAATCTTTTAACTAATTTGTCACTAGTGTGAAGTTTATAAAATTAACTCTTTGGTAGGATGTACGGGATGTGTTGCCGGAAGATTTTACAAATTCAGATCAGTTGGTTAGCCATCAAAGCACAACCACAGAGGTCACTCCTCAGTTTCCTGTAAGTTAAAGTACAAGAAGTGCACCGAGCTCTGTTACAGAAAAATAATTATAGGGAGCCCAAGCCTCTTAACCGATAAATCCAGGGAATCCAAACCCAGAATTTTCGTGAAGTGCCCAAAATGGCGCCTTGCAAACGTGGAGCAAAGCTTACGTGTAACGAAAAGCTTGTCCAAAATCACGTTATTAGCGTTTAGAAGGATTTGGTCTGTCTTTGTTTTTACATTTTGTACGTAAGGAAGTTTCCTACTGAAGATAGGTTTGACCTCCGTCCATTATTTCTTACCATATCAATAAGAATAGGATTATCGATCTTTTTCATTAATGTAGGCCTTTATAACTGGACTATAAATGTATGAAGTTACCCACTCAATTCTCCACTTCTATAAACGATCTGACCTATTCCGCTTTTACTAATTTGAATATTTTTTTCCAACTCAAATAAATGAATATAGCGAATAGCGGTGCTATGCGTTTTGCTGTTATCACTAGTAGTTACAAATTCTCGTGGAATTGTTCCTTTATTATTTGATTTAACGACCTGGGCCCAGTTGTTCGACGGCCGATTAGCGCTTAACCCAGGGTTGAATTTAATCCCGGTTTCCTTTTCTTGTGTTCAAAACATTTTCTCGGATAATTTTCTCTGTTATTTTAAGAGCTTCCGATCATCAACTTGTAGACAAACTGAAACTGAAATGCCTTTTAAGCTTAATTCAAATCTCGCACTAACCCTGGGTTATCTTAACCCAGCTTTGAACAACTTCGGTCCTGATTGTTAAGGTGGCTCGATACAGTTTTTCAGGGTCAATACCTCTCAAGTTTGAGCATAAACTACGTCGCCAAAAACAAAGTTTTGGAAAAATTGCCACCACGGTTGTATTAGATAAAGATGAAAATTTGTTATGATCAGTGTTGCAACGTCATCGGAGTTGTCATAGCAACGAAATGACGCTATTGCCTATTTTACTTGCAGCAGTATATCTCGGCACTGGGAACTGTTCTTCGAAAATCATTCACGGGAGCTTTTTCCTCCAATAGCAGCCTCGATGTTCGTGAAGTTTAAGCGAAATCTGTAAGAGCGTTATCGAGATATTTTGCGATAATGTTTTTATTGTTAGAAACACAGTAAAAAATGGACAAAATTGTTGTTTGGCCGTTATCTGTAGAAAATGAAGCGCTTTTGACACGCAATTTTACCTCATAGTAGTTTCAATCTTTTTAAAAGCGTGTGTGAAAGATCATGGGAGATAGCTCCAGCCGATTGCAAGAAAGAAGGGTTTGATTAGTATGTATCGAAGCGCTCTTGTTAGCGGTTTTGTAAACATTTTGGTCTGCTTTAACAAATTAGCGAATAATTTTAAACCGCTCGATAGATTTTTTTAAAAATTTAAGATTCTTGAGATTAACCTTCCTTTTATATGACCTTTTAGTTTCAAGATTATTGATATATTATAAGGCAGTAAGATAAGGGCTACAATTCGTTACTTTTTTATCGGAAGTTTCGTTATTACAAGTGAAAGCCTCTAATTATTCAAGGTATTGTGTCCAAGTTTCATTTTCACGTAAACAGCAGTAACTAACAATGCATTTGAAATATGCAAAAATGCTAGCTTTAGTTGTGCACGAAAATATGAAACTTGGACACAATACCCTTAATAATGAGAGGCTCACACTTGTAAACACAAAATTTCTGCCAAAATATTAGCGAATTGTAGCCCTTATTTTATTGCCTTACAATATATAAATAATCTTGAAACTAAAAGGTCATATAAAAGGAAGGTTAATCTCAAGAATCTTAAATTTTCTAAAAAATCTATCGAGCGGTTTAGAAATTATTCGCTAATTTGTTGAAGTAGACCAAAATGTTCAAAAAACCGCTAACAAGAGCGTCTCGATACATACTAATCAAATCCTTCTTTCTAGCAAACGGCTGGAGCTATCTCCTTGATCTTTCACACACGTTTTTAAAAAGATTGAAACTATTACGAGGTGAAATTGCATGTCAAAAGCGCTTCGTTTTCTATAGATAACAGCCGAACACCAACAATAGGGACCTTTAGCATCAGGTTTTTCGTGGGAAACGGCAAACCGCAAACCGCAAAATGTCACGTGACCACGGCCTTGCGGTCACGTTTGCAGTTTGCAGTTCACGTTTGAACCGCAGGAAGGGCTTCCAGCGGTAAGTGATTTACGGCAAGGTTTTTTGCCACAAAAAATTGTACAGCCTCGCGTTTAAAGGTATGAACTAGCTTTTTGTATCTGTTTGCGATGTGTTTGTTGGATTTTTGATCTCGAATCAATGAATTATTGCTGATTTTTGGGCGATTAAAGTGATGCACTTCGACTTGATGAAAACAACATGGCGGCCCTAAACAATGAACGCGTAGTTCAAATCAATTTTATATTCCTTTCTGCCGTACTAACAATGGAAAGTATTCTGTTCCAATCCAGAGTTAAATTTTTTTTCTATCTTGTTACTAAATTCATAACTTAACTCAGTCTCTGTTTGGTTCCTATTTTTAACGTATCACTCCGCGAATATCATTTTATTTTGCTTATTTATTTTTATTTTTTTCTTTTAGACTGGGGAGCTCAGGCTTCATAAAGCCTTCTGGTTTCCTCTGGGCTCCTTGCAACCTTACAATTCCTATATGTATTCTTGTATTGTATTGTAATTTGGCTAAATAAAAGTGAACTGAACTGAACTGAACAAATCGAACTGAACGCCTTGCTAAAGTTTGAAATCTCGGCAACGCGAAACTGCAAACGTGTAACTGCGGTTTGCGGTTTGAGGTTTGCGGTTTACCTGATGCTAAAGGTCTTTATTGTCCATTTTTTACAGTATTTCTAACCACAAAATCTTTATCCCAAAATATCTCGATAACGCCATTACAGATTTCGCTTAAACTTCGCGAACATCGAGGCTGCTATTGGAGGAAAAAGCTCCCGTGAATGATTTTCGAAGAGCAGTTCCCAGTGCCGAGATATACTGCTGCAAGTAAAATAGGTAATAGCGTCATTTCGTTGCTATGACAACTCTGATGCCGTTGCAACCCTGATCATAACAAATTTTCATCTTCATCTTATACAACTGTGGTGGCAATTTTTCCAAAACTTTGTTTATGGCGACGTAGTTTATGCTCAAACTTGGGAGGTATTGGCCCTGAAAAACAGTATCGAGCCACCTTAAGTTGCAATATTGTTTTTAAGCCAAACTGTTGGTTCTATCAATTTGTGACTATACCAGATAACTACCCCAGATGCTTCAGGAGGTGAAACTGATCGTGGTTACTCGTCAGCAGGTGAAAAAATGTTGCTTTGTGGTTTTTAATATGTACATTGACAGAGGTGTTTTCCGGGCACTTTCTTTATAAAGTCTCTCTCCCTGATTACTCCCTAGTTTAAGGTGACTCGACCCAGTTTTTTTTAGGGGGTACCATCCTACTTTGAAGCTCTCTGGTATCCCCACCTTTACTTTTATCGTAAGTCTAACACATAGAATGGATAAC
>CALNXI010000061.1:393707-458837 GCA_942486025.1 Porites evermanni | reverse complement strand
GACTCAGACCTCAAAGGGGCGTGGCATTATAACCACGTGACATTTACTCCGATCGCCAAAAATTTTATGTTATATTGTAGATTGATCTATATGTTATCCATTCTATGTGTTAGACTTACGATAAAAGTAAAGGTGGGGATACCAGAGAGCTTCAAAGTAGGATGGTACCCCCTAAAAAAAACCGGGTCGAGTCACCTTAAAGTGGGGGCTATAATTGAATTTGAAGCATTGCTCGACGATCAAACTTTTGTCAGTTTCCATCATCGTCGAGGTTTTCACTGGAAAAACAATGAAGAGCCTTGAGAACTTTTTGCCACATTTTTTAGTTTATAAAAAAATCTAAGTACTATCCAACAATGAGTCGTAAAACTGAACAAATCTTTATACACTACAAGGTTTCCATTGATATCAAAGATATGTATCAGTCAATTCCAGCAGCGCTCATGTCCCCCGGGCTAACCCACGAACTTTGGCATTTTTTTCTTCGTGGGTGGCAAATTCCCGGGGCAGGAACACTAAACAGTCAAATAACACCCGCGGCAGATAGAAGCTCAAATGCCCCACTTCCCGGCATCGTCCCAAACCCACCGGACTACAGCAACTCACACCCATTGCCCAGTAGAATAGTTCCACTTTCAGCATTTTAATATAGGATTTTTTGTTTTTGTGCGTCTGCCTGTCCGTCTTTTATAGTCAGGTGGCTAAAGGCTCAGATCTATACAGAGCGGACAAAAGCACCAAACTTTGCATGGTTGTAGCTTAGGGCATGTTAGTCAATATTAGGATCGGTGCCCACAGCTACCTCTTCAGGATTTGCAGCAGCCGCTCGCTAAAGTTCTTCAACAACCTTCCAAGATGGGTGCCCTGTGCTGAAAATTGCAATCCCTTGTTTTTTGCCATTTTTGATGAAAATCACAGTAGATGGAAAAAGAAACTATATTAATACTATTATTATTGAAACCAATGAGTAAAACAAGTCAACTTAATGATATAGCAATTATGTTATACCATGGTGGGTGCCCTGTGCTAAAAAAAATCAATTCCTTGATTTTTGCCATTATTTTGATGAAAATCACATGAAAGACATGAAAATAAAAAAGAAAGAAATGGTATTATTATTGAAACCAATGAAAAAAACAAGTCAACTAAATGGAAAATCCAACGAAGATGTTTTCAGACGCGTACTCAGTCCCAAATGGCCTTTCAAGATGGCGGCTTGAAGGTGTCTTTTCATGGACTGTAAGTATCTGCTAGAATAAATTGCCGTTTTTTAGGGGAAATTGCGTACAATTTGAATGGCGACAGGTTTAAGTGAAGTTTTAAGCTCTTTTTGGTGGTAAATTTGTTATCGAAAGCCACATTTTCGCTTCATATTTGGTACCGATTATGAATGACTATATTACTGAGTTTATTAACTTAAAGGTTAGTTAAAGGTTTCTGAAGCTGAGATGTTTTCTACACTCTAGGATGGATGTTAACTGGGATCGTTGTTATATTTGCCAAGAATCAACAAAAGAAGATCTGAGAAGCCCATTGGTTTAACGGTACAAGCATTTATAGAAGGCTCCTTGAAAATGTACTAACTGACTTGCGAAATAGGCATACATGTCAGAGGAACGCAAGAAGAAAAGTAGAGCAACTTGGAAGGCCGAAGAAGACGAGGAGTTAAATAAATCAAGAGCATTTGTTGAATTCACTGAGTACATAGCAAATGCAGTGGAGAATGATACACATTTCTTTATACTTGCCGAACTTCATATTAAGCTGTATTCGTGACATACAAAGGCGCACACTTTGCAGTCCCACTATAGTGTCAGTCTTACAAGCTCGTATGGGGCCACAATCTACAACTTGCTGTTTCTGGTCTGCTTCAACATACTTGTTTCTCTTTTCTAGTTTGCTTTTTTTAACTTGGACGTAAGGTGACAGGATTGAGGCCATTTTGCACTTCAGTAACGTGTTTACTACTGTAGTGATTTCAATATCAAACTTAATTGCAACAAGAACAGAGTCCTCTTTCTTGAATTCTAGTAAATTGTCCAGGAGCGTTCTATAAATAATTGTTCCGTTAAATTAATGGGTTTCTCAGAGCCTCTCTTTTCGATTCTCACCCTAGGTAAATATGACAACGATCCCAACTGATTTCCATCTTGGTGTGTAGAAACGAGCTGAAACTCAATCACGATAAGACTGAAATCAAGCTTATCTTGTCGATGTACCGTACTCGTGCACCCTTTAGCGACTTCATTATGGGTAATGCAAGGCTAAGAACCACCGCCAACGAAGACTGAGAGTAGTATTTGATGACAACGTGCTGTTTGACGCACACGTCTCAACATTCTTTTGCAGATTATCGTTTTACCAACTCAGGAACTTATCCAAGATAAGTAAGTGTCTCACACAGGAGTCTAGCGAAATGGCCGTGCATGCTTTCATTACATCTAAAACAGACTATTAATTGCAATTCCTTGCTCTGTGGTTGTAGGAAAATGCACTTGTAGGAACTTTTAATAACATTTCCAGAACACTGCCCCCAGGATCGTTACTCGGACTCGTAAACTTTGTGAGCACATCATTTATTTGACCTTCACTGGCTTCCTTTTAGTTATCATGTTGTTTTAAATTTATTTTGTCAGTTTTTAAATCACTTAATAACCTTCCACCTAGCTATCTAGCGGACAGACTTAGTTATCAAAGGCCTTCCATGAACTTGTGGTCCGCGTCTCAGCAGCTCTTAGAACAACCTCGAAAACTCACGGGTACTAGACTTTTTCAGTGTGCGCCCCTAAACTGTGGAACTCACTACCATTAGTTAGATCTGCACAAGTCACCATCTTTAGCCAGTTGAAAGAAAGGACTGAGAACATGTCGACTTTTTACGCAATTTTTAGAGAGTAAGTCAATATTTTTGTAAAACGTCTCAGTTTAATATCTGCAGATCATATCCCTATACTTATAGAACGTATATTCAGTTTTTTGCATGACTTATTATCATTATATAAACTTTAATGGCAAAATAATTTTAAAACAGATGAATTCTTGTTTTCTTCTCTTGTTCTTTGTGAATTGCAAATAAATTTTAATATATGTATTATTTCATGCTCGAGATATAATTTTTTTTCTCTTTAACATTGTAAAGCACCATGTGCTCAGGATATGAGCGCTATAGAAAGAAGCTATTTTTACTATTATTAATTTTAACCAGTACGAAAATAAACTCAGTATAGTCATTCGTAATCGACACAAAATGTGAAAAGAAAATGCGGCTTTCGATAACAAATTTATCACCAAGAAGAGCTTAAAACAGCACTTAAACCTGTCGTGATTCAAATTGTACACAATTTCCCTTGACAAAACGGCAATTTATTCTAGCAGATACTTACAGTTATGAAAAGACACCTTCAAGCCGCCATCTTGAAAGGCCATTTGGGACTAAGTACGCGTTTGAAAACATCTTCCTTGGATTTTCCATTTAGTTGACTTGTTTTTGTCATTGGTTTCAATAATAATACAATTTCTTTTTTTATTTTCATGTCGTTCATGTGATTTTCATCAAAATAATGGCCAAAAAACAGGGAATTGATATTTTAGCACAGGTCACCCACCATGGTATATCGTAATTGCTATATCATTAAGTTGACTTGTTTTAGTCATTGGTTTCAATAATAGTAGTATTGATATAGTTTCTTTTCCCATCTACTTGCCTTTTTATGTGATTTTCATCAACAATGGCAAAAAAACAAGGGATTGCAATTTTCAGCACAGGGCACCCATCATGGAAGGTTGTTGAAGAACTTCAGCGAACAGTTGCTGCAAATCTTGAAGAGGTAGCTGTGGGCACCGATCCTAATATTGACTAACATACCCTAAGCTACAACCATGCAAAGTTTGGTGCTTTTGTCCGCTCCGTATAGATCTCGTTAAAATTTTGCACTAAGCCATCGGACTTTTAACACTTTGTTAACCAACTAATCTTAACTTAAAGGCGTCAACGACAACTCCACTACATGATTTTCACTGCTGTAAAATCAGCTGATTTGAATATTATCACGACTTAATTATATTAAAATCCCTGATCAAGACAAGATCAAGACTAACGTGTATCGTTGATTAACTTTGGCCTGATAAGAAGTGAAGAAATGCATAAAATGGAGAAAAAATACCAATTAAAACCTCTACACGTTTTTCTAGTTCCTAAAAAACGAGCCAGTCTGCTTGTCTTTTCCTGTAAATTCCTCCATGTTAAGCCATGTTTAAGTTTCGAGTGATATGCGTTTGAAAGGCCCTGGAGTAGCCCCGGGTTGGCAAATGCCCAACCCTCGGGTCACTCAAAAGTTGCTTAAATGCCCGATCCCCGGAACTGACAAGGGGCGCAAATGCACTGCAGTTGTCCGACGGAATGGGCGCAGCTGGAATTGACTGATTCGTTATACAGGCTCTGCAGTTGCGCAATGGTCCCTTGTGCTATGTGTTACCATAACAATATGGTAAAACGTGTTTAAGCCTACCCATATTTGTGGATACCCTGTATTTACAACGAGTGTCAGTGAGTTCCAATCTTGTCTTTTCAAATTTTCTGCAGAGGAACGAACTTGAATTATGAAGCAGACAGCAAAAGTTATTTAGCAATTATTGAATGAGGCTGAGTAGGATATGAAGAATTCTGCAAATCGTTGAGGGTGTTATCGGCCGAGGTGGATAACACCCTCCGAGATCTGCAGAATTCTTCATATCCTACGAAAGCCGAATTCAATAATTGTTTTATTATTCCTTCAAAATAATTCCAAGTTTAAGAACAAGCTAACACATGCTTACCGCGGTCGATGTTAAGTTCATATCGTTAGTACATCTTTATCAGGAAGTTTTAGGAGATAAAGGTCTGTTCAGGTCTGCAAATATACTCCAAATGCGATGTTTTTAGACAATATTTCGCCGTGAAACGAGTAAAATGTTCCATCGACTGTTCCGGCATTTTGGTCTAACTACGAAAACAACTCAACCTCGTCCCCAGGTTTTCTTGGTTAATCTGCAACTTCGGCTGCACTTTTGACGTCATCGGCTGGCCTCATCGGCTCAATATGACAAAATTCTTTCCAAATGTGGTCAGCAATAGCTGGTTATGGTGAAACGGGGAAATATTTTGAATGAATAATAAGACCTATTAACTACTAGTGAGAACACGGGTACCCTTAGCATAAGGTCTTTCTATGGGGCGGGGCGGGGGAGGGTAAATCTAAAAATGGTGGCTGGTTTATTTCCACTTACTACTCTATTGTATATATCAGTTAAGTAAACCTCACTAACCTCAGTCTCTCGACAAAGAAATACAGTATCACAGGCTGGCAGTCTCCTGTGTGTTGCGGACTTGCTGCTAGCTATAATGGTTGTGGCGGTTGTGAATTACAAAGGATTTTGTAAATACGATATTTACGGCCGTGATAACTGTGTTAAACTTTGTTGTTATAGATTTTTAGTCGGGTTGCAAGGTAGCGTCGACTCTAACTCGACCGTTGGTAAATTCCTGTCCAAGTCAGAAACGTGCAAATTACTTCGGATGGGTCATCATGGAAACGAAGTAACGACGCGGCTGATACCACATGACGATAGTCGGACTTTGAAGAAAAGATGTTTAGAAGCTCGTGTTTTCTTCTTGTATATTTTTTTTCAAAGACGCTTCCACGAGTGACTTCACAGGCTTTTTTTTGTATTGTATTTCAAACCGTGTAAGACGTGTTTCTGTTTAAAAAGGTGGGCTGAATTTACGCGATCGTGTCCTTATGTTTGAATGGAATAGTGTCGACGTACTCTGCAGTGTTGGTTTCCTTGCCTGAATGATGACGTTCTCGGCATGCAAAGCTTGTAATTCAAGACTAGTGTTGAGGTGTCACTCGATGCCTGGATTACAGGCTAATGTTCTTATTGTTCGTTTAGCCTCAAGGCTGCTCCCTAACGGGCGCCTACGATTTACCCTCGGGCGACCAAAATTTCAAACGGGGAGCCCGAACGGGCACCTTAAACTTATGATTCTCAGGCTAACTTCCAGTGAACAAACATCAAACCGCCTTCCTTAGTTTTAATCAAGAAAAACGCCCATAGCAACAAAGTTTTCGTTTTTCTTTACTTACTTCTGTTCAAAAAACCGCAAATATCACGTTTACAGAATCATTTGTTCACGTACAAAGCGAACATTATACAAGTGACACACAACACAACTGGGTGTGGATGAGTGTAGGAAAGTACATATGGAATGAACTACCTTAATATGCTGCGCTATTATTTTGTTCTCTTTTGATATAGGAGGTTCGTCTCAGGGTCAAATTGTTCAAGAAGTGGCGGCTTGTTTGATTCACGACAACAGGAACTCTTGCGAGGTATATTTTTACATATTCGGCCGGACAAAAAAAAGTCTAAACCTACTCGGCTGAGCCTAGATTTTTAGGTGATTTTGCTGGTGCCTATTACCATAGGTTTTCAGACATTGTTGCTTTTTGGCGGTTTTAATAAGAAACCTTTTTGTATGGTTATGTGTATTCGGTGAACTCCTGGCGCTGATGTAGATAAAGATATGATAATTAAAACATTGTTGTGGTCTTGCCTTTCTAGATACCTGCCCTCGCTGCTGCAGCTAGTAAAAAACCTGCGACTGATAACTTAGTGCACGAAGGTGAGTAAACAAGGGGGTATTTGGTTTCCAAGAGAAATTACACTAAGCTCGCTTAAGGTCACTACAGTTAAACCTTCCGTAAGCGACTACCCAAAATGCGAAGATTTAGTGGTCGCTTACAAGAAGTCAGCCATAGGGCGTCCCTTCCTAGAAGAGGACCAAATACATATACATTTTAAAGAGAATTTATAGCGCACAATTCCGAATTTACGATATGTGTAGTTTCATGTTGTCTCTAAAAGTTCATCGCCTAGTCTGAGTAGTGGCAACTTACAATTTTGCTTGTGGGAGGTGGTCGCACAGGGAGGCCTGACCATTTAATTTTAGGTTGTTTTTTAAATGGATAATTCAGTGGATGTCATGTTTAATTGATAAATAGGAAATTCGTCTCAGGAACAGGAAGTAAACTTCAAGGCTAAACTCCAAGTTAACCCCAATTGTGGACCTTTAAAGGTAAAAAATGTTTTCACTGCCTATCAAATGACATTAATATCACTCTCTACATGAGGAAAATGCATTTGCACAAACTACAATGTTTCATCTGCTGTTCATACATGTGATTATTTCTGTATGAAAAATGTTAGGGTGTAAATGGGTCAAACCCTCTTTGAAAACTGTTGTCAAGTTTATTGGGAAAAGGCATCTTTTAGGCTTCTACAGAGCAAAATAGCATCGAGAGTAACTTGCATTGTATTTAGCGAACAAGGAATCCAGGCCTCGAGCGAAGGGAAGGGGCCGCTCTTAAAAATGATACAGTTCATTTGAACAAAGCAACTCGTTGCCTCGGCCATTTGGGCCCAGTTTTAGTCTAAAAATAAAGGTGGAGGCGCAGCACTCTTCAGTCAAGGTTTACGACCTTAAGACTCGTGAGCCCAAACCCCCTTTGATTAACCAACAATATGAGGTGTAAAACCATCAATGTGATAACTTGGCGATGAAGAGTATGTCGGTAACACTAAACAGCATTTTCACTAAATTATTGACGAAGATCGTTTTCCAGCAATTGGTTATTTAACGGAAGACCACGGTATGAAAACCATCGGCGTTCTTAACAATAACTTTTTACTTCGGCGGAGCGCGAAGTAAAGGATTCGCGACGCTCAGGAATGTATCAAAGTTACCATTTTTTGACAAGATTGGGCATGCAAAGTCTGTAGGTTTTCGGTTTTATTCGGCTATTTGACGAAGTGAGAGCCGAATTAGTCCGAGATATCTCGAGATCACTTCGATTTCTTTGATTTATTCTTTAACTTTTTCGAGGAAGAAAGAATTATTATTTTGGCTTCCCCGGGGCTTGAACCGACTCACCTGTGTGACCCGTCAGGTCAGAGGAGACTCTAAGTTGAGGGATTAGCCGATTGCGCTACTGCGACCCAAGGTAGTTCGAGATATGAAAAATAGTTATAAAATTATGCACTAGTTTCGGGACAAGATTGGGCGTGCAAGTTCGCGACTTTTCGGCTTGTTTCGGCTATTTCACGAAATGAAACCGGACTACTTTGTGATAGCTTGAGATCACTTCGAGTTAAGTCTTTAATTTACTCGAGGAATAAATAGAGGATATTCACGTGGCCGCGAAAAACATTTCACGAGTGAGCCCTCCTTTACTGCTTTATGATGAATTTAAAGTTACAAAATGCTACACAAAGACATTTTGTCTTTGTTGAGTGTTACGTAGTAAAATTGCTTTCATGGGTTACGTGACTGTCTTGAACAATCTCTACTTTTTGGATTATTCATGAATAATTAATTAGGGCACGTTTACATTTCAGCATGAGTCAGCAGATTTGCATCAGTTACTGAAATCATAAAATATGTCGAAAAGCTACCACTATTCCCCCGTTTAGTATTTTCTAGAACCTTATGTCAAACGGTATACAAGTTCCAAGCGAGGTCTTTTGACGAACTAAGTTTTTTTGCCACGAGCTGGACTGCTGTGTTTAGTCAAGTGTGACGAAGGTCGATTTTCAAGTTCTGTGTTTACAAGTTGGCGGAAGCCGTAAGATATCTGAAGTTCATATGAGAGTTTGTTATTATTGGTAGAGGCGCCAGGATGTTGCTCTTAATATCCTGACAAATCCCATAATTTCACAAATTAATACCTTACTCTTACCATATTTCATTTCTTACTATTCCTCCGCATTTACAATTAATCAGTTCCACAACCCCGACGCCGAAGTGTACGCTCCGTAGCGTCTTGTCTTTTTGCAAGAATTGCAACGAATAATTGAACACTTTATTTGTGGAATGTTGTGTAGAATTTAAAAAAGAAAAAGGCTAGCCTGAACACGCATTCGTAAAACGTTTTGTTTAGTTGTAGTTTTGTCGCGTGGTTAAACGTTATCTCCTCAGGCACACCAGTTTGACGTTTTGTTTTGACACTTGAAAATGATGTAATGACGACTTTGAAACGTTGTGTCAACCTTTCTTTTTGTTATTTTTTTATGTCTAAATTTCCCCTTACAAGAGTCGTTTAAATAACGTCTCAATGAGTCGTCTTCAAATTGAAGCTAAAGGAATTAACAACAACAACATATATCTGATTGCGTGTTAAGAAGTTATTTAGCTAGACCTTTTACTGTTACGTCAAGTGATTTGAAATTATTAATTATATAATAGTGTGAAAAATAATAAAAGCTTTTGCTTTTGGCAGTCGGATTTTCTGAAACGAAAGCGTCCACATTTGACATTTGGGGAGTTTTGAATGTAGACTGGATTTTGTGGATCCATGTGTAATGAATGTGTTTTATCGTTAGGCTATTTTATGAGTGGCAATGTCAAAAAGAAGTTAAGAATTTCAGATTCTCGAGATTAGAGAGGTCAACTGAACATTGAGTGCCTGTGATCACTCTGTCAGCGTAATGGTAATATACAGATTTAGCCAGAGCTAAAAGCGAAGCTCTGGTTAATAATACGTGTAAACAAAAAAAATTAAATCGTGTAATGCTAAACGGGGACGACAAGGAAAATGGCTTCAAGACTAATAGATCTAATTAGCAAAAAAACAAATTGCACGTGCAGCACAATTTTTCTTGTAATTAGCAAAAAACAAATTTGCACGTGCAGCACGCTTTTTTGTCTTTCCTTGCCGTTGTTTTGCACGACTACAACGCTGCGCTGTTTTCTACGACTAAAACGTCAAACTTCCTAGTTTCACATTATTTTAATGGATGAATTATCGTATGTGCTTACCCAATATTTTGTTTCCTGTGTTCATGTTCGTTTTTATTTTTCACTGCCGCTCATTTTCACCTTGCTGGCCGCCAGCATTTCTCATTTTCTCATCGCCGCTTTGAATTTCCATGTTTTTCTTCCTACGAAATTCGTCTCCTTTGTTTTCAGTAACTCGCTCTAGCCCTTTCTCTGTTATCCACGTTAGTGTAAACATAAAAAATAGCACCGAAAAAGACACGACTTTGTTGTTGTTTTTTCTTTGTAAAAGTCCGGGCGGCCATGTGATTTCCTTCCATGAAAACCTTGAGTTGCATTTGGGTTGCCGTACCTGTTGATTGAGTTATTTTACATTGGTATGCCTATGGTACGGACGGACGGTCGCTCGCTCGCTCGCTCGGTGTACGGTCACGTGATTACCAAATTTTCTCGGATGGGTAGATTATCACATTTCCTTAGCTGTGGGGCTCCGTTTTCGAAATACCTTCCACTGGAAGAAGAAATGAGACATTTGTTGTCATGTAAGACAAGGAACTGTTTTAAAGTGCCTCCACATCATGATCCCTGTTAACTAGTGTGTGTATTTATTTTTACATCCAGGGTGGCGGACCCTTTTCTTTACAAAGTAACAAGCTCCTTCCTGAAACAGCGTGGGCATGTTTTGGAGACAGTCCTGCTGTTGCCATAGGGAAGACAGTCGTAGACCCTGAGAAATTATTTGGAACGACTCCTTGTAAGTATCCTAAATGGTTTAAAGCGCTCTGATACACATTAACTAGTCATAAGTCACTTGTGTTGGTTTGCCAGAATGCGTTTTTGAACTGTTTTGATTTCTTATTCGCCTTTATTTCCTGTTATTTTTGGTTTTGTGCTCACGGCGCTAGGTACCTTATATACATTGAGAGAATATTAAATGGCTGCGCGGAGATACGAAATTTCCGTACGAGTGTTGAGGAATATTTCACGAGTGAGCCATAGCAACGGTGATCTTTTCACAAGTATTTCACTTCTGTTTATATAATAAATATATGTTATTCACCGTACCGACCTAGGCCGATGAATAACACTTTTATTTTTTCCTACTGAGATATAAAAGTTTCAGGAAAATTTTCCTTCGCTCTCCAACCTATGTGTGTTGAAGGAGGACGCGTTCGTGTTGATGAAACGCGCGATCGATTGCAAACCAAAACAAAACAGTACGACATGATTTTTAGCTCGGTGATTTATATTATGGCACTTACTGCTCACTTTTCAGATTAAAGAAAGGTTTTTGTGTCTCGCTAGACAATTCATAATCTGAGAGTCAAACAAGGATAAAAGAGTTGACGAGCTTGATATTAAAAGCCCCAGGAAAAAATACAGCAAGGATTTTCTTCGGCTTCGATAATTCAAAAATTTCTTTAAGATTAGTTCAATCGAGCGGGATGAAAACTGCACAAAGGCTTTGTAAATAGCGAATTACACATATCAATTTTAAGGTTTTGAATTGAATTCGAATAAAAGAAGGCGACGTGAGTAACAAGTTAAAAACGGCGATAACCGACTGCTGAAAAAGTGATTCATGTTGTTTATTTAGATTGAAAGCTAAATGCAATCATTGACAACAACCTTTTCTGATAAGTAGAAAATTAGCGAGGCAAAATTCAATGAAAAACGGCAGAATCTAGATTCATACAGCAAAGTGGAAAACATAACTACAAACAGAGCAAAAATGTCTAATAAACGGTGCATTAAAGCAAGATTGCATTACTTACAGCGGGGTTATAAAGCTAGTGAAGCAACCTCACGAGCCACCTGTTTTGCTTTACTTTAACGGTTTTCCTGGGTGACTTGCTTGATTCTCCCTTCAGATTTTTTGTCTGAACAATGAAATTCACTTTTCCCTTGCTAATGTTAATAATAGCACAAGTTTTAAAACATAAATTCTTTGAAAATGACGGTTTTTGCTCATTCGCAAACAACTGAACAAACTTGTGAATGAAGCTGCTAACCATTCCGCCCGGGTTAGCGGGCAAGGTCGTAAAAAAACCGCTCGCTCCCGGAACCAATCAGATTGCAGGATTTGGAGGATTCCTCCCGCTCCCAAGCTTGGAAAAAATAAATGTATATGTTTTAGTTTATAATTGCGCTCTGTTCTTTGCACATTCATTGTGAAAAAGTTCTTTTTTCTCCATTTAGGCGGAAACAAACCTGGACCTGTTCCTGTGAAAATCTTCGACACAAATAAGGTTTATTTGGGGGAGGACACCTACACCTACTATGAACCAGAACCAACGAAAAAACGGAAAAAGCAGTGTCTTCCTAGTAGAAAACGAAAGCACGAAGAAATAAAAGAAGTCATTCGAAAGACCATACAAGACTCGCTGAAACAGTTGAAAAGAGAAAGTAAAGAAGAGCGAAACGAAGCAGATCCTCAACAAGGTGAATTAAATCTTTCGTATGGTTTGTTTTTGTTTTTGGCTAACTCACCTGTTTACCGAAAATGTATTTAAGTTGCTTGTTCAGTGAAATATTTGCTTGAATAAGTTGCAGTCATTTAATTTCGATGCTTTTTTGTACACTGAATTTACCACGGTTTGTTACATTACGATTTATAAAGAAATAGTGAACCTTAGCTTCTTGCATTCCTTTTCAGTGGCTTCAGTTGTAAGAGAGTCAAACCAGTAATGCGGATGTTATGGGTTCAAATTTCGTTGAAGCTTTGAAAAAATCATTTCAAGGTTCTGTCCACAGTAGGCCTTTTGCATTAGTTGATCACGTGATCAACTTTCGGTAAACACGTAAACAGTTCGCTTTTAAAAAATGTGGTTAGCATGAGCTGAAAGAGCATATTAAAATTAGGCAACCTGTAAATTTTTAGACATATATCTCAAAAGTAGCGACTGCAACGGCCGCCGAAAATTAGAAGGATTTGTATCAGAAAACAACCCCTGCCACCCAGTCACGTTTGAATGGTTTTCCATACAAATCCATGTAAATTCTGAAATTTTTTAACTATCGTTAAATCTCTTCCTTACGCATTTTGTGAAAGGGATAAAATTGTCTCTCATGAATTAAAAGAAGATTTTAGCCCCGTTATGCTTAAGGAAATATTAGCAAATACAGCAAAGTAACAAGTGATTTCTCTGCAATTTATAATGTGAATAATGGCACGAATATCGAATTTAGCAAGGACCAAGACGAGAGGCAATTGACGAAGGGAAAGGGTACCCTTGGCAGGCCGCAAATTTAGCAGATATAGCAATCATTTCTTCGTTTAATTTCCATTGTAGGAAGGTGTGAATCTCCGAAGCAACATGCTTTTGCCTTTAAGTATGCTGTTAACATTTTCTTGCAAGTAAAGGGTATAAAAAGGGATTTGTTAATCTTTCAGTTGTGTGGCAAATTACTGGCAAAATCGAGAGATGTACATACACATACAGAATGCATTTCATGTTCGTCTTACATGTACACAGATATTGAAATCTACGGGTTGTTCTGTATCAGTTACTCATTTATTGAGGACGTTCCTGACGAAAAACATTTTGTTAGGGATGCTGTACTAGTACTCCAAGATCTTAAACTATAAGTCATGTGCGTTAACAACTGATTCAACTGCAGTTTCATCTTATCTCATTAAAGAACGTGACACAAAAAAGGTCAATTTTCTACTGAGCTATATTGTTTTGGCTTGGAGTCATTAGCTACTTCTTGAACCGTGAATTGTTCCTTGTGAAGCAAAGAAATCTATCAATATTTTTTCTAAACTTTTCGTAAGTATTTGATGGTCTATGGCTTACACACAAGCTTTGATTTGTGGCCCTTTTTTCAGGTCCAGCCAATCAAGAGTTACGGCCAGCGGATATTTTGAAACCTTTGGTTTATGCAGGCGCTCAGGCCGGTGCTAGCGAGCTCATTGAAATAATCTTCAACTTGCCAATGGCCAGAATTATCTTTGAGGCTTACAAGAACGAGTCTTGCTTACCAGAAGACATTGCAGAAGAAAATGGCCACAAAGAAATTGCCCATTTTCTTAGAGGCATAACGAAAAGGTAGAGTAATTGCTCAAATTGATTTTTATTACTTAAAGGAACTGAATATAAAATTCATCATAAACAGTAACCGTGATTGCAAGGAATATCAATATAGTGTAACGAATTATTAGAGTGAAATTAGTACGAACATCAGTCAGAGATCAGTCACAATCGTCGCGATTGTGACATGGTGAAGATCTTGCGAAACGTTAGCATTCAGACACACTGTTCATTCAGTTGGACGAAGGAGAGCTGGAACATTGATATCAGACAAGGAGGCAAGGCAATGCCAGCTGACAGACGGACCCATTACCCATGAAAATGCAAGGTGGAAATAAAGGGAAAGAATGGAAATGAAGGAGTACCATTCTCTGGAAAAAGAGACAAGAAAGCGTTTTTTTGTCGGTGGATCTAATACAGAAGATTGCTTTTGTAAGATTGCTTTATAAGATTGCTTTAAAAGATTGCTTTAAAAGATTGCTTTAACACCAGCCATAAAGGGAAATAATGGAAATGAAGGAGTACTATTATCTGGAAAAAGAGAAAAGAAAGCGTTTTAAAGATAGAATCGAACTGTCGGTGGATCTAATACAGAAGATTGCTTTGTAAGATTGTTTTTAAGATTGCTTTAAAAGATTGCTTTAACACCAGCCATCAAATTGTTAATTAAAGATCGGCAGAAAGCCTTTCACAATCTAAACTTGCCCCTGTGGCGGTCACTAAGGCACAAAGTACAACAAGAAATTGCTGAAAGGAAGAAAGCATACTATAAAAACAAAGTACAGCATTTAGGTAAAGACGACTACCGCAGGTGGTGGGGAACCGGCAGGTCTAGTCCGAGGAAGCATCGCCTTACTCGCTGGAATGTGATGGTAAAGTCCTGAATGAGATGGAGTTAGCTGTCACCTTAAAGCAATTTTATGTTTCCGTTAATGAGGACATTCGACCTTTGGATGCCACTACAATAGCAGCTTTCTTGCCGGCCGAGACTTGTGTTCCAACTATCCAACCTCATGAAGTTTGCAGGAAGCTCTTGGCAGTTCAGCCTTTCAAAGCCCGGGGACCTGATAATGTGCCATTTCGTGTTTTGAAAGAATTCGCCTATGAATTAGCGGAACCTGTTATCACAATTTTTAACGCATCCCTCGCTTCTGGAATTGTTCCTGCTATTTGGAAAGATTCAAACATCACACCAATCCCAAAGATCCAGTCGCCTACAAATGAAGGTGATTTCAGACCTATATCCCTAACGCCCTGTTTGTCTAAGGTTTTAGAGGACTTTGTGGTCAGATTCGATCTGGGCCGTAAGCTTTTTCTGCCTTCAACCCACTAAGTTGCTTTTCGATTCAACAGGTTGTGATAGGTATTGTTCCAATAGTCGGAATAGGATTTTCGCCAGGATCTGGGATTTTCACTGTTTCTTCGTTGTTAATAACACTGGAGAACCGACTGTTTAGGAATGGACCTTTTTTACTTATACGGCGGCTATATTGAATTAATTTTTCTTAAAGTTTTCCCAGAATAACATTGTAATGGGAAAAGGGATTGTGTGCCGTGTTTGGATGTAATGATCGCCGTTTTCCAGAGAGATATATGTTGAAAGACCATACCAGTTTCTTCAGAGGTACGTTTCTGCCGTCTTGCAAAGACCCAAGGCACTCCTAAGCGGAATTCATTTGCAAAGTCTTGTAGTTCTTTCTTTATAAGTGTGGTATGTGCTCTTTTTGTCATTTAAATCTTGCGTTTGACTGGCTTCTTTTTTCTAGGTACCAGGTTCACTTCAAAAAGTACCATATCATGATCGCTTATTCCCGGGATTACCCTGACATTGTTTATGATACTGTCGTCGTTATTTTAAGATTGTCGTGTCTAGTAGGTTCTTTAACTAGTTGGGTATGTCCATGGTAATCGATGATTTCAAGTAGTCGTTCATAAATGAAGAAACAATTTGTTGTTGCTTTAAGGTTGTTCCATTTGAGGTCGGAGCATTGAAATCCCCCGCCACGACTACATTGTCTGTGTTTAACCTATCGTCTAGTTTGAATGAAGATGAACCAAGTTCTTGTATACTATTTATGTCGTTCCTGTTTGGGCGATAGAAGGAAGCGAGAAATAACGATTTTTATTTCTTGTTTTGGATCTGGTATTGGGACCAAATAATGCCACCTTCCGTATCCAAATCGTCGCGATAAGTAACACTGATTTATGATATGGCTACGTCTGTTTTTGCCGTGAGATTGGTCAATTTGCGGTCCGTAAATTGCTATACGGACCAAAATTTCAAAAGCCAATGCTCATTTCGCAGCTCTAAATCTCTTTATCCCGGAAAAAAGGGTGTAAAGAAAGTTACTGTACAAGACGTCTATCAACCTTCGACTTTGTCCTTCTACGTTTTGACCTGTGTGACGAGGAACCTGAATCGTAATCCTATCGAAGAAGAGGATTCCAGTGAGATACTTGAAAATTTTTTCGCAGCACACAGTTAAGAAGACGAAATGGCCTCACAGAGATTCGAGACATTTTGCCTAAGAGAAAAGGAGCAATTCCTTCGACAAATATGATAACAAACATACCTGCACCTGACCATCTTGACAAACTTCTATGCCGTTTGACCATAGATAGATAGATAGATAGATAGACAGACAGACAGACAGACAGACAGACAGACAGACAGACAGACAGACAGACAGATAGATAGATAGATTTAATTCAAATCATATGGCAGCCCTCCAAGGCTGAATTGCATGAATTTACAAATACAATTGATACAAAACTTAAAATATGAAAATGTACTAGTTCCAAAATAAAAAATCTACAAAATTATACTTTAGAATTCTAATGTATAAAAATTTTACTTTAGATGAATTAAACTTTATACAAAAACTGCTAACGCCTGCACATAGATGGCAGAAATGTGCTAGAAAAACGCTTGGTACGCATGACTGGATTTGCAAAGTGGCGTTGTCTTCTGACGTTACAATGACAATAGTTCTTGGGAGGGAGAAAATGATGCAACTTATGATCTGGATTAGATACAATAGAATCAAACGAAATAATTGATAGTGTACGTTTTTGAATGCGTTCAATATCCTTACTTAAGTAGTCAGGCAGTGCGTGATGGTACAGGGGGGCACAATATTCAAGAACTGGCCTTATACAAGTAAGATAGAAACAAATGATATCGTGTACTGGAACATTTGCACGCGTAAGTAATATAAGAAAGTATATTCTCTTGTTGGCCTTTTGGATTACATCTAAGATGTGACAATTCCATTGGAGCGTGTTGGTTATGGTAACTCCTAGCAATTTAACACTATCTACGCGTTCCAGTTCTTGAGAGTTCACAGTAACTGCGTCTAAATGATGTTTAACCTTCTTAAAGTCAATAACGAGTTCCTTGAGTTCCTTAGAGTGCGCCGCGATCCCGTCAAGGTGTAAATGCGAACGTATGTCTTCCCCACCAGTAGCCGGAGTCATCCCAGCAATCATTTTAACTTCTCTCCACCACTGGCTAGGCTTAGTTGTCTTGAGATTAGCGACTTTCGATACGTAGATCTTTCTGCGCCACACCTTTCGCTCACGATTGGTGATGTTCCGAAGATGTCTATAACCCTCAGTATCGCCTTGCGCAAAGGCTTTTTGACGCGCCTTGATAAGAGCCTTAAATTCAGCTGTCACCCAGGGAGGGTCATTCACGTGAAGCTTGACGGTCTTTAAAGGCATGATGCTATCTAAGCCAATCTTGACGAGATCTTGAAAAAGCTGCAGCTTGCTTTCGCAATCTTGCACAGAGTCTAGAATAGACCAGTCAATGCAACCGAAATACCTGCCAAGTTCGCATTTACGACTGGCGCGAGTATCCCTGCGGGTGAAAGAACGACGACTACCAGTGTTGTGCCTGCTCCATGGCTTAGGCTCGAGTGATACCACCAAGTGGTCAGAAAGACCAAAAGGAGGAAACGTTTGCACAAGATGTTTGTTGTACACATGAGGCATATTGGTCAGAATAAGATCTAGTGTCTGATTACCCCTTGTTGGAACACGCACAAGTTAAACGGAGGAAAGATGGAAACGACATCGAACCAGACACCATGTCCAGTTTTCAAAAGATTCCAGCACCGCATTAGCGAGCGAATACTTGCAGTGCCCTTAGTTTTGACCGAATATATTTTTTGCAACATGGCGCATTTGCGTTTTGATTTTACTTTCAATGGAAAGCCTTTGTAATGTGCTATTGTTTCCGTCCAGTAAGAGATTTATTATTCAACTCGAGAAGTGTAAAATAGAACTCGTATAAATGTGCACGCCTGCCAACTTATAACGAGAATGCGTGACAGACTAACGTGAGTCCAGTTTTCTCGCGCTTTCAGAAACGCTGTTGCTGATTGGTCGGAAATGAAAACCTGTCAGACTGGTTTACTCAGTAAATCATTTTTTTTAAAGTGTCGTTGGTGCTTCAAGGTTCTATCTTTGAAACATTTTCTAGGAAAAAGGAGATAAAGTGACAAATAATTATGAGGCTTATGATGGTCTTTCGTTTATTTAAAACGGACTACAAGTACAAAAACTGAGCAGAGCAAATTGCGAGATGAAAACTCTTCCACAAAATGAAGAAATAATATATAGATTTAGCTAGGGCTAAAAGCGAAGCTCCTATTAACTCGAATTTATAATTCAAATCAAACAATAAACTTGTATTCCACAAATCAGTTAACTTTAGAGCACATTCATGTGACTTTTGAGGGAAAGGCTACGTGATTTTAGAGAAAAATAATTTGCAAACAGTCCATCTAAGAGTGAACTTAATCTTACATCGAGTTGATAGCCTTTATATACACACCCAAAAAATAGCAATCATCTTCGATCACATTTAAGAGCCATAATGGCTCTTGATCACAGTAGATTAGGCCTGAAAAACAAATCCGGCCGAATTTTTTGGGTTCGACAAGTTTACTTTAGAAAATCTTGCCAACAAGTCTGGGGACGTGTAAACCAACCTTTTATACTTTTTGTATATCACATCTGAGGTGAAACAGTGCCATGAGGCGCCGTTTTCATCGTACAGACCTCGGACAGAATGCAGTGTTTCTCAATTTTGGAATACAAATTGCACTCATTCAATATTCAGGACGATCGAAGCACGCGTGGGCTTTTAGCGAAACCGTCAAAAAAATTTCCAAAATCACCTATACGGCTAGCCGGTTCTCACTTTTGACAAGTCGACTGTTTAAATTAAGATTAATATAGTTATACGCTTCAACACAATAAACAATTTATTGTGTTTATTTTTTATTTAATGATTTTATAACGATCTGTAATCTTCAAAAGCGTTTGATACGCGCGGCATTTTGACTACTCCTGCAAGCGATGTTCATGAGCGACTGAAAACAAACGGCACAGCGATTAAAATTGCAAAAGAGACTACTAACGATCAATAAAAGGAAAATAATTCGGTGAAACATATACAGAGACCACAATTTTCATTCACGAAGACAACTATTAAAGTGTCTGTGAAAATCCTTGTTTACGTTTTAAGCCGGCTTCCCGGTGTTTGCTTTTTTCAAAGATGAACTCGAGGCAAGAAAATCGCTCAAAGCTTTCTTTTACAGCCAGAATTAAAACCAAATATTCTTTGGAACGATTTCTTTCTATCTGCGGTGAGAAAATGTCTAAAGGCTTTTTAAAGTTCCATAAGCTTATAATCAAACCTGATACTCGGTCACTCTCGGTCAGATCATTTATTGTCTCAAATCTTACAAACGTGCATAAACCAAATAGCCGCGTAAACTACGCTCGACTTCATTAAATTAGATATAAAAAACAAACATCAAATGCAATAATTACTCAGGCTTACCTTTCGAGATGCACTGAAAACTATCAAGTAAGGCAAAAATCGCTTCAGACTTTTCAACCGTCTTACGCATCAAGCAATGTGAAAAACGAAAACGATGTCATGCGAAATCGGATTTCCGACTTTGCCAAAGCGACGTATTTCTCAACCAAAAACCCAATAAACAAACTAGCCATGAATAACAGAAGACTCTTTATAGCAGCTGAATTTCACTTTGTACATTCAGTGGAAAAAGACAGTTAAAAACATCACAAGTTGACACAAAACTCTGTCAGCTTCAGCTGTCAAAGTAAACAAGTTTCAAGACGCTGCATAAATTTTCCGCGTGAACTCACCTGTCAAATTTTGACCAATCAGAGTATAAAAATTGGAGGTAGAGCGTGACCAACGCGTGACCTTGGTGAGAAAAGTCAAAAGCAACTGGCATGTCTTCCCTGCCTGTAAAAACTGGCTTAATTTTTAGCTTCCGAGGTCAGTTTGAAATCAAAATTTTAATTGTGCGGCACATATAAAACACAACATATTTCATATGAATTAAAAAAAATTAAACTTGAGCCTGCAATCATTTGAAAACTGGTAACTTGTCAGCGGATAACTTCAAAAAGATACTCGACCTCGATGGGTCGACACATGACCCGCGATACGGTCAGGTGACACTGGTCAGCGGATACCCTGTTTTGACAGCTGTCAATTGATCACAACATTGATGTGCAATATGTCTGCAATATCAGTCTTCCTGTGCTCCCAAACTAGCTAGAAAGTGTGAGATTGAACATTGGTTGCCCTGTGGTGCGGACGGACGGACGGACGGACGGACGGGCGGGCGGGCGGGCGGTGTACGGTCACGTGATTACCAAATTTTCTGACATGGGTAGATTTACTTACCCATGGTGCTCCGCAGGCGCGCTTCGCGCGCCAGAGCTCCGCTATAAAAGAGCTACTGGTAAACAAAGGAGTTGAAACCTTGTCTTTGCCGGGTTATACTAACAAAAACAGGACTTCTAAAGTCTACCATGTCGAGTTTCCTCTCAGTTGAAAGGAACTAGAGGTGAAGACTGTTCAGTTCCTTGGCCTTTATGGTATTTTATTGGGCGTTGTTTGTTTCACGAATTTTCGTCTTCACCAGCTCTATTAATACGCACGTTCAGGTCTGTTTTCATCTTCTCTGTTGTATTTTGATATTATGAAGTTTGTATATGTTCTGTTTATTTTTAATAAATGTGGACATTTCATTGTAGTTCAGGCGACTCTACTGTAGAAACTCGGCTTTATTTAAGCTTAAAAATGGGCTCCTATTCCGTTATTTTCTTCGGAAAACGATCCATATTTTGCCACGTGCGGCGTTTGTAGATTAAAACCGGTCAAAGCGATCTTCTGGAGTACAAGTACCTTGAAATATCTATACTCGTTTTTAGCGTTATTTGTACTCTACTGAGTGAAGTTGAATAATAACTAATGTAAATATTCAAGTATAGGTTCTGCGTGTCCTTTTAAGAGTACGTACGTTCATACCGCTGTATAAAACTCTTATTTCAAAAAAAATTAAATAGGTGATTTTAACTGTTTAGGTATAGCAAAGAGAATGGCAGAAGCCCAGAACAACCAGAAGTCATTGACTGGCTTGCACTTTCTAAAGCTTTGGAGGAAATTGAATTTGATAAATCTGGTAAGTTACCGTTTTCCGATATTAGTGCTTTAGTCAGTTCTCTTGATAGAGCCAAAACAACTGTGCGGCCGTGCAATAAAACTGGTGAAAGTCGTGATAACTAGATTGTTCATGTGACACAATTGAACTCGCCATACGTGAGTAAACGGTAAAAAAAAAGGAAAACAGGCCAATTTACATAATATCATTTTCTCATGTTCAAAAGACCCCTGTGTTATTTTGAAGTTTTATTTTTAGGATGTTCTATTTCTTTGACATAGATTTCTAAAGGTAATCGTACTTAAAAGTTATAAAACCATACTTTTAACATTGTTTTCTAGAAACATCTTCTGACACTGACGATTCAAAGCAAATGTGTAAAGATGTTGTACAAACTCGGTACTGTGATGATTGCTCCAAGGGAGGACATTTTTTGCCGAAAGGTAAGAAAAATTGTCATTTTCGGTAAAAAAAAAAAGAACATAGATTTTGCATTCCAGCCACCACCGTTGGGAGCTCTATACTACCAATAAAGCTTTTTGGTTAGAAATGTGAACATGCTTTCGAAAATTGTTTGCTCCTTGTTTAGACTGACGTTTTTATGCCCTTCGCCAACTGAACAGAAATGGAAACTATTTCATTAGATTCAATATGGGTTTGTACAATTTTCACTGCACTATAACGGAAACACCTTGTTCAATACTTAGGTTAACAGAATCAGTTTAGTAGAAGCGATCTAAAAATTACTAGAACAGAAAAAAATTAGAATTAGAAAAATTTTATTAGAAAAAAATTACTAGAACAGAAAATTAAGCTATCGAAGACGATAGCTTGGTGGTTCCTAATGTCTATTAGAATATTTCCAAATACTAGTCACCGTTCAAAGGTTAGTGAAACATTTGTTGTTTCAAAACGTACCCCTATCATGTGGCATTTCATGGAACGTAAGCCCTTGCCACCAGCTGTGTCATGTAACAGAGTACTGGTTTTGAGCGTTTAGGCATTTCACGTAACCGTGAAGTGAGAAACTACTTTAATGTTACAAAAAATTGTTCATTTTCCCAAAGAATGGTTCCGGTTTCACAATACATGAAAGTACAGGTGAAAAATGAAAAAGACTTTTGCACTGTCGTTTATATCATATTTTTCAGTTCCCCGTGACCGTATAAATGTTTTCCTTATTTCCAGATGTGTCAAGCAATTTTAGCAGGTCATCATTTGAACCCAGAGGGTTTTGGAAAGCTTTAGAGTTAAATGATGTTGCTTCTATTTATCTAGCAGGTACCAAGATGATCACTGAACTGAAGAAAGATGATGTCTCCGATTTTCTGTACTTTGGAGATACTGAAGTCTCCTCCCATGAGTCAGACAATTCAGCAAAGGAAGGAACGGAATGTAAGACACAGTCGATATTATGGTAACATAATATGTTTACGTGATGATGTTCTATAAACTCAAGATAACTATTACAGTGCGACTACTCTAACCGGGGCCAGTTAGACAAAGTTGACTAATCGGATTACAGGTAAATAACAATACATTCCGAGGAAGTTAGTTGTCAATCATAACTACCATGAAACGAAATAAACAACATGAACCGAAGTCATCCAATTACAAGCTACAGATGTGACCTTTTGAACCCGCTGAAAAAAGCTTGTGTTTCCTGAGAGGTCCGTTAGAGTGAATGACGGAGGCAAAAAACGTAAATGGTAGATTTATTTTTGTCTTGAGGTCGCATGTTGGGTGTTATATGTAAAGTTTCGAATTGGAAAACATTGTCTGGTGAAACATTTTGCGTCCTTGAAAAACGTTTGCTATCAATATTTAAAGGGACTGTGTCACGATACTGCGGAGTTGTGAGTTGTTTCAGGAGCCGATTATTTTTAAACCAATCGGAAGCAAATTAGAGGCACGCAAGTTAATTTACAGAATTCAAATTAGAGTTAGATCCATTATGCTCGAAAATTTGAGCATTATGCTTTTGAGCGCCACCCTCAAAATAACAGCATTATGCCTAAAATTATGCTCGAAAAGTAGCGTTATGCTCGACTGATCTTGTCTGTATTTGATGCTCTTTTCCATCCCCGCAAACATGAATGCAACATTTTATTGCATCAGTTACAAATTTCCCAGCGGGCAGCCATGATGGATAGACAATTGGCCAGTCTTAGCAGCCTAACATAATGATGCAACGGTGCAACAAGACATTGAAAGTAGCAATCAAGCCTTTGAATATGTTAATCCTCACTAAAAGCACTTGGAAGTAAAAATTTCTCAGTACAGTTATGGAAGTATTATTTTTTTTCATTTTCATTCTCTTTTTGCTGAAAACATGCATTATTTCAGATACTCCGACTATAACGTTATTCCCAAAATTGTGCCTGCCTAATGTATCTAACCCTAATTCAAGTTCATCGTTTGCCACGCGGGAGTTTTCCGGACATGTAGCTCGATTTGATATATCGCCGTAATTTATATGTACTCGCTGCTTTCCTCAGATGTATATTCCAGCCGATAAGAATAGGATTTACAACACTGTCCTGCTTTGAAACAATCATTTACCTACGTGTATTTCTACGAATTTCTACGTACCCACAGTGGCAAACCAGTCTCCGACCAGCAAACAACACTTGTAAACAAACTTTACTGCTCTCTCTGTCTCAGGATCTGTTCGCCCTATATAAAGTTATCAAACTTAGAAATACCTGCAAACAGCGCCTGACCGATGACCAAAACACTCAGCGTCGGATAAGGTAATTTTTCTGCTAAAAATGCCAGCTCAATGTCAACGCATCTCCTCAATGGCCTTGAATTTCTCGATGCTTGCATGGAAATACAAAATATGAAGTTTAAAACTTCCAAAATGAACCAAATAGCCTCTCAGGGTCGATGGAAGAGGAGATCTTCACCGAAGGCAAGTTGGAAAAATGGTTCGCCAGACCAGAAATGAAAACACCGCAAATGCGCAGAAGCGTGTCGCAGTCCCATTAACTTTTGTGCTTCGAGTAACTTTTTTTTTATGAACTGCTTATTGGCCCACAACCAACTTTCTTAGAATATATTGTTATTTTCCTGTAATCTGATTGGTCAACTTTGTCTAAGTGGCCCCAGTTACAGTGCTGCAAATGAATCCACCCTAAGACATGAATGAATTAAATATACTCTGTCAATTACCAACGTACCGAAAAGTTCCTGGCGTTCTGTAGTTGTCTCCCATGCAGTTATTTCCCAGTGTTTATTCCACTCAAGTAACTCCCCTCCACCTTATTCTCGAACAAAATAACAGAATAATGAAAGAAGGGAACTAAATGGATACTGAGCTGATTTTATCGAAATTTTATCGATATCTCGGTATCGCTTTTAATTAAATGTTCTGTTAAATGATCAATATCATTATCGCAGAATATTAGACTAGACTATCAGCCGTTCTGTGCGACCGTAAGAGCTAGCTTTATATTATTACTTTGGCGGAGCGCGAAGTAAAGGATTCGCGACGCTCAGGAATGTCCCAAAGTTGCTTTTTGGGGACAAGATTGGGCACGCAAAGTCCGTGGGTCTTCGATCTGAATGGGCTATTTGACGAAGTGAGAGCCGAATAACTTCGGGGTATCTCGAGATCACTTAGAGTTCTCTGATTTATTCGTGGAAGAAAGACTTATTATTTTGGCTTGCCCAGGGTTTGAACCGGCTTACGTTCGACCCGTCATATCAGATGAGACTCTAAATTGAGGGATTAGCCGATTGCTTCACTGCGACGCAAGGGAATTTGATTTGAAAAAAATAGCCATAAGTTACGTATGAGGTACGGGAAAAGATTCGGCACGCAAGTTTGCTACTTTTCGGCTTGTTTTGGGTATTTGACATAGTGACACCGGAATGAGTTGATATCGCGAGATCAGTACTTCTAGTTCTTTCGGCTTCAATAAATATTTGAGTCGGAGCGCAAAGTATTAAAGGATTTGCGACGCTGAAGAATGTCGTAAACCTACAGTTTGCTTCCGAAGTGAGGCCGGAAGTTGTTCGAGATATCTCGAAATCAGTTTTAAGAAAGTCAAGATTACACAAGTTACATGCCTTAATGGAAAACATTTTGGGGACAGAAATGTGTATAAAGTTTGAGAGTGAAGAGATTTCGATTACTGGAGATTATTGCAGCAAGAGTGATTCGAAAGAGGAAGATCGAGGAAAAGCTACGATCGTTTGCGTTGCGTGTAGACAAAGCGATTCGGAAAGCGACAAATTGTCAACAAGGAGAAGCAAAATGCAGTTACGGTGGTTTCGTAATCGTTCTGATAAGTATCATTTTCATTGTTCTTCTTTTAGTTTTGTTTGGAAGAGTAGGTGTTTTTATACTTGTTTTTGTATTGTGTGTTATTGCTTTTCATAAAGCTTATGTTGCGATGTTGTGGAGATTGTGCATTTTCAGCAAGTTTTGTAAGGGAGTGTACTGATGTTAGTTACGTTGCTGGATAAGTTGTGGAGTTAATTGTACATAAGGGAAGTGTTTTTGTAGAGGAAATAAAGGAAGTGGAACTGAGATCTTGTTGTGCGCAATTTATTTATGATACAAATTATAATCGAAACGCTGTCATGAATCTAGCAGACTTCCGGTCAAGACGTTAAGACGTCTGTTACTCAAAGGAGAAAAGTAAGGGTATTTGTACGGACGGGTATCGCGAAAAATATCATTTCTTACTATTCCTCCGCATTCGCAATTAATTCCACAACCACGAGGCCGAAGTGCACGCTCCCTTAGCGTCTTGTATGTATTTTAAAAGCCAGAAACATTGAAGATGCAACTTTAATTGCAAAGGTAAACATTCGAACGCACTCACTAATTGCCGATTACTACTAGTTTTACCTTCAAAGGCAATGGTGCGGAAGGACCTTCAGACGGATATGGGGCACAAAGGTATAGTGGTATCATCTATTGTGGTTGAATATGAGGGTTAAAATAGGTTCACAGCAGCGTGGGTGTTAGAAATAGTTAGTAACGTTTCTTAGGTAAAAATCCGTAGTTGGTATCAATGATGCTTTGGGTATTGTTACTTCTTCTTGTTACTACTTCTGTAGTGGATCTGGTTCCTCTTGCAGCTCTTGGTCTGGGTGCAGTTTTCGCTCGATAGAGTATACTAAGAAGTATGGAACGTTGTAGCTGCCCTTTGTGGAATCACTGTGTTGAGACCCTGTTAATTCGTTTCGAGCCGAACGATGAGTGGCCGTCCGTGGCAGAAATTGGCTCAGGCCACTCAGACAGCTTTTAGTGTTTGTTGGTAGGGAGTTCAGAGTCGTCGCTTTCGCTGTCATCGGCAGTAGTCGCTTTGCAGTCATTCTTTCGTAAACTATGCTATTACTTGCCTTGCGCCTTGAAAGGAAAAAAAAAACTGAAAGTAGCCCCGCCGGGATATTTGAACCTGCACCCCAACTTCCTCCAGCGCAAAAAGTGAGTCCTCGTACCACTTTCAAAATTTATAGCCTTCAAGTATTTTCTCTACCATTCATGCTGTTTGAACCTTGTGGAGGTGTATTTATCATGAATTCAAAGATAAATTTGAGGGAAAATAGCTTAACCGATTATGTCGAAGCAATTTCGCAGTATTTCCGTGTTTATTCACTCTCGGACTTTATCACGGTCGCTTGATGAACGCGCTCGTCCTCTTCTTCGCTGCTCTCTCTGAAGTTCAGGTCGCCGTTCTTTTGGTGTTAAGTCTTCCACTGTAAGGATTTCCAGCCACTTGTCGAATCGAACACTGCTGTATTTGCAGCCCGCTGTTATTTGCCTTAGAAATACTTTGGATTCGCCAACGTACAGTAAACAGAGGATGAATAAAATTAGCCCTAGTCGGTGGCTAACCAATTGTGTCGCCTGGAAACCCAAAATGCACGATGACGTCATGCTGAATGGAGTAGTTTTATGTTTTGTTCTTATGCAACTTCGGATACCTAACCGATAGAAAGATTTATGACCAAATCGAAATCGCACTCCTTTTGCGATGCGCGCCACAAAATTATAAACTTCACTCGCGCGAGAGTTGTTAATGTCGTGTTATTATGATTGAAATTTTTATTATTTAAAATTTTTTGAAACAATTTGGAGTCCTGTCTTGCATCAAAATGAAATTCCGCTCCTTATTGAATTATGAATGAAAATCCGTACTATAAAGAGCCACAAATTTTAGCAAGAAAAATCTAGCACACGGAACTAAGCTCCCAACTTATTGTTGGGAACTGCATGGGTGACTAGCCGTGAATGTCATGTCGTGAAGATTCTTTTCTATTTCTTCTTATTATTTTCTTTCTCCTTTTTTTTTTCATTGTCTCATTGTTTTCATTAATCCGTATTAAGTACTCATTAGTCCATTTCGCGTTATTCCGTCCACCGGAAAACAGACGGCAAATTTGCATGCAAAATCAACGGAAAAAAAGGCGGAGATACGAAGTTGAACTTGGTTCTTTTGTCCATCCGCAGGAAAAGCGCCAAGTTTATCATATCATGGGTCTGCTTCGGTGTGATTTAATTTCAAAGGTCAAAAATTTGTCTAAAATCAAAGGTAGTTGCAGTTGGTTTCTACTAAAACAATTGAACTAATTGTGAAAAGCAGAGGTTAGGGCGCTGGATTTGTAATTCGCAGGCCGCGAGTTCAAGTTCCACCCTTACCGCCAGCTGGTCAAATCTACTTTATTTTTAGTTCAACTGGATCAGAAGAAAGGGATGGAGCAGTCCAAAAGTCATATACTGTGGGCTCTTATGCTAGGAATCACGGACAATGTACAAGTAAGGCGGATGGTCGAGCAACTCTTTGCTGACGGTGTTTTCAACGAAAGTGATAAAGATGAAATACTCGCAGAAACGTCAATATGCCGCAGATGCTGTTTGTTGATGGATAAGCTTCCAAGGACAGTCCCTGATGCGTTTGAAAGACTTTTGCAAGCTCTCAGACTTTCTGGACTGGGCATTTTGGCGGATAATATAGCAGGTAATAAGCTTATTATGTTATGTAAAGTTCATAGATCAGTTGATCAAAAACAGCGCGCGCTCAGGCGCGATTATCGCTCGTTTGCTGAATCTCGGTTTAAGTAAAAATTTCCACTGTCCCCGATTTAAAGTTGAAGTCATGACAACTCATGAATCAGGGGCGGATCTAGGGGGAGGGTGCAGGGGGTGCGCACCCCCCCTCCCCCTAAGATGACCTGCGGTTTTCTAATACAACTGGTATTCTGCAAAAAAAAAACTATGTGGTTTATTGGTGTTGAAGTAGAGCAAGAGACGAGTGCACCCCCTCCTGAAAAAAATCCTGGATCCGCCTCTGTGAATTTTCTGAAGCTTGGCCCCTCTTGACGTGGTTGGTGTATAACAGACCTCTTTAGGTTGTAAGTTTTGTTTTCCCAATACAGGTAATACTTAAGGGAACTGTTTCTTTCAAATTTCGTCTTATTCACATGCATGTATACGCATAATTTATGAAAAGACAAAGGGGCAAGTTCCCCTGTGACCTCTATTGGGAAAACAAAACATACAAGCTAAAGAGGTCTTTAGACCTTTGTCATGCGGCGGCAATTTTGTCCCAAGAGATTTAAATAGCCTTGTATTCGCACGGCTAGCCTCGTTCTTACCCGCGAGGCTAACTTTGCAAAGACAAAGCTTTTTAAATTTCCTGGGACAAAATGGCCGCCGCCTGACAAAGGTCTATAGGGAACTGGCTAGAGCAATGACGACGACGGCGGCAATAGGAACGTAAACTGCCTAAAATCTTTCTTTGTTGAAGACGTGAGCACAAATGCAATTATTTTCTAATCCGTTTTAAAACTTAGATGCAGTCCTTTAGAAGTCAACTCCAGGAAAATTCAGCAACATTTGATGAATTGAGTGACAGGGAATAAGAGCGATGAATTTTGAAACAGGATGAATATACTTTTCTTAAGGGACGTGTTCTCTGCCGCCGTCGTCGTCGGTGCTTAAGTTCCCTTCTGACGTCCGTAAACATTAGATGGGAGCAGGCACCTTAAGTTCGAGACTAAGGACTCTTGCCTTTACAGCTGAGATAGTACAGGTAGATTGCAAAAACTTAATCTTGATAACCAAAAAACTAGCTGGAGACTGGTATATTAAATGCATGAGCAGTAAGACATATCAAGATGTAAAACTATGAAATATATCATCTATTTGTCAGTTAATATTAAGGGCATAGTCAGGGAGGGTTCCACCTGTTTACGGTGAGTCTTCAATAGGTATCCACTACTAGCCATCGACACTGAGGTGAGTAATTGTTTTAGTATATACTATAACAGTGAGCAGCAGAGCGGAAAAATGATGATTTTTAACTCATTTATTGCTGCCACTTATTAGAGTTGTAGTAGTGACCGAACGGCCGTCACGTTTTCTTGCCGACAAATAAAACTTTTCGGGGCATTTTTTTAAGATCTTGCGAGAACATTTCGTCTAAAGGAACTGCGAATTCTTTCTTTAATTTGAAACAATACAGTGAAAACAAACAAAAAAAAAACATTTGTTGTAGTGTTTTGCTTATTTATGAAATGTCAGCTAAATAAAGTAATGCATACTTAATTTGCATTTGTAACCAAAAGTCTTTTTCTCCGGTTTTATCGATAAATTCAGGGTAAACAGACAAAGCTTTACTTGTGAAAATGCCAAATCAACAGCTGCTTCGTTTATTCGTGAAATGTTTTCTTTTGTTACGGTAGCGAACTCTAAACCAGTTTTGCTCATAACTTACGCGAGTTTGACGTCGCTCGGAGGTGAATAGCACTGGAGATCCTGTTTATGAGTAGCCAATCAGAGCGCTATACTAAACTGAACCATTGCAAGAAATACGTCAATCGCAGAGCCTCGCGAAGCAAAGGGTAAGGGCCAGCAGTAGAAAGAAAGGGCAAGAAGCTGATATGGAAAAGAAAATATGATACTTAAAAAAACCAACAAAACAAATGAGCAAACGAAGCAAAACAACAACAAAAAAGATAGAAAGAAAGGGTGCCAGATCAAAAAATGCGAATTGTTTTTTATTTCACCAAAAAAACCCTTTGGTAAACTACTTTCAAAAACAATATTCAAACGTTCCAGCGAAGCTCAGTTTTTTGCGAAAAATAGGAAAGTTTAAAATCGGCCTCAACCTGGTCGAAGGCCCGATGGAAATTATGCAAATTAGAGCATATTCAAAACGCTCGTACGAAAAAACGGAAGCTAATTTATAGTTCATCTTTACGAGTTTTGTTGCACAATTCTCAAAGTTTCTTTCAAGCTATATTTTATCTTGATCTAGGCTTTCTTTCTAGTTCTTACACCCGTGCAAAGGAAGTAATGTTTCGTGCTTTGATGACACCGTGAATTTTATATATATATTTAGCGGCTGTGAAAGGGTTTGTTTGAAAGAACTATTCTTCCTGTTTGTCATACTAAAAGCTTTTTTTTGGCCCGCCAAAAGCGAGCGCTAGACGAAAATGTGTACGTTCTCCATTTTACCTCCTTTTGCTCGCTGTTGTCTTGCTGGGTTAATTCACAATTTTTCACCCAGAAAAACTTAGTGTTTGGTTTCCATTGCAACATTTCATTCGAATTTAGACTGCAGCAGCCTTCGACAAGAAAATAAGTTTGAATACACTTACGGAGACAAACATTGGAAAGTTGATTTACTTGTATTCTCTGTAATCAGCAATTGTAAACAAAGACTGGCCCGAATACTGCGGTGACCTAAGATATAAGAGCATCCCATTGCTCAATGTCCTCGAATTTTCAGTAAAGGCCACTTACCTGTTTGCATTAATCCGGCATAAGTGAAAAAATTTCTTTGTGCAAAGAACATGCATCTGACCTGAAATATTACTAGTGACTGGAACGTGAAGAACACGTTTCGTGACAAAGGAAATATGAGACGTGGGAAATTCCACGGTTTGTCGGGCGGACCATTTTTGAGGCGGGCGGGAGGGGGGAGGGGATGATGGGGTGAGGGACTGGTTGATTTTGAAAAAAATGTATACATGTACACTGTATATCCTGGAAGTGCATATAGGTAAGAAAAGAATCTTGCATAAGTACACAGTCCAAAAAAAAAAATCAAGCACGTTCAGTGAGCTGAAAAAACCGTACTCGAGATGCTCCCTGGGTTGACAGTCTTGACAGCATAAACTTTATTTTCCAACTGTTATGATAAAAAGATTTTGTATTTGTACTTGCGTTCCGGGAAAGAAGGATTCACAGCATAAGGATCTTTTCCTCCCAAATGGCTTTTTCTTTAAATCTACAACACCTGTGGTAACCAATCTTGGTCAGGGACCGCGAAGCCTTGGGGCTGAGTACGTCGAGTGGTTTATAGCCCCACCAATAATGCCATCGTTTTTTGTTTTGTTTTGCATATTTTATGATAGTCTTCTAATCTTTATGTTAAAAGCACCCTTCATTTCCTTTGTTACATGTACGTTTTTTGCAGAAAACTATAGCGGATTGATGATAAAAAATAGACAAAATTAGTCTCAGAATTGGTAGAAATTAAGGCGGTGATTCTAACTTTCACCGTTTTCCGTGGAAGCATGCCTCCGGATGTCTCGAGATAAAATCTCGCTTATAGTCGCCTTCGTATTATTAGATTTATAAAGGAAAGCCTACTTTTTCAACCCGATCCACAAGAATCTTGCAAAGTGTTGGAGGGACAAAAAAAATATCATTCGAACACATACTCCAATATAATGAAAGAACATCTGACAAATATCCGTATGTCTTTTTTCTGTTCAATTTACCTGTGTATTTCCAGGTTTTACGGGGTGTTCCGGTGTGCTCCGGGTTCGGAACATACCGATCACAACCTAGTATCACTGCAGTCTATTATAGATGCCTTCTGGCGCGGGGACTCATGCTCCGGAGAGTTTTCAGTTTTTGTTACATAGGGGGTGGTAAAAGGGGGGTTTGCGAGTTCCCCTTCAATCTAGGAGTCTGGGGGCGTGCATCTCAGATAATTTGCAACATCTGGATCTCAGAAATGCAATTTCTAACTTTCTGGATTTAAAATAAAGTTGTGTTCATGACAATTTTATTTGTAATAAAGCGGTTACTCTTCTCAGTAGGAATAGCAGTTAAAGATCAAGGGCAGTCGTCTGTGTTCAGTTTCGTCTTTATCAAATTTTGAAGTGCCTAGATTAAGATAACATATAGCTTGAAAGAATCCTTGAGAATTCTGCAACAAACCCTATAAAGGTGAACTACAGATTAGCTTCCATTTTTTCGTACAAGCGTTTTGAAAATGCCCTAATTTGCATAATTTCCATCGGGCCTTCGACCGAGTTGAGGCCGATTTTAAACTTTCCTATATTTCGCAAAAACGGAGCTTCGCTGGAATTTTTGAATGTTGCTTTTGAAATCGTTTGCCAAAAGGGTTTTTTTTTTGGTGAAATAAAAAAAAATTCGCATTTTTTGATGTGGCGCCGGATTCTCCATATTTACAGACAACGGCTCTTGTCTTGTCTTGTCTTGTCTAAGTGATTGATTTGCTTTATAAGTAGTTTTCCACGCCAGATAAAATTAGATGAAATCGTTATCCTTCTTGTCCATTATGGATCCATATTGGGGTATAGCTACACCCTCAAATCTAATCATCGGTCCATTTCGCCTCATGCCTCATTAAGGGAGGTACATGCGTGCGTGGTCTGTTGGGTTTTGCCGATTGCTTTATAAGCAACTTATATTTTAAATGTAGCGCCTTTTTTTACCTCCGCGTGTCTTGAAAAACGAGTTATATTACACTTGTAGCGTTTTTTTTTTCGCGTCATGACTGTTAGAACGCAATATATTTCATGTGTGGCGCGCTTGTTTTGAGTTATGGCTTAAAGAACGACGTATATTACATTTGTAGCGTGCTTGTTTTGCGTCGTGGCTTAAAGAACGACGTATATTTCATGTGTTGCGTGCTTGTTTCGGGTCACCGCTTAAAGATCAACGTATATTACATGTGCAGCGCTCTTGTTTCGCCTCATGGCTTAAAATTATTTTCTTTATTTCTCGCGAACTGACTTCAGGTGATTCCGATCGACTCTTGCCGGGACGAACTGTCTCCATCGGATCCGATCGAGTCTGTTTGCCAACATCTTCGACCCGGCCCTCCCTCCTGTTAGCCTCTTACTTCCGGTACCACTGATCAAGCGCCTTGCGCCCATTTCCGGTTCCTATCGCGATCTGATTTGATCGGCCGGTGGGTGAAGTCAATCCCGAACTCACGTCAAATTGTGGATGAAAGTTTTGTTTTTATTATTGTCATAGTAATATCGATTTTACTTAAAACTACGTTTTCACAAATTTCAATCCATAGCCAATTAATGGTGAAAATTGTATAGCGATCGGACAAGGAAAAAACCACTTTTAAGGCGATTGAAAAATATCGGTATGGCCTCTGAAAAACTGTATCGAAACACCTTAAAGTAGTCCAAGTCAGAAAAAAAATACAGCACTGGAAGTACTAGTTTTACATAATAATAAAGAGCTACAAAATTTTACTTCTGGTAACCCAAAAATGTGTAGGAGGAATGCCTAACTGCAAACTGAAGTCACCTTACTCTGCACCCTATCAAACTAGGAGAGTAAAAAAAAGGCAAAATGGTGAATGGGAATTAAAAACCATATGTACAACCCACTTGGGGTTTCTTGGTTACAAACCCAGCAAGTTAGCCTGCGAGCAAGCTCTTCGAGGCGATCTGGCGGTGGGGTGGGAAAAGGAAGGAGAGCTTGCAAAATTCCTCTTCCAATTCAAGAAGTCCAAAGACTACTGCAAGGCTGATTTAAAACAACGTATATTGTTTTTTATAACAATATTTCGGCTGGCCATACCAGCCTTCTTCAGGTTTACAGATGTTACTGAAATGTTAGTTGTGTCTACCGCACGTCTGTGTACGTCTGTGTATTTACAATATATAGGTGAAACTAAGCGACGTCTCAAGGACAGATTTAACGAACACAGACGTGCAGTCGACAAAACTAACATTAAATCTAAACCCACTACTGTTTCTGAACACTTTCTCTCTCACTCTAACCATTCTCATACTGACATGCAGTTAATCCCACTAGAGAAAATTCATTCTTCACCTGACTTAGTTCGTAAGGCCAGGGAGTCACATTTGATAGATAAGGCCATGACTCTTGAACCTAATGGCCTAAACCGCCGTGACGAATTATTGTAATACATATCTTTAGTATTTTTCCTTTCCAGTTTTTATGTTGTACGTCATTTCCGCCTCTCCCTTTTATTGCGACATTCTCCATTTATAAAATATTGTGATTGCTACATAAGTTCAGTAACATCTGTAAACCTGAAGAAGGCTGGTATGGCCAGCCGAAATATTGTTATAAAAAGCAATATACGTTGTTTTAAATCAGCTTTGCAGTAGTCTTTGGACTTCTTGTTCTTGGTTCTTTATATTTTGGCTGATTTGATCTCTTTTTTAGAGATCCAACGTTTACAACTAGCAGGATCTTCGTCCACGGTTTTTGCAGCTAAATTTACTTCTCCAATTCCCCTGTTGCTCCCCGTCGACTCAGATTTCCGCCGATCAACGCGAAGCGGAAACGATCGCGAATGTAAACAAACATTGAAAAACACGAGAAAGCACGCGCCAAGGGTAATGACGCCATTACTTATGTCAGCCAATCAGCATTTCACATCGACGTTTTTGATGCAGACTTTCAAATTCCAGCACAGACGTAGTTGCAAGCTCTCCTTCCTTTTCCCGTCCCGCCGCCAGAGCGCAGCGCCCCAGAGAGCTTGCTCGCAGGCTACCAGCAAGTCAATGAAGGTTAACTGGCCTTGACATAAACTATTTTCACTGCGCGTCTTTAAGGGTTAGAATCTGAGTCATTAAGTAGGAAAAATACCTAAACGTGAGATATTCTAAAAATAACCTACATGCAGGAAATACTTCTTGTAATTTAATATCACTCCACAGTTTTCCTGGAAGCCAAAGCCCTCGTCCCAAGTAGGCTTGAACTCAGAGAATATCAGAAGGAACTAGCAGAACCAGCAATCCAAGGCAAAAATACCATCATCTGCGCACCCACCAAGAGTGGAAAAACGTTTGTGGCGATAGAAATAGCAAAGAAGCATCTCGAAAGGTTGAACAGCGATTACGAGCAGTTAGGTACGCTAAAAAGTAGTAGTAGTTAAGAATTTGTTAGAAAAGACCTTTTGAAGCACGAAATCGGGAAAGGACACAAATGGATCCACGCGGCTTTGCTGTCAATTGACTTTGAAAAATCTGGAGGGTGCGAATCGCGAATAGTTTCAGAGCAAAAAGTATCGACTTTTTTTTGTACACAAGTATGCGTACTCGTAAAACGCGGTAATCCAGCTCTGGAGTTTTCTCTCCAGCTTTTCTTTTTAATTGAATGATAATAACAAAACAGAAAAGACAAAAGAGAAGACTTTCAGGGGTATTAACGGAGAAATAGAAAGCCCTCTTTGTACTTTGAGCAATAATTGTTCAATTGACTCAGTTGAATTTACTTTAATATAATTTAAATTTTCTGGCCCCAGTTGTTCAAACGTTGGATAACGCTATCCACCGGATAAATCACTATCCAATGGATAAGTATTCGGGAAACTAATTGCGCTATCTGTTGGATAGTGATTTATCCGATGGATAGTGCTATCCACCTTTTTGAACAACTGGGGCCTGGTTAGTTTTGTGTTTATTGTATATCTTCGGAGAGACGTTGACCTTCCAGCTTAAGTCAGGGGGTGAATTGTCCTGGTTAACACAGACGTGCTTTGCCTGTTTTCACATATTCCAATATTTCCCGATTATAAGCTATTTCATAACCTTTACGCTTTTTTATAAAGATTAATTTGTTGGTGTCAATAAGGTTTTCTTTTTCTGCATGCACTGGCGGGGATAATAGAATTTGCTCTTTATTTAGTCACCTTTTTGTGCAATAATCGAGAAACCAAAGGAAATCTCTTCTTTGAAGGTAGTTTGGATATTTGACACACTCTGTTGTAAAGTTTAATTAATAATTAAATTTACCTTTGAATATCTTCAAAAATTATTGCTCGTTTTTAAAGCTACATCAAACACTCCACTCATTCTTTCCTGTCATATCCAGTCATCCCAAGGTCGTCCTAAAGAAACGGGGCTGCGCTTCGTTTTTAACCCAATTTATGGTTATCAGATGATACAGTACGACTTCGGTGTGATGATTTTTTTCAAATCTTATTTTAAATAGCATCCAGAAACACCAATATAAAGAAAGGTCGAGTGGTATTTATTGGTCGTACAGTGAATCATGTCCTACAGCAAAAGGAAAGATTTGAGTATTTCTTGAGTTACAAGTATCCTGTAGGCGAAATCTCCGGAGCTAGTTCAACAGACTTTCCGCTCAAGTACCTCTTACAAAGCTACAATGTTGTGGTGACGACGGCCCAGGTTCTTGTCAACGCACTGAACAGTAAATACAAAGAGGAACGAGTTGAGCTGAAAGACATCAGTCTGTTGTTATTTGATGAATGCCATCACGCTCATAAGGAGCATCCTTACAACAAAATCATGGAAAGGTACCTCGCCTTAAAGTCTCAGCCAGGATACCAGCACTGCTTACCACAGGTATCACACAATGCGTGTCCACTTAAAGTTAAAGCTCTCATAAGCGACTACCTCTTGAATTCATAACTAACGTAACTAGAGCTGGTCGTTTACGAGAATGTGCTCCCTTGAGCGAGCGTGTGATGAACCTGTTGAGAGTCGCAGCTTACGAGAGCTTTTAGTAGAAAGGCTGTTGTTAATTACCAACACATCCAGGTTAAAATAGTATAGTTCTTAAAACTATGAAAGGTTTTAATAACATGTAGTGACGTGATACAACTCACTTTGACTCTGACGATGACTACCGCACCGCTAGTCGAAACGTCAGTCACTGTCAACAACAACAGTCCCATTCAGGACTACGTTCACCAAAACGACCATACTCAACCTACTTATTAAATAGCTCTTGTTTATTACTTATCACGATCGAAGTTACCGATCCATGCCTTGGTGCTTACGTTGTGTATTACCCAAAATTTGGTCAATAAGTAAAAATAGTTTTATTCAAGTGTATGATTTTCATGCATCATTTTTACCTCTTGCTGTTCGTGTGTAGATCGTCGGGCTGACTGCTTCGTTTGGTACGGGTAAAGCACCGAGTAGGGACAGAGTGGAAGAACATATAATTCTCGTATCTGCAAATTTAGATGCTGAAACCATTTCTACTGTGAGGAAAAACCAGACCGAGCTTAAGAAGTACGCAAACATTCCTGAACGAGCGACTCATCACGTGGAAAAGAAAAAGCAAGATCCATTTGAGAAAATCATCTATAAGGTAGCGTTGGCAATTAATTCTTGTCAAGACTGAGAATATTATATTAGTCTTGCTTTAACAGTTACGAGCCATCTGGTTTCTCTTACTCGTGACTTGGAAGGTTGGATACTTTATTTTTACCTTGCATGAAGGTAAATTCGTTAAGCACACTATTCAAATTGAATCTTAGTGCTGTTTAATTCAAAACACCAGTTCTCGGACAAGGTTTCCCAAGTCATGGTTCAATTGACCCTGCCTTATCTAAAAAGTCATCTAACCATCTATTTTTTCACCCTTATATTTGCGATCAAAAGAGTTAGTCACATTGATCAAACGAGCGAGCAGAAAATTAGTTTGGTCTGGAATTTGAGCAAGGTACAAATGACAATTATCAACTCGCACCGTAACTTTGCTGTTGTCTATTATACCCTTTTTAATTACCAAAGGGTGGCCAGTTTGTTTTAGTTTACTTTATCTTTCTTTTTTTAAGGTTATGACAGCAATAGAGGCCAGGATCAAGAAATTGAAAGGCAAGTCCTTTAAGGCAGTGCCCTCAGACAAAGGAGGTCAACAGTATCGTCAGTGGGTTGAAGAATTCTACAAAGATGCGGTGGCGGTTGGTGACAGGTACCTGGTGACCTACGCAGAACATCTCCGTGAATATCACATCTCGTTAACTTTGAATTCAAACACAAGAATAAAGAATGGTCAGAGATATCTCCAGACATACTTCGCTTCGTTGGATAGAGAAAAGTTCACGTCAATCGATGAAAATCTGGAAAAGCTCTTCCAGAAGGCTATGGAAGCGTTAGACAAATTCATCGAAAGGAATGGCGAGCCTGAAAATCCGAAGCTAGCGAAACTTAAAGAATTGCTGTTGGACAACTACAAAGAGCTTCAGCTAAGCGACAATGGCAAGCAAATCAAGGCGAGGAAAAACAGAAATGGAAGTGAAACCATTGAAGACTGGGCAGATGATAATGGTCCAAAGAAGGTAGGCAACAAGCAAGATGCAATGAATGGAGACGTGGAAGCTTTCAAACTGGCTGATGATAACAACACTGGAGCAACTAAAAGCAAAGGTGAAAAGGCAGGGAATAAGTCCTGTCAAGAAGAAAATGCCGTAAAAGATGATGACAAGACAGCAAATATCAGCTTGAAGACAAAGCAATTCGGTTCTGACACTACTGAGAATTCCTTCCATGTCATATCCAATCAAAATAACAAGCCCGAGGAAAGTGACAGTGGAATTTTGTGTGTACACGAAGCTGATACTGCTGAGGGTTCCCCGTCAGACGTCACGGCGGTGCAGTCAGATTTACCGGACGTAAGTGACAGTGAAGAAAAGGATGACCGTAAAGACGTCATTACCGAGGGTTCCTCGTTTGACAAGGCGAACAAAGAAGATAAGCCTGAGCAAACGGAAGCCGGCCGTCATCCAGAGTGGGACGGTCCAAAAGGAATTTTGTTCACTAGCACTCGTGAGGCAACAGAAGCACTCCTGGACTGGATAAAAGAGACTAAAGAACTTAACGCAGTGCTCAGACCAGCGCTACTAGTCGGCAGTGGAGATGGAACGAGTAAGTTCGTGTCGTACTTACTTTTACTTATACAACTGGTGCCACGTCGGTTTAAAGTGAGGGTAACACATGAATTTTTAGTTTTAATTGGCTTCTGTAAAGGCAAGCGTAGCAGCAATCGTTTGGAGCCGAAGCTTTTTAACGTTATTAGCGTAGCAGCTTGTACTGAAATATTTTGAGAAGCAGAATTAGCGCTGAAAATACACTAGTTTTCACGTGGAATTCTTTATAGTGTTCAGTCTTAGGAGATGAACCAGATGATACGTTGCTGATCACTACACTGATCACTGTATTTATGTTCTTTAATTTCAGTCGGCATGACAAAATGTGAGCAGGAACGAGTTGTTAAAAGGTTTAAAACTGGAGAAAAGAACCTTTTACTTGCGACTAGCGTAGCGGATGAAGGCGTGGACATCAGTGATTGTAACTATGTCATTCGCTACGACATGATAGGCGACGAGATCTCCTCAGTACAAGCACGTGGCCGTGTCAGGTAAGCGAATACCTTTCGTAAAATAAGCCTGCTATGTTCACGATGGTACATCTGTTTTCGGCATGTGTGTGTGTGTTGAGGTTTTTTATTTTTTTTTATCCACTAGGGCGGAATATGGAAAGTACAGCGTGTTGGTAGGTCATTCAGGAACCCGGAAGAGAGATAGAATAAGTGAATTTAGGGAAATTCTCATGACTGAAGCTCTTAATAAAATACAAATTATGGATCCGGAAACGTTTAAGAAAAAGGTGAGACCCGCACAGATAAGGTTGTTGGTATAGTCGGCAAAATATCCTTACGGCTCAGATGGGATCATTGGTGGTAGCACAGTATCATGCACTTTCAAAACGTTCAGTGTTTTAGATTAAGTCAAGACTGAATATTTAAGCAATAGAAAACGTTTTCCGTGTTTGCTTAGCCTGATATAAACACGAGAGGGGTTGGGAGAATTCGAGACAGTTATGCAAACCCGAGACGAGGTCGAGGTTTTGCATAACAGTCAGTCTGTCTTAGGTCCTTTTAGGATTCTGCATTTGGTTGACAGACCCCGAACACATGAGCATGGATATCCAATATCGCATCTTGTGCTTTATTAGATCCTTCACTTAAGGTGGCTTACTTAAGTTTTCACTTGAAAACTATCGACTTTTTCAAACTGGAAGATTTTTAGCAACTGAGGGACCCTACTGAACCGTTAATCACTGCAATTGATGTAAATTATCATTTTACCCTCTAAAAACATTTTGTGGCGTAGTATATTGCGAAATGTAGTGACCGAGCACCCAAACAGGGGACTGGAAACTAGACCTTTGAAGGCTTTTTTCTCAAAAACTAACCGTTCGACCCCATCTGACAATTTCAGGATTTATTTAGTACTTAAAAATAATTGTATTTAGAGAGAGAGAGAGAAATCCTATATACAGAATTTTTGCAAAAGCCAAAAATGTGGAATTTTGTCCCTTTTTATATTGACTAAAAAACTGTCTGTAGGATTTGTTTGAAAAAATGTTTATGGTTTCGTCTTTATGTTCTCTATTTAATCCTTAAAATCTGAATCCAGGTCATACGGCTAGGTTTGAGAAATTTAGCGTGGAAATGGTCTTTTTACGACCTCCCTGGACGAAAGCATTGCGCATGCGTCACCGTTCGGGGAAAACCCTGGTCACGAGGTCGCGCGCTTTCTGTTTTCCCGCCCTGGGACTGCCTTTGATTCACAGCGTTCTGCTGGCCGCCATTTCCAGGTTGTCAAGCCAAAAATGTGTTTTAGACCATGCGATTCTTGCACGGTCTGTTACAGCGTGATTTACTGACCACAACCGAACATTCAGTACTAAAAAGGGAATAATTTTATGCTGACATTTAATGGCGTTTTTTAAACCTCTCTTCATTCTGGATTTGTGGATGATAACACTGCTTCCCTTGTGAAACCGATCCGCATTTTGTCTTCTTCCCATGGAACGGATATTAGCATGAAAGACAACTATTGTTTTTACGTTTAAAGTCAACTGGAGCTTTGTGTCGCCGTATTGCTCCGTCAGTGACGACTTTGTTGTTCATAAGGACTTTGCTTTGGAACATGAAAGAAAGTTTATTTGTTAACAAAGTGGCTACATAGTTTCTCCAAGTATTAACGCGTGCAAACTGCATCGCGACAAACCCTCCTTCAGAGAAAGTCTTCTCGACAATTTTTTGTTGATAAAGTCATTGCTCGTTCTCGCCGGTCAGAAGTCTCTCATGGGAGCTATAAAGGTATTGACGTACGTCTGTTTTCGTGTCTGCTTGGCGGGCAAAATTAATCGTTTTGTTTATTACGTACCTTGTCAGTGGCAGTGCTGACAGTGCTGCTTTATTCTTATTACAACCACGGCATCACAGAAACCTTTATTTTCATATTCATAGAATTTTTAGATTTCACACATTTACAATTTATTGATGACAACTTGCCAAACGGATTGAAAAACCGAACCCCTTTTTAGTCTGGTGGCACGTGGTCCTTTGTTTCTTTGGCTCGAAGTCGAATCATTTTCTGTAAGCTTAAGTTTTTTTCTTGTCTGTTTCAAGCCCTTATTTTAAGTTAGCGTTTTCATTGCAGAAGCGATTGTTGTATTTTACAAATCATTAACTAGAACAGATGCTGCAGGTACAAAACCTATTATTATCCACTCGTTCATAAGGCGTTTTTCAGTTGTCGAAAATAACATAGGTGCTAGTGCGAAAATTTATCTCTTTGTCATATTCTCGAGCCGAAAACCTACGAAAACCCAGCAGTAATAAAAAAAAATTTTTACTCACACTTTCTGAACCTAAACTGATCTAAGAAGTTTGCTACAAAATTACTTTTTTTAGAAACCCTAGAATAATAGGGAATTTTATTCGGAAGGTGTTCATGTTGCTTGATCTCGGGGTTTTCCTTTTCTCGCTCGCGCGAGTGTTGTATGCGTGAGAGATCTTGTGTGGCTTGCTTAGCGCATGCGTCGCGCCCGCTGTTATTGAAAAAAAACTGTAGTAAGCCATCGTAACTGTTCTCCAAAATGGGAGGTGATCGCATCTGAGCCGTAAGGAATGTATTTGAGCATTCATTGCCAATGATTTATGCGATAGTTGTTAGTTTTATATGCTGCTTAATTTTTATAATCATCGTCATCATCATCAAAATCATCATCATCAACGCCAACATCATCCTATCTTCAGTGCGTGGGTAGAAGTTGTCGACTAGGTTACTCTATTCCATAATTTAAGTGTTCCACACAGTCTTTGCTCTGTTCAGCTCACAAGCTTTTTAAAATATTATGGTATATTCTTTCCGTATATTTCGATCACAATTATGTACCCTCGGTTTCCCGGGCCTTATAATTACATACTCACCAATAAAATTAACGCTAAAGAGAGTCCGATTCATGAATAACCGTGAGGTGTCATTGACAAACATAAGGGATCCTACCAGCGCACTTAACATTTAATTTTTGGTAGTCTACGTATATTTTATTCTTTTTAGGTAATAGATATGCAACAAAAGAGTTATCGAGACCGCTACCTGAAGAAGCACATTTATACTCTCAGTAAGTGCAAGCAATTCCCTGATGACGTCAGCTTTCTATGCAGGAAGTGCAAAGAATTTGTTTGCCAAACGCATGATGTCCGCTGCATCCAAGGCAGTCACCACGTGATCATTAACAATGACGTCCGGAATACAAAGGTACTTGTATCAAACGTACAATCAGTTGACAATTTCAGGAAAGTGGTGTATTCTAGTACTTTCATTTATCCGGTTAAGTGGGAAGGCGTTATTTGGTGCTTAAAAATGAAAGCTGAAAATTCACTGATCAATTGAAAGACTTTTGAGTACGTTTTGAAGTATTTTTCCCTACAGAAAGAAAAGTGTCTTATCTTTCTTTTGAGTCACAGTTTATTTGCATAATTTCACTTTTTCGATCGCCGTGCGTGGCTCATCCTCGGAGACCCATGGGCGGTCAGTTGGGTCAATATAAACGGCGGCGAAAGTTTTTAAAGGAGGGGTTGGGGAGCCCCTGGGATGCTACTCTTATCGAACTAGTTGCAAGACTTATTCGAATGCTTGTCTCCAGTCAGAGGCCAGCTTCTATAGCGCTGCTTTTGTGATCTTCTTACACGAAGTAGTTTATACTGTTCCCCTGTACCTATCTGGTTCCTGCAGGAAAGCTGAGAAGAGTTTCTATTTTTATCAGTGAGTTTACTCTACCAGTTTCATTCGATCCTCTTGTATCATTGAGGAGAAAAATTTGACAAAGTTGCATTAAAAGGGCGAAAAAATTTCTCCCGCAGGTGCCTAAAAGGAATGCCGAGCAGGCGTAAACAGCCACGCAGACCATTTTGCATGAACAAGCCTAGAAGTACTCCGGTGTTTATGAATTTACCTCTCGATCAGTCTGATTTCTTTAATTGGTGCATTTTTCGTTTCGTTTTGTTTTGCTGACATGCTAGATTATGGGGTACGATTTCGGTATAACCCCCATTCATTGATTATGCATGCATGTTTCCACTCTATTCATTTACTCAGCTATTTATGTGAAATAGTATGAAATTGCAGCATGCGTCATAAATGTATAACTTAATACGGAAAATTTACCAGTTATAGAATTTCTTTAGTTTTTTGGGCCCCATTTTCGCTGAAAAATTTTCTCGAAGAAAGCTCTCCTGCACGAGCCAAACATGTCCGGCGAACGGTCGAGGTTGCGGGTAAGCTGCTTCTTCTTATTTTTTGTGCCCAATAAGAGACAAGCATACACACACAAAAGTAAAAAGCAAAACAAACAAAGAATTGTAAAATTTATAAATCCACTTGCTTCTTTCATTTCAAAGGTGGACATCAAAAATCATCCCAGTCCAAAGAAAATTGATGACATAGAAATGAACAAGAAAATCTTTTGCAAGAATTGTGGTGAGGATTGGGGCGTTACAGCTCTTATCAGCGGGGTGGAGTGGATGTGTATCAAGATTTGCAGTTTTATTCTGGAGTTTCCAGGAAAAGATCAACCACGAAGGATGTACAAAAAGTGGAAAGACTTGCCTTTTGGCATCAAAGAAGCAAGCATGGAAGAGATTTTGAAACAAAGCGGTGACAAAGGACCGGGAGATGACCTGCTGGATTTCAACTTTAATATTTGAATGAATATATTTTGCAATGAAATAATCATGTGGTTTGACTCTAGAGGAGAGCGAGAAATTTCCACTATTATCTGTTAAACGAAATACTGGCTAAACTGTCTTTTCATTTCATTATTTTGCTTTTAGTCCCCTAGGACAGCCATGAAAACGCAAGATAGCTGGTATATTAATCCGACGTTTCTTGCAAAACTTTTTGCCAGTCTTTCACTGCAGAAGGAAGCTGAGTGAGATAGAAATGACAAGGCCATAGCCAGCGAGTAGTCTAGGATAAAACACTTGTCGATTCTTTTAAAGTTTTCTGTTTGAATTGAAGGGTGAAAGGAAGGCTTTAGTAAAAAGCAGCTATACTATCCAGCATCAATATTGTTAAACTGAAGGACCTGTACGTATTAAATCTGCTTTGTTCTGTTGAAGCCATGTTATGTTTGTAACAGGATAGCTGCCTCGGCCCCAGTCGCTAGCGATCGCTTTTTTGGGGGGATATTTGAGTTAATTATTTGGAATGCGGGAGCGTAGGGAGTATGGGGAGGGGAAAATCACACCATTTAGCTCCGTGCAAGGTTGAAAAATCACGTTTGGGAGTACTTGCTTGTTCTTGGTCCTTAAGTAAATAAAAACAGCAAAAAAGGATTAACCATCCATTTTAAATTCAAAGTGGTGATGGAGGGTGCTAGAAAATGACGAAATATGTATATCCCACATGTACTTACTGTCGATTGATAATTCGCCTATGAAAACGTATAAATCTTCCAGCGTATCTTCTAAATAGTCTTTCATTGATGGGAAGGGCCCTTCTTCACCTAAAACCCCCGCCATTCTCGGTATATGGTAGATTTTTGATATTCGCCTCCTCTTAAGACCACTGTAATACCTAGGGGAAATCATAAAACAAAGGTTATGCAAAGTTTCGGGTGGCAAACCAGGTGTATTATGGGACATGTGCAATTGGCGAATACCATTTCGGAGACTCCCATCGTCGCTTCCTGGCACTTGCGCTTCTCGCTTAAATCTTTTAATCGAAACAAGAAACTAGCAAACAGCTTTCTTGACGAAAAATGCATTACCTCGGAAGAATAGCGAGATTTTCAAAAGGTGTCTGAGCGAGTGGATCATCAGCTAAACGCATCTGCTGTTCAACTGACAAAAACAAAGGTTAGTGAAGTGTTTCATTCTAAATTAAATCAGCGTGAACTGAACCAACCCAATCCTATCTCAATTCTGGATACCATTATACCAACTTACACCAAGGAGTAAAAATATGAGAACTAAAAGTATTAGAACATACTAGAAATACGTGTAAATTGTTCTCGTAGACGTAACAGGATTTTGTCATGAAATAAACAAAATTTGAAACGTCCAGAAATTACAACCTTTTAGACAGTCAAACCATGAAGCCCATAGCTAAGTGACTACCTAAAACACAGAATAGGCTATCTAAGACAAAGTCATCTAACTTAGCACTCACGAAGCGTCTTATGCTTGGCACAAAGTATTCTGGTGACACGAGCTCAACTACATACCTGAGTTTTGTCTGTCAACGCCTTAGGTAAATCACATACAGTGAAACCTGTATTAAGCGGACACCCTCTACTTAACGGACAGTAGCCGAAGTCCCAAAATTTATTTCCCTTATTTGCTTGAAATGAAACCTTTATTAAGCGGACACATCTATTAAGCGGACGCGGACACCTAAAAAGTACCTGAAATGGTCATTTCTGTTGTTACCAACCTGAATTAAACGGACACTTGTAATCAAATTCCACCACCCAACATGCCAGAAACCGGAAATGCGAAAGATTTCCTCGAATTGCCACCCACAAATGTTTCTATTTTTACATTAAAAAACGCGACTTGACGAATTTATTTGATTAGTTTCACAGTACAGTATTGTTTTCTATTTCGTTTTGTTTGTATAGAGCTTGTTTCACTCATATGATTTCTTCAAATTTGAGTTGAAATCTATGTTTATGGTACTATGATCAACTGGTCCTCTTTAATAAAGAAATTAATGCAAACGTGTATAGTCGAAGTCTCTTGGTGTATTTTTTACGTTTCCACTGTTCATTTGAATGTCATTTGACACCTCATATGACGTTATCTATCGCAACCTGTATTAGGCGGATACCTTGTATTAAGCGGACACTACAGCATTCCCCGTGGGTGTCCGCTTAATACAGGTATCACTGTTCCGAAAACAACTCGTAATATTTCCACACTTAACACGGGCGAAACATCGTCAAATTACTCCAACAAAACTCTCGCTTTCTTCACATTAATCGTCACATGGAAACTTTTCTCAGTCGATTTATTCAAGATCCCGGATGTACACCAGCCGCTGAAAAGGAGACACTCCTGTCAGTCTGTTTGCTGGAGCGTATTCAGAGGGGCCACAATAGGTTTGGCGGGATGCGGGATTTAGCTATTCAGTTCGTGGTGATACTTGGGATGCGGGCTGAAAACAGGAGCGGGATGCCGGAACTTTAATAACGAGCGGAAGCGGGATTTCCTATTTTTATGGGGATGGGATGCGAGAATCGTAAGGGAAAAATAGCGGGATACGGGAATTTAGTTTTGTCTTGACTAAAAATTTGTTAGCCTTGACTGAAAGAAAATGGTTCTTTAGTGTGTATACCGCCTTTGTAGTCAAGCGACGAGTGTCAAAAGAAAGTAAGACCTGTCAAATTTTGCCCATTATCACCTTTGTGTTTTGTTCGTCTTTTCCGGTTTTGCCATTTTTGTCGCTTTCTTCACTAGGAAAGAGGTATCAAATCACTGAGGTTAGAAGTCATTGATCAGCACTGATTCCTGTTTTGTTGACGGATTTGACCTTTTCTGCTTTTAACTGGACGGACCTGTCGGACGTGGACGATCCTTTGGACTGACCGTTTGTTACAAAAGTCCGGCCACGGTATGGACACACCAGAACTGGTGGAAGTGGGCAATGACGACAATGTGGTAGACATCATAAATCGTATGGCTCTGTATTACGTAGAAGGTGCCAGCGGGAATGCGTTTCTTCCGAGAGAAAAATTTAGAGCTCCTGTTTCAAGGCAAGTGAAGACCTTGAAAGTCGTAAAAGAAACAGTCAGGTGGAATAGACCTGAGTTTAAGAGTTCAAGAAAACTCAAAAGAGGTCTGAGTTTCAACGACTTCATTATCCTTGTAATAGATCTAAAAGAATCTATTATACGGTAGCCTGGAATATCAATGGACTTTGTGTCCCTCGCTACGGTCGTCAAAGGGTCGCACTTTTGGATGGAGAAGCAAACGTCCTGCTGGGAAGGGTGTCCGTATTTGGTCGTGCTATTCGATTCAACAGCACGTTTATGTTTTTATAAAAGAGACCATTTTCTCACTCTTTACAACCAGTTTGATTATATACATTTTCCATGTCCTTCACTCCACATAAACAATTGACAGAATTGGCTTCATCGCCTAAAGGAAACTAGCAGCAATGCAGTTGAATCATCGCGAGACAGACAGATAACATCAGTCTACCTAACTTCAAAAATACAGGACTTAAAATATCGAAGTAAACTTGACCGATGTGCGGACGAAAAAATAAGCAAAACAGAAAATAAAGTTACGGTCGCTTATTGTGTTGTTGAGAACCTTGACCATCAAAACTGACAATTGTTAGCAGGTAGGTCTTATATAACGTCTATTTCAATAATCAAGGAAAAAATTTCGTAAAAAAATGGGACGGGATCGGGATTCGAGCGTAAAATAAGGCAGGGTGGAGGGATTGAGAAGAAAAAAAGGGGGGAAAGCGGGATTTGAGAACCCGTATTGTGGACCCTCTATTCAGTTGATATTCGGTAAAAACAAATAAATACAAAATACAAAAAATATATATATATTATGCTCCACCACAAGACGCGGTAAAGGTATATGAGAAATTTCTATTGCCATGTTTAATAAACCCAGTCAGATATATACATATATATATCTAGCCGATTCTTTAAAAACCAACCTAACGAAACTTGCAGTCATTTGAGTGAAAAGGCGTCAAAAGGTACGTTCCTTAAGCCTGAGGAGCTTCAAAATCATAGTAACGAAGGAAAAAGAAAGGAGAACAAGAAAAAGCGAAGAGAAGGAAAAGAAGAAAAGAGAAAAAAACCTTTGGACTCTTAGTTTTTTTAATAGCTAGTTTGGAGAGTTTTAGGCCAAAAAAACTGTTGAAGGCAACTGTTGTTTGTTTCCAAACAATTCCGACAATCTTTCAAAATGTGCAGGGCAGACGCCTTTTCAGGCTATTTGGCATAAATGCTGCTCATTTCGCAGAATTTTCTAGCTGGAGTTTTGATAACGTTACCGCCAAATGGACCTTTTTGCCTTCCAAAGTTTTTTTCTCTTCTCCTACTTTCCTTCTCCTCGCTCTTCTTTTTCTTCTTTCCTTTTCCCTCGTGACTGTGATTTTGGAGCTTCTCGGGCTTTTACAAAACCTGCCTTTTGACGCCTTTTCACTCAAATGACTGCGAATCTCGCTTAGTTGATTTTCAAAAAATCGGTTAGATATATATATTTTTATATCTACCTAGAGTTTTGAAAACCGGGTTGCCTGAAATCTGAAGTCAAGTCCAGCACATTGCATGCAGGCAATCTTTCAAAGCATAATTTGTTTAAAGCCGGGTTGCTTTAAGTGTAGAAATAAAAATCTCCCTTATCCCTGTTTTTCAAAACTAGTGTCTCCTTCGAATTGAGGGGGGTTTGTGTTCAGATGGGTATCGTCTTGTTGCACAGCCACAGGGCGATCTGCTGGTATGCATTTGGGGTAACTTGGTTAAATTCCAGGGGGCTCGGGTTGCTTCAAAGTTTGATTTGTTACCGCACTGGGATGCAGTTTTTTTGTGCAGTTTGCATGCCAAACACTGTTGCTTATGTCCCAGTCAGCAATTAAATTGGCGGTTGGAGCTGACCTCGTTTCTTTGAGCAAGTTTGTTTTGGATTGTTCTGGGAGACCAGTGGCAATGAAAAATGGGTTGAATTGGGGAAATGGCTTTGTAATCGGTGACGCTAAGACTTAAACTGTCCCTTAAAATGTCTTATTTTCCAGACTAATGAGGAAACCTTCACTTGTGACACCTTTAAGACAGACGTTTCTACCAAGTGGAATCTCGTTTATTCAAAAATTTTTTTTGGAGTTGAGATTTTACTTTTTCCAGTGAGAAGGGCCATTAAATCACTGAGGTTTTTTAGCAGCCCGGTTTTCAAAAAAACAGGTATATAATTTACTAGATAATTAATTTGTTCTTTTAAACAACTTTAGGCCCCGTCCACAATTATCCGGATATTTTTTAACCCGCAACTTTTTCTTTGCGTAGTCAGAAATTTCCAAATCCACACTTATCCTTGCGAAATTTACAAAATTAACGGTTTTTCGCGATAGCGTTGCGAAAACTACAGAACATATTGCCTAGTCCCTGTAAGGCGTTTTCCCATTCCCTAGCGGTAAATTCATTCTCGGTGACGTATTCGAGGCGAACGGCTAGGAAACGCCTAGAGAAAAACAGAATGCGCATGCGTTCGTTGTTTTTTGAAATTCAAATTTTTTAACAACCGTCGTGGATATCTGCGGGATCGACTTTTGCCGAAGGGCTTTGAAAAGTGATCAGAATGTTATTCATAGTCCTATGAAGATTGATACTGTTCCTTCAATCTCATCATTCCAACTGAGCTATCAGAGTTTGCCGCTCGCGAATTTTCAAAGTAAAAACAATATTGACCCTCTGTGTAACTGAGACCTCAAATCTTGAATAATCAGAAGAACCATACTTTCAAATAAAATTCATTAGCTGCGTATCAAAAAGTGGTCAGAAGCCGAATCTAAAAATAAAAATTCTATAAAATTGGCCCACATTCACAGAAGCAATGCGTGTATGAGAAGCATGCATGCGTTGTCTCAGGATCGTGTTTTGAGCTTATGTTAATCAATGAAAGAACACACAACAGTAGACAGAGAAATTATTTCTCGAAAAATTTTTATTCCAAGGCCCATAAATTAAGACTTAAAAACAATTCGCGTAACCCAAATTTGGCTCGTGGATCCGCTCACGCCAGTAAAATCGGCTGTCAGAGCACATCACAAAAATTATTCAACACAAATCTTAAATCAGGGCGCTCAAGCCGATCTCAAAATATTTTCAACGTCTAAGATAAAATATTTGTTCATTTATCTTTGCCTGAATGCAGCGAAGCGTAATGAAACAAAAGATAAATGGTTTCTTGAATTCCCAAGCACAGGTGCATTTGTCGGCAGTGTGTTTTAAGTGCCGGCATGAGATTATGAGAAGAAAGTGTGATATGTAAAGTAGCAAGTATATAGTCGCTGAACAGTAAAGAAGTTTCATTGTGGATTTTTACAAGCGGACAGTTAAATTTTTGTTCTTTTTTATATTCTGATTGAAATCCTGTAATCCATTTCCTCGTAACGATTTTAGTTGTGTTTTCCTGATGATTGACAGTTATTATAAGTGGTTTTGTTTATTCATTTACTTTGGCCGGATCAAACGTATACAGTTTGTTTGATTTTTTGGTGTCTAAACAGTGTAAACAGTTGTTTTTGTTTTGTGATCAGTTGGTTAGTTCAATAAATGGGCTAAGAATTGTCTGCTTATCCCGCACCGCATTTATGGTTGTCAGTTTTTTGGGTGCGGGGAATTCAAGAATCACTAATACCTCATTTTCTTGACTATAGAGTACAAAATGTACCTGAAAATTCTTCAAAAACTTCGCTGCTTGATGGCGTTTCAAAACAGGCCAAGCGCTCCGATCGGCTGTGATGAAAATTTCGTGTATTTTGAATTTTTCGAAGGACAATTTTATAAAGGAAAGCGTTCCTTTGTCAACTTGCAGAAAACTTAGCATTCTTTTGCAGTTTCCTTTGCCATCTGTGTGTTTTAGCGGTGTATTTTTAACTTAGAAATGCGAAACACTGGTCTTGTTTACCATCGCCATTGAGCTGTCTTACTTTTGTCTCACTTTTGAGCATTCTTGTCTAGGCCTCACATTTTCGCTTGGACCACGTGACCCGAAACGCTTTCGCAGCGCGGAATAATGAGGCCGAGGGACTAGGCAACAGAAGATACAGAATTAACAATTTTTCCAAGCGACGCTGCAGGTATGCTTTCTTTATAAGCGGAGTACGCCGTGTAAATTTTGATTGCAATAAGAGAAGACTATAACGTTAAGCCAAGTATACCTTGCAATATCGAAAACTCTAAAACGTTGCGTACCGCGTGGACATATGTCTATTCATCTTTCTCGTTCGCCGTGTGAATTTCGAATGCATCTACCTCCAAGAAAAAAGACTCGTTCGGCGAGTCAATTGTAAATCCAATTATTGTAGCTCCAAGGACATTCCTCCCTCCATAAGCGAAATGCGTCATTACAAGGGCAACAAGAGAAACATGATGTGAATCGGACGCTGCAGGTAAGCATTTTTCTAGAAGCCTACGGGCTAAACTTTAATAGTACCCGGCCATTATACCCCCGCAAGAACACCGGCTACCACGGTTCGCGGTGCAATGAAGCGAAACAAGCACAGCCGCTACACATCTAATATAACCCCAACTTCAATCCATATAAACTTGAAAAGACATGACTGCGTGAAGGCCATTTTGTTCCTGACAAACATGCCAGAATCTGGCCAGAACAACGCGTCATAAATTAGCCAAACTGGAGCGTGACGTTCAAGTAGTGAACGTGGAAAGAGCCAGAACAATGGACTGGTAACATGTGCTTTATTTTTCCTCCTCCTCTCGTCTCGCGATTCGCGCAAAATGCAGCGTTCGCCTCGCTGAGATCATAAAGCGCTAGACTCGCCGACAAATCGACCTCCAAGTTTTTCTCGAGCGCTAAGCGAGCGAGAGAGTGGGATCTTCGTGCTGGGGCGTACTACCGGAACCGGAAACGGGAAGCAAAGGACTTTGAGAAAGTCTATTAAATGAAGCACCTGATATGCAGTTTTAATGAACACGTGATAGTTGAAGTTATAGCAACAGCAGTCAATTAGCACATAACAACCCGTCCAGGTTAATGAACTATGTAATATTTTTCTTCAGTTCTTTCTGGGCGCTAGGAAATTTAATCTCTTCCTTATCCGCCCTCCTCAAGGCGAAGAACTAAATGAGGACTACAGTCATTTACTAGACAGGTAAGTTTAAGAATTGGAATACATACTACTATTCTGGCGCTTGTGACTCTTTTCAGATTTCTACCTTGTTTGAAAGCGAATACTGAGTTGAGTTAATTTCGTTTAACAAATCAAGTTGAGCAATTTTATTATATTATTACTTTTAAATGTTACCTTCGGCACCGAAGCCTTTGTTATAGTTTTGATGTTTAAACTCTACAATAACAAGCTCGATCGCTTCCCGAGTTTATTCAAAAGACGAACACTCTTGAATCCATGCGCATTGATTAATAGCCAGGATCAATCGTGCTTCTTCAACAACTTTTGATAACGTTCTATCTGAAGCAGAGTTTCATTCCGCGGCACTTAGTTTTCAAGCTTTAATACCATTTCTACTTTTTCTCAAGATAAGTGCGGTTTAGTAACCAACTAAGTCCTTCATTGCTCGGGTCAGTATATTCTCAGTCTTGGAAAACCAAAAAATCTTTTAGTACGCTTTGGATAGCCCTGGATCTCAATAATTGGACAAAAAATTGTCAAAGAATGATTATGATATGATGTAATTGAGATTCAATGAATCCTATGAACACAATGCCAGCTTGCATTTGAAAGCGAAAATAAACGGCCACATCTTTGATCAACCTTATAATACCATTTCATTGTTGCTCTAGCTAGTCCTCCCAGTGTAATCGCCGCAGAGCAATCAAATTTTTATGTGTGCTTGCAAACTTGGTATGTAGAGACAGAGAAATTAACCTCTGATAAATTTTACATTTTATTGCATTGTTTAGTTCATTTGTAGCTGGATTGGAAAAAATTGGGTGCTTGGAAAAAGCACTATTTGTGAAAGTACAGTTATGCAAATAAGGACGTTGTTTTCCTTTATAGTTCATTTTATGATTAACTCTCACGTGAGAGTTTGTCTGCTAGATATGCGTTATTGACCAAGCGTGAGGCTGGATGTTGGCTAAGTTCCTTTTTGGTTTTTATATATTGACCAAAACGAAGTCTCGGTCAATAAGAGATTTATTATATGACCGAAAAGAGAAGAAGGCAATATGGACCCATCTTGCCCCCTTGGGTAGCTAATCAGAACGTAGGATTCGCTTCATCTTGCCCGCTTGCGGATTCAGCCATATAAATAACTTGGTTATTGACCCAGTCGATTTTTCAGTACTGACCTAGTACGATGTACGTATTCACTTAGTCAATGGGTTAACGAATTTTGTTATTTTATTTGATTCAAGTCATGGGAAAAAAAAAAGAATTTGTGAGATCAAACTAGCCGGTAAATATAGTACTTTAGAGTATGACACTGTTTGCATGTAGGAGGAAGCCAAGAGCACTCCCCTCTGCAGGGAACCTAACGCTGCATTAGCTTATCATAATCAACTGTTATTAAGCTGTGTTCCTTGAATCAGATGGAAGACGGATTACCTTGTCGGTTTCAAATATTTTTTAATATATAGATTTAACCAGGACTAAAAGCGAAGCTCTGATTAATAATACTCATAAACAACAAAAAAAATTAAATCATGTAATGCTAAACGGGAACGGAAATGAAAATGGCATCAAGATCAATAGATCTAATTAGTAAAATGAGCCAATAAACCGCCATGTTTACATGTCAATCAAAACTAGGAGTGCCTTGAAAATTAGTGGCGCCCAAACAAAATTGTTTTCATTATTACAACACTGGAAAATGCAATTCCATGGGAAGACACTTGGAAAAAACACAAGAGTGTGGAATAAATTTTTTAATGAAATGCATTGAAAAAACACTTGGAGATACATAAAAAAAAGCTCTTCTCGATCGCTTGCAAAACTACTCGCTGAAATATTCATCCGACTAAGAGAATAGTACCACGAGCAACCAGCTGCAAATACAGGCCATGGACCTATTCCTAAGGTTCTCGTTAAGCGAAACCAGTATGTGGTTTTAAACAACCTCACAGACAATTTTTGCACAAGGTTCCTGTACGGCGACCGAGAGAATGATTTTAGTTTGTAATTGCATTAAAAATAAAATTCACAGTAATTTCGACGGCTTCAGTAAAAAAAAAACAAACATATTTTCGTTCACATTATCCGCCATATTTTAGCTGTGGACTGCCCATCTAGACGTGACTCAGCCTTCAGGGACTGTGCAACAATTAACAGGACCCCTGCAAACAAAGGCAATTTAGCACTAACTTTTCTCTTCGTCACTTCAAATTATAACCAACCCCCCGACTTACATGTACATGAATTCATCGACACTCCTTTTGCAATGTAAACTTTTTCGACGGCTGCTATATGAACAGTATCACAAAGCGTCTTTCAACAAAGCTAAAGTCCGATTGCGCATCGTCTTCTCAGTCGAGAAGGCGGGAGGTGTACTCGTAAGCCGCTATTCGCATAATTTTCGCAAGGGCTAAGGTTCACTTGTCCTGAAGGTCACCTGACACTCCCTTTGGGCTAAAAATATATTTAGACTTAATCACAATTCCTCCAGAGGGGACACTACCCCTGTTAGTTACATTTGTCTTAGAAAGGTACACCCCCTTCTTGAGATCCCGGATACACCCCTGTTCAGTTAANAAAAAAAAACAAACATATTTTCGTTCACATTATCCGCCATATTTTAGCTGTGGACTGCCCATCTAGACGTGACTCAGCCTTCAGGGACTGTGCAACAATTAACAGGACCCCTGCAAACAAAGGCAATTTAGCACTAACTTTTCTCTTCGTCACTTCAAATTATAACCAACCCCCCGACTTACATGTACATGAATTCATCGACACTCCTTTTGCAATGTAAACTTTTTCGACGGCTGCTATATGAACAGTATCACAAAGCGTCTTTCAACAAAGCTAAAGTCCGATTGCGCATCGTCTTCTCAGTCGAGAAGGCGGGAGGTGTACTCGTAAGCCGCTATTCGCATAATTTTCGCAAGGGCTAAGGTTCACTTGTCCTGAAGGTCACCTGACACTCCCTTTGGGCTAAAAATATATTTAGACTTAATCACAATTCCTCCAGAGGGGACACTACCCCTGTTAGTTACATTTGTCTTAGAAAGGTACACCCCCTTCTTGAGATCCCGGATACACCCCTGTTCAGTTAAGTAGAAACAAGCTAACATATCATGTGACCAGATTTGTCCATGGTAGCTACTAATTATTGCCGGTTCTTTTGTTAAATTTTGATCACTTATAAATCACGTATTGCTTATATTAATTCAACCCCAGAGAGAAATAAGTATTATCGTTTGTGAGAAAGTTAAAATTAAGAAAATTAAATACCACCCCATCCTCGTAATATAGAAACTTACATACTGTATTACCCTACCTCCCTCAGGCCACGATTTAACATGGTGCCCCCTCTGGTTTAACACTCTCCTTCTAATAATTACTGCACAGTCACTCAGGCTAGAACATCGGACTTATCCCCTCAACAACATGCATCTCGGACGTTTTCTATAAACTCTGTGTTCTGTTAAATTCTGTGGCTTTTGAAGGTTTTCTATACATTTCAATAAATAAATACATTTTTTTCTCGCTGTTGGTATATTTTGCCAGGTCAACTGAGGTAACAAAACCTGGTATGTTGGGAGAAGACAACTGGGAGTTCCTCTCGCACATGCAATTCACTGCTTTTTATTTATTTATTTGTTTGTTTGTTTTTTTCTTTAGTCACTCACACATAACATAACATAACATAACATTAAAAACTTTACAAAAGGTGTTAATTTAAAATGTGAGTTAATGTGACAAGGAAGGCTAAAGAAGCTGGGAGTTTAATTGGCTTCCTTAAGGTTGATTACTTATTACTTACTTGAGTGCAGAGTGTACAGAAAACATAAAAGTTAAGTGACAGAACGACTACCAATAAGATACTTTTTCAGCTTTTTAAAAAAACAAATATGGAAGAACAGCTGGTTATTGAAATGGGCAACAAATTCCAGATTGTCTTTCCTAAACAAAGGATACTGTGCTGCTTAATGTTAGTTCTACAAAAATGAGGTCTATACTGAGGCTAGTCGAGTTTCATAATGGTGGAACTGATTACTACTCAAAAAGAGGTTACGAAAGCTACTAATTATAAGGCAGAGGATTATGGTGATACGAATTCATAAATGTAGCAAAGGAAAAAGAATTAAGACGGAATCCATTAGGAAATTGAGTAGTTTTAGTTTTCGATCATTGGACAAAAACCTTGTACCAGAATAATTTAAACAACATCGCATTCTTTTATACATTTTTCAAGAGGTATAGACATAATTAAATTAGTTAGCTGTAATAACAACAAAGACTATTTCTCATGGGAGCCCGAGAAAAAAAAGGCAAATTTTACACGAATTGTGAAAACACAGGTAAAATTCTGAAAATTTCATGTGTAAGATGTCGTTTTGAGAAATTTGACAGTTATTTTCTCGGGCTCCCATGAGAAATAGTCTTTCGTGTTATTACAGATAACTAATTACATCTTTAGCCCTTGAAAAATGTAAAAACGAATGTGATATTCTTTAAATTATTCTGGTACAAGGTTTTGTCCGCTGAAAATTAAAATTACCTCAATTTCCTGATGGATTCTATCTTAATGCTATTTATGTCAAGGGCTTAAAGTTGGCTTAATAATGGAGAGGTATTTCCTAGCTAGTGAGCTTTTGCTATGAGCCGCACTTTGCGCTTTTGGAAAAGTAAATACAGTTTTGGTTGGAGCGGTAGGTGGAGGACCAAGCAATATTACAGTGTGTTAGGTTGGGATATTCTGGAGAGTAATATAAGGTCAGCAGTGTTTTGGATGATAGGTAAAAGCGAGCTTTCGCAATAATCCCCCCCCCCCAGATTTCGAGATCTTTTTAGAAACAAAACTTAAATATGAGATTCACACGAAAGGTGCTGATCAATAATAACATCTAAGTTCCACGACTTGCTTATATATTTTCCATATATATTTTCCATAACAAGAGGGACATTAACATCAATTTTCTTTAGCCTTGGATGAAAACTCATTTAGTTCGTTTTAGCCAAATTTAGAGATAACTTATTCGCTTTATTTTGCACGTTCATTTATATTGTGGTCAGTATTCCTATGGGAACAAAATATATTTGTATCATCAGCAAACAGTAAAGATTGAGTCAGGCTAGAGACATCAGAAAGATGTAAATATTGGACAAAAGGGGTCCAACGATTGAGCCCTGTGGGACGCCTCATGAAACATTTCCGTAGCAAAATCGATGGGACCCAAAATGGACAAATTGAGTCGGATCCTCAAGATAGCTTTTGATCCACGACAAATCAGCGTCCCCAATACCATAGTGTTGCATCATGTTGCAGTTATTTTCTTATGATTAAAGGGTACAGTGTCCCGATTGTGCGCACGTGCGAGCGTCATCTGTGTTTTCTTCAAAAGACAATAGAACTGTCATATTGACTCGACAAGATTTCCTTCCGGACCGCACCGCCGACGGAGATTTGTTGTTTACATTCTCAAGTAATGTTTTAGACTTTCGAAGAAGTTTTTGGTCTAGCGGCTCGAAGACTCATCGCGATTTTGTCTCTAGCAGGGCCGCTTCGCTTCCCGAAAATCTCGTTCCGCTCGCTTTTAAAACAGCTTTTCTAATGTGAAACTCGTGTCAGAGGTCAATTGTACCAAGTCCAGCAATATTTGCCTGATTTGCTCGCGTTCTAGCCTCAAACGTTTGAAAGATATATATAAATATGCAATCTCAACGCGATGAATTATCGCAAAGGTTAGTCAAAAATTATATTATGATTTTTCTAAACATGTAGCGACTGTTTGTTTAATTTTGTCGGCCGTAGGGAGGTTCATTTCAAAGTTTACTAACTCGTCGTTGCAAAATATTCTGCTTCACGAAGCTTAATTCCACAAGATCTATCTCCTCAGTCACATCCATGTCTCAATGGTTTCTTTCTTAAAGTCTCTATTGTTGCTGTTTCATTTGTGCGTATTCCTTTCACAATTATCTGAGCTTGTATGGAAGCTGGTAGAAGAAATAAGCCTTCAATCGCCATAAAAGCGCTTCCCACCTTTTGGTCCTCCAGCCAACCGCAATAAAAGTAACGGCAAAAAATCCCCATTTAGTCCAAATCGAAACTCAAAGGGAACAATATATCATTGATCTGTAATCCTGAGAAGTTTTAGTGTAGTATCGAACTCGGCCAAGCGCGATGCAAACGGATTTTGCGAGGTTCTCTTACTCTCCTCGCATCTTTTGATTTCGTGAAATCCTGTCCAAAAATCAAACAGGGGCACCCAACGAGAATATAGTTCAAAACCGCTTAAAAATAGAACTGTTAAACGTATTTTAGTATTTAAACGGTAGATATAGGCATATTTTTATCCCCTAAAAATTTTTCATCTGTTCGGATTTCCTAGCTGAAAGTCTAGTGATTATAATTTCTTGACAAGCATACAATGTCATAGTTTGACTTAGTAGACAAAACAGGCTCAAGCTGAACATGCTATAAACAGGGGTACCCAACGAGGATATAGTTCAAAACCACTTAAAATAGCATTGTTAAACATATTTTAGTATTCAAACGGTAGATATAGGCATATTTTTATCCCCTAAAAATTTTTCATCTGTTCGGATTTCCTAGCTGAAAGTCTAGTGATCCGAAAATTATAAGGATCAAAACTTACCTTTTCGAAAATTTCAGCTAGAAAAAAGGCTCCCGAAATTTCTAGGTGACCTTTTCAGGGTAAAAGTCCTTTAAAAGTAGGCAATTATACCATTTTTTATGTGTTCGAAAAACCTAGGAGAGGCAGGCAAGCAAGAAATTTTACAACAAATGTTCCGAAAATTCTAGGTCTCAAATCGTCTTCCGAACAGATATTTTTCCGAAAATTGTCGTTGGGTGCCCCTGATCAAAGTTTGGTACTTGTGCAGTAACGGGATGCTTTTCCTTTAATGGTATCAAACGCCTTAGATAGACCTAAGGAGATGCCTAAAGTTGATTCATTTCTGTCGATTGAAGCTGATGCAGTTGAATGATTATTACGGAATCCAAATTTTTTCGAGTATAAGATATTATGCCAGTTTAAAAATTCAATCAGTCAGCAGAACATGACTTCCTCAAAAAGTTTAGAAAAAGCTGGAAGAATTGATATTAGCCTGTACTTAAAATTGTTAGATCATCTTCCTTAAAAGCCGGAATAACTTTAGAGATTTTGAGAGATTCGGTAAATACACCAGTAGACAACGCTTTCGGGAAAATAGGTCATAGAAGCAGGAAGGTCACAATTACGTTATTCATTTTGCTTCTAATCTGTTGTTCTTCCAATATAGAGAAAGTTAATTGCTTAAACTAAATAATGAACACAAATTAACCATTTACCTTATTCATTACCTTCTCGCAGTTTCCAAAGAACAGCCTCCTTCAGTTCGAAAATATGGTAGAACCAGACACTTACCGGAGGAAAAACCTTTATCTTTTGAAACCCGAAAATGTTGAGAGACGTAACGGCGAGGTATTTACGGGAAATTTAATGCAAATATCCAGTCTTCGACGTTCAGAACAGTTTAAAAACGCCCTGTTCTCAGACAACATGTCTGCAATGGATGTAAGAGTGAGATTGGAGGAAGCGTTTCCCGAACTTTCAAATACAAGGTATAATTAGTAGATTGCTGTGATGGATTTGACAGAAATGAAGATTTTGCTTTTCTATCTCCCGGTACACAATTCAGTCATATATACTGACGGATGATCAGGATGATATTGAGTTTTTGAAGCTTTCGATCTATTAGCGATGTAGCTGTAAGACATAGTTACACCATGTCCGTTTAAACATTCAAACGATACTCCTAGTAGTCATTGTTTAATTTAGTGTGCGTGCACATCCACGGAAGTCATTTGCTATCCCTGTAGTAGATATTGGACTTATTGACTATTGAGTAGATATATTAACATCTGATTTTCATTTTTTTTTTACCGGTTAAGGTTTTCGTGTGCTAAACGGGAAAGCAGGGACAGTGCCAAACTTAATTTTGATGGTGACCGGCGTGTCTGGGATGGCATTACCATCAAAAGGAAGCTGCCAGGATCGTCTGCAATGTACATCGTTGTGGAGGATGAGGTACACGTAGGTTATTCGTTCTCCAGAAATTTTCTTCAAATAGTAAGATTGTAGTATACACCTTGTAGTACCTTCTTAAAAAGAGGGTGAGAATAATTCAACGCAAACCTAAGAGACGCAAAAACGGGCAGTTTAATCCGTGAGCAGTTAGGTTGATGATGGCACTGCCTCGACTAGTAATGCATGTAATACCGAAGATACGATTGCAAACAGCCAAATACGTGTTTCTCAGTCTTGCATTAAGACCAGTTTTTGCAGGAATGCGTCCGTACAGTTCACCGGAAATCGTTACTCTACTTACAAACGATCAGAGAGGATATCTACTGTATTATTTTGGAGGACGATCCTGCTTCTCCTTCTTCCTGTTTTTAATTTTTTTTATTTTTGTCATCACAATTAGGGAACTGATAGTGGTGTCTCATCCGCAGCGGGTAGGTTGGCTCTTGATTTTCATTTACAGGTACAACTTTAGAGATTACCCAAATTCAAGTTGTTTACTAAACAGATGTTGTTGTTGATGTTTTTTTTTAAATAAAGAGTACATAAGTCAACCAAGTCCGTTGGAAACCCTCAGGAACATTTTTATTGAGCCTGATTGGGGTCCTGTTCAGGTAGGCATGAAATGTTTTTCGTCAATATATATTTCTCCCTTTTTGTTCCGAAATACGTGCTTGATGTCTTTTGTATTTAAACTTCAGACTTTTCGTGTTTATGATTACTGACTTACTAAGCGGAGAAGAGCAAGAGCTAGACAATCCGGTTATAGTGAAGCAAATCGGCTTGGCGACAGCAGTCCAGTACACCTTTAGACAACTGTTTGGTAGTCTTTGTCTTTATCTATATTTTTGTTTTTAAATTTCTTTGCGAGAGACAAAGCCCAAACACATCGTCGGATACAGCTACAACAAATTAAAATACAAGTGAAATCTTTGTTTGGCTGGTTTCAGTCTGAAGCTTCGGTTATCTGTCCTTGTATGACTTCCAAACAGATTTCCTTATAATTTAGAGGTAATTTGATGTTTCAAAACTGTACATCGCCGACTGTTTTCAAACTAAAACTGTTTGACTGAGTGTTGTGCCGCTGTGTTATTATGAAAACCGGGAAAGCCGAACCGGAGGTTAACTTGAATACAGTGCGGAAGGGTTTCTTTTGCCTTAAAAGGAAAAAAAAAATATGGCCCTACACGTTCTGATTCGCACTGCTATTAGACTACGAGCAGTCTCTCTTTTTTCTGTAGTCCGTCGAGCAAAACGCGAGACACGCAAAAGGCCACGCGCGTGACTGATGGTGCGAGACGCCGCCCTCGTTTCGCGCGTCTCGCGGCTTCGCCGCTCCCGCGCGCGTGCATTGCTCTCACTAAATCTGAAGAAAAAGAGAGACTGCTCGCAGTCTACACTGTTATGTGCCAATATTACATAACATTATTCATTCAAAATATTTTCCCGATTCTGATTGGCTAAAAGCACTCGTTTAATTCACCATAACCAGTTACTGATGACCAAATTTGGAAGAATTTTGTGTTTAACGATGAAATGACGTCAAAATGCAGCGTTTTCGCAGGTTAAGGCACCGTTAACCGAGAACACCTAGGGACGAGGTTGAGTTGTTTTGGTTGTGAACTTGAAAGATGGCGGATATTTCACTTGTTTCAGAGTAAGAACTAGGCAAAAAAAAAAAAAAAAGCTAAAAACATGGCAAGAACAGCAAGAAGACAACTCGAAGGGCTGCATCTGCTATTTGGAAAATATTTGCAGAGCTGGACAAACCTAAACTTGCCGTGTCGAAGATGAACTTATCGTCGATGGATCGATGGAGGTAAGCATGTGTTAGCCATGCTTTTAAACTAGGAATTATTTCGAATGAATAATAAAACAATTATTGAATTCGGCTTTCGTATCATATGAAGAATTATGGAGATCTCGGAGTGTGTTATCTGCCTCGGCCTACGGCCTCGACGGATAACACCCTCCTCGATCTCCATAATTCTTCATAAGATACTCAGCCTCATTCATTAATTATTAAATATTATATATCTACAACAGTACGCGCGCTCTGTTTGGTTGCTAAGCGGGCAAATGACCTCGGATGTTGACATTGCTTCCGGTATTTTTTTATCGTATTCATTTTGAGGATAGCGCTAAAAAGGCCATACAATGAATAACTTACTAACATTGTCCGTTCGTTCATTACAAGGAAATCTCAGACCTCGGCCTTAATGTATTAACATCAAGGCCTCAATTTCCCTGTAATGACCTCACTCACGGTTAATAAGTGGTATGTACGGCTCCCGAGGTCAGCTAGCAAGGGGTTTATCGCATACTTGATGTAACCGCATCATCACCATGTTTACGTTTACTGTGGCAAGGAAGAAATAAAAGGCCCTGAACTGATTTGCTTGTTTTGATGGGCTAAAAGGTTGCTATTAAAATTCAAGAGATTCACTTGCTCCATCTTACTGAATATTACTGAACATTCACTGGTTATGATTTTCGATTATTTTCTCAGAGCCACAAATCCACCTAAGTCGTTCCAAGTGTATCTCACTTATCAAGACCCCCCTGAGGAGGGAGGGGAATTTCAGAACCCGTCGTTCCGCGTATAGAGGCCGAAGCTATGTCTCAGTAGTTGTTTCACTATGGTGAAATACATCGTCGCTGTGAAAGTTTTAATCCATCTTTGTGCCGTTCGTCATCATTTTAGCTGTCTTATGCCGCCGTTTCAAGGCACTATCACTTGTAAAAATTTTACCCTGACAAGGCCTCTAACAAAGTGCTTACGATTACGTCAAGTAGCTTGTGCAGTGACAACTTGGCAAAATAATTTAACTAAAAATTGTACATCATTCTTTCAGTCACTCCCATCCTTGAACCTTTCCAGACCAGTTACATAGAACTGGTTCAATGTAGTCTTCGACTTGCGAACCTTAATTCGCATTATGCCATTTTTTCACCATTTTTCTTAATAACCATGGCCGGAAAGCCTGCTTAGCGCGAGGGTTATCGCAGACGTAGCCTGGCCTTAGTCGTTGTTATCTAAAGGGTTATAATCCACTCTCTAAGAGGAGAGTATAGTAATTGTGCAAAAATATTTCTCTTCTTTTCAGCGGGAATTGCTTTCATCTACTTTGTACAGTGGCTTTTATGTTGTACCTAAATTGATCTAAATTCATGTTTTTGCGATCAATTCTCGTGTTAATCGTTTTTCAACCAGGGTGGCACCCCAGTAAAACTTAACAATATTCAGGTGGACAGTTCAGTGCAAATTTTGCAGGCCTTCTTTGGAAGGAGGCAAGTAGGCCTAGTTCGAGCAGCTGAGGGAAATTCATGGCTTGGAGTCACTCCAGGTAAGTAAATGCATTATTACAGCGCGAGTTCCGTACGGGCGTGTCTTGTACTCTACGCCCGCGTCGCGCTTCTCTTTGCTCGTCTGAAAAGCACACAAAATAACGTCTGTTCTGCGGGCTACTAACTGCACAATGAGCTCTAATTTAAGGCAAGAAAACTGGTGACCGTGTAGACTGCTCGCGCATCAGTTTTCAGTTTTCATTGAAGTGATGTCATAATTTCCATAAAATTTTGTTTTTCAATTTTATTCTTTACATGGTTAATTAAGGTGGCGACTTTGAAGGACAGACTGTCAGAGTGGTAGTTGGGAACGGAACGACAAAGTTTACTTATATGGACAGCACTGAGAAGGCATTGCAAGACATACTAAACAACAAGGAGATCTGGTCAGATTTTTTCAACAAATTGGACCAAAATCAAAATTCGAGCGATCTAGGGACTGATGTCTTGGGTGAGTTCAACTTTGAAATAACCAAATCGAGCTTGTAGCTTCTCAGTCCTCATAGAGAAATAATCAGGAATCACCTCGATCGGAAGAGATCGTAATCTCTAGGATAGCTGCTATGGAAAATCGCTTTGTGAGCACCAACAATAGGAACTGTGTGAAGTCGAGAAACCTGCCTATTGTCATTGTTTATATGTAGTTTAAAGAATTGAGACGCAGGTTCAGCTATAAAGCGAACTTATATCTATGGACCAAAATTCAACCTTTGCTATCCTGCATAATAATAATAACAACAATAAACAACAATCCCTTGGTATCATTATTCTTTCCAAAAGCTAATGGTTCTCAAGGGTATGCTTTGTCAAAACTTTAATAGTATCGTTGGGTAAAACAGGCTTAGAGCTGTACTAACACTTTACAAAGTCATGAAATTTTACATTACTGAAAACGGTTTTTTAGGACTTCCGCAAGAAGGTAGACAACTACAATCAGTACAGATATTGTGTCGTTTGCTTTTCACGGCTGCGCGGATAGGGGAGGAGAAGTTCATTCGATTGGTGTTTGGCACATCGGCTGGACGTGCAGCGTTTGAGGCATACAAGAACAAACCCCCTTTACCAGAAAATATTGCTGATGAAAATGGCCATGAAAAGATTGCAGCATACTTACGGAGTATTACAGAAAGGTATCTAAATTCAAAACTTTTTCAGTTCTCAACAATGAAAAAAAGGTATGCA
>CALNXI010000061.1:348782-385076 GCA_942486025.1 Porites evermanni | reverse complement strand
TTAGGAGGTTTTGGCGCGGATATGTTCGAAGCAGAAATAAATAAATTAAAGGGAAAAAATCGAACACTGTGCTTACCTTCAAGGAGTCTTACGATTAATCAAGTCATTATACAAACCAGAATTAATGTGTCGCAAGGTAAACCTACTGATCTAAGGCTGAATTGGCCTCGCATTTGGCTGGCCATCTCCGGTTTTCAGAAGAGGAGCTTGAATTCTCCTAACCTGTCCGATCTGTTTAAATGTTCTTGAAATACCAATCGCTTCTAAGGAAAGCGATTTTGATCGCGAATCAACACAGAAATTCTCGACCAGGATACTCCATACAAGGTGGCTTGATCGGGCTGATCCGATCCGGAGAATAGTTGAAAAGACCGCGCTCGACTTTATTTACATGTGTTTACCCCACCTTGTATTGTTTTAACCATATTAACAGACAGTTGCGAAATTTAGAATTGTTTCATCGCCTCTGTGAAGATCACTACCGATGACAGCTAATCTGACCCCTGCTAACATGCACGAGGTCGGAGGTAAAATTCTAACAGGAAATTGAGTATAGCAACCGTCACTCAAGATAATTAGAAAAGGGACCTTACGCGGCTCCTCATGCCTTGTTCTCACTCAGTTTTTGTGAACACTTACAATTTGCTCTGATAACACCTTACTTAACCTATGATCTTATTTCTTGGGGAAAAGCCGGTAAAACGTATCTCGACAAAATGCTTATCCTTCAGAAAAGTGCTCTACGCTTAATACATTCTGCAAACAGACAGGATCATGCTATTCCTTTATTCGTAAATGCAAATTTCAAAAGTACTGCCATTAAATTTCTTGTATCATGAATCCGTCTCAAACTTAATGCACGACACAGACGAAAGAAATGCACCCATAAATATTTTGAACTTGTTTTCTAGGACATCAAACTTACATCACTTCCTCATAAAAAATTCTAGACTTAAGTATACAAAAGAATTCGTTCTCTCGCGTTGGCGCAAAGATATGGAACGAGATGCCAAATAGCTCAAAAAAATACCAAAGAAGGTCTTCAGAAAAACAAAAATAAATAAAGGAGCATTTTGAAAACCGAAGACAACTACATAGATAATGACAAAATCATGGCTAATCTTAAAAATATATCAACTTATATCTCTTCTCTTTCTCTCTCTCTATATATCTAGGTACCTATCATATCATAATCATTTCATTTTTATGTCCTTTTATTAGTTTTCCCTTTTTAATTTAATGTGCAACCATTTTACTTATACATTTCTCTCTGTTTTGCACTTTTACTTTGTTAATCTCTTTCTTTCACACTCTTTTTTGGAAATCTGTAATATTTAGAACGTGGGAGACTGACTTGCCTCGATTAGTTTAGCTACCTGCAGGTCAGTCGGATTGATTGGAAACAGTTGTTATATAAAATAAATAAACTTGAAACTTGAAAACTATTACCGATTTCAAAACGTTATTGTGGCGGATCTGAATGCATAAGCATGTCTCTGTAATAGGGGTTGTAATTAGCCATTGGTTGGGGCTTCTGGGCGTCCATAGTCCTAACTGGTGATCTAAATAAATGGACCTTATGTGCACAGATTTTCACTTACCCCAAATTCACACAGTTTAAGCCAGACCAGAGAGAGCCTTCCGGGAATTGGGAAATCTCCCAAAATATGAAAAATGATAAGGTGGTGCCTCGTTGTTGTCTCAGCCAGAAGATCTAGTTTAGTCACAGATATGAGTTAAGAGTTATCATATGTGAGCAAAATGACTCGACTTGGGATGAGGTAAACCTTAAGCTTCTTCCCAGGAGGGATCAATGAGACAGCAGCACTCTCTGGTAGTATATTGCAGGTGGAGGCATTGTTCAATTATATCCTAATTGATTTGATCATGTCCTTGGTCACAAGAAGAAGAACTTCCGCCGCGCCCAAAAGAGATCGGTTTCATAATTTTCAAATCGTCACTTAAACTGGTATTAAGGAGGAATGCCGGTTGTTTGGTACTTCTGGATTCCAAAGGTTTGGCAAAAGCCGGTGCTCCTCATGCCCGCGGAAAATGTCCGATTCCCCTAGGTGGACATATAGAGCGAGACTGTGAAGGCCCTGCACAATATATACTGACGAACATTAATTTTGCCATGGCGACTTTGTCCCCAGCCGTTATCAGAGTGTTCTCTTTAATTTGTTGCATTGTCAGTCGTAGTATTTGTCGGTTGACACACGAACAATGCCTTGATATTGTTTACATCTCATGAACTGCTATATATTAGTAACCGAGTTTTGTCCCCAACAGAGAGGTCTTTGTCTCGACGATAAATTCCAAGAACTTTGCGTGGTTTGTCGAGAAGCTCAGAAATTTTCATGCGATCCTTTTTTAAAGTTAACTTCATGTAAACGATACTTAAAGATACAAGCAGACAAAATTGTACCATCTATATCATAAGAAGAAAACATCGTAAAGTTGAAAGCAATACATTCAAAGAACCCACAGGATTGGGGTGAATTTAAACGTCTTCGTAACAAAGTTAACAATAAGATCAAGATCGCAAAGGAATCTTATTACAAACAATCATTTACTGAACACAAAAATGACTCTAGACGCACCTGGGAAACTTTAAACGAACTTACATCTCGCAAAAGTAACACCCCCTCTATTAACGAACTAATTGTAAACGGTGTTTCTATAAACAAAACTACCGACTTAGCAAATGCGTTTAATGAACATTTTTCCTCAATTGGGCCGAAACTTGCTAATGAGATCCCGTCGGCAGCTAACAGCGACAATAGTTGTCTTGATTATCTTAACATCACTGACCAAAGATTCTGTTTTACTCCGACAAATAGCAGTCAAGTATTTTCACTATTGAATAAACTCAGCAAATCAAAAGCAACCAGTCTCGATAAAATATCTGCGAGACTAATTCGTGAATGTGCTGATTTGATTTGCATTTCTATTTGTAAGATCTTTAATTGTTCTTTGACTACAGGCATATACCCAGGTGACTGGAAATGTGCTAAAGTTACTCCTTTAATCAAAAAGGGAAGTTCGAGTCATATGAATGTAATTACCGTCCCATTTCTGTTATCTCCGTGGTGGCTAAGGTATTCGAAGGAATAACGTACGATCAAGTATACGCGTACCTATCAGAAAATAACATTATAAAAGTCAATCCGGATTTCGCTCTATCCATTCTACGGTCACTGCTCTACTAGAGGCGACCGATACCTGGGCTTTTGATATTGATCGTGGAAACGTTAATGATGTAGTATTTCTAGATTTAAAAAAGGCCTTTGATACAGTAGATGTATCAAAGATTTGATATCAGCAAATGGCTGATCGCTAACAAACTCACACTTAATATGACAAAGACTGAGTTTATGCTAATCGGCTCGAGGCAAAAACTAAACACCATAACAGACTCTCCCTTTTCGGCGCATCAATGGTACTCCCGTAAACCAGGTATCAACGTCAAAATCTCTAGGTGTACTCATTGATGCAAACCTTACCTGGGGCAGTCTATCGAGAAGTTGGCTAAAAAAATTGCCTCCGGTATTGCAGCTATCAAACGGGTGAGGCAATTTCTTCCCCCAGCAACATTGGATCTTATCTACAAAGCCTTAATTCAGCCGCATTTCGACTATTGCAATGTTGTTTGGGGAAACTGTGGCGTAAAACTAGCAGACAAACTTCAAAAACTCCAAAATCGTGCAGCGCGTGCTCTAACGTTCTCAAGCTATGACGCAGATGCATCGCAGCTGTTCCAAAATTTAAATTGGAAAAATCTTAGTACTCAGCGTGCTAGTTTTTAAATCCCTTAATGGCCTTGCTCCTGAGTACCTAAGCTCGAAATTTATTGCTCGATCTAATACCACTTCATACACTTTTCGAGATTGTGTAAATAAGTTAACTATTCCACAGCCACGTACAGATTATCTCCTTAATAGTTTTCGCTTCAGTGGTGCTGTTCTGTGGAATAGTCTTCCTGAAACTTTAAGGCAAGCGGAATCCCTACGAAATTTTAAGTCACTTTTGCACAGTTATTGTAGTATCAAGTAAGGCACGGCATTCATGGAAAACAGGCTTTTTTTTTCGTATATACTTAATTGAATAATGTTAATACTGTATTTAGCGCAACCCAAAAATTTAATTAAGGTTTTTAAATGTTTTATAATATTTCATGCCAGATGAATTTGTAACACCGTGCATAAATAAAGATTACCTTTCCTTTACCTTACTTGTCACTGAATGAAGAACGGACTGATTTCTCTGGCAGAAAACGTAATTCAAACGACAGAGGTCTTGAGATACTCTAACGGGACTTTCTATGATACTGAGGTGTCTTTTACATCTCTGTTATTTTATCCTGTGGTGAGATACATCTCTATGATTGCTATAATCACCTTTTCATGAGTTATACTGCTGTCTATATCTATACTTTTTTGAAAGGTTGTAAAGGGGCAAAAACGAAAGAAGTAGAAGGAGACAATATCTTAGAAACGGTGTATTTTGGAGACACAGAGGAATCATCTGATTCTGATCAAGAACGAACTAAGGGTAAGGCTTTTATTTATAAACCTCCTATGTATTTAGTGCGTGTTTATCTCCCACGCCGCATTTTGGTTCTGTATGCAATGCCTAGTTTGTCTAATTTTTGTTATTATTATTTTTATTTGTACAATTATTTTGAGCTTTAATAAATCCTATACCAATTTTGGAACATTTAGGAGTCACCCATAATGTGAACACAGTTACTGACACTTTAGGCTTTTATGCCTCATGGTAAATTTCGCGCAGGGGTTATTTTGCTGGGCAACATACGGGCAACAACCCGATAAAGACTATACTCTCCATTGAGAAACATTGCTGCATGCTTGAAAAGAATAAACGTAAGCAATGAGACCGAGAGGATGTCTAGGAATCATCCGCGCTGCTTTAAATAATTCTTGTCGTCATTTTTGGGCAACGTAGTCTAAAAATTGCTTTAAACCACTTCATTTGTATTTCAGATGAGCACATTCAGCGGCTACAGAATGAGCTACAGCCAAAGCACAGCGCAAAGAAAAGCAAGCAAAAGCTGAATCGGAGCCAGTTGGAAGTTGCCGCTGCTCTTACGCCGGTAAGAAGTTCTCTCAGGGGAGAATCACGCCTTCCAGTGGAGGTAAAGGTTCTTTTTGCGTTCGACGTTAGGAGAACGCAGCACATTATCTTGGGATTCCTGTGGTACTCAAGAGTGACCTTTTGGGGTACTCATTTCGTCCTACGTCTGCATTTTCTGCGACATCTTGAATAATTTATCTCGTTATAATTTAGACAACTAGTTGAACAAAGGATGTGAGACTACTGGTTGGTTCGTTATAAGAGCGGCTTTCCGTAAATATCGACCCACGGTCGGCACAAGTTCAAATTTGATTTCGCTCATTTTAGGATCATCGATAACCCCTAATGATTAATGAGACATGCTGTAGTTAGTTTTCCTAACTAACTTGTTCTTTTGTTAAACTTCGAGAAAACTCATTTTGCCCGTTGGGAGCTGAAAATCCACTTTCGGTAAAGCGAAATTTTACACAAATTTCATTGACTCGTACATCAAACTAAACGATTTGGCAGTGCTTGAAGAACACTTCTAATAGTTTTTAAGCCTTTCTTCCTTATAAAACGATACATTTGTGAAGGCTGGAATACTTTTTTGGCCAAATAGGTATTGTTAAAAATAGACCCTATAGAGAGGAGAACTCGTTACGTCACGTTGCCTTGGTAGCAAAACTTTTGAACGACAACAAACCAAAAATTTACCAAAAAGAGAATTTGCACAAATTCAAACTTCATCGATCTTATTTAATGTCATTTAATTTGTCAAAAGTTGGCGACATTTTCTTGGTTGAATTCGAAAGGACCGTATCTAAGTTTAGAAAAAGGTAAACGAAAATGTTTGAGTTGGTTCACCGACTCCATGAAGCGGGCGCTTGAAATTAGGAAGTTTCATGTCGCAGTCGTGCAACCACGGCAAAGAAATGAACAAAATAGCATGATGCACGTGCAAATTTGTTGTTTTGTCAATAAAAACCTATTACTTTTTTGCCTTTCTCTTTCCGTCGCCGTAGTCGTCGGTTTTGTTGTCATCCAAAAATAGTGCTACCATGGTGAGGGGACGTCACACCTCTCTATTGGCAATTTTTACTGTTCAAAATTATGGGGATAGAGTAAGACAAATTTTAACCACGCGCTATAACTTAGAATTTCGCAACTTGATTCTCTACGGCATTACTAGGCCCCAATCTATCAGAAAGTCGAAACAAATCTCTGGGAAAACGATTTTAAGTAGCCCGCAAGACGTTAAGTTCAACCCTAATTTTGCGAAAAATCGCGACATTCGCATGGTTAAAAACAGCGTGACACGGCCCGTCACGCCAGTGTTACCGATAGATACGCTTTAAACAATTTACTTAAAGGCAGATTAAAAGCCAATTGGAAATTAAATCTTTCAGTAAACCTATTATTCTCATTGATTGCAGCATTTTCTTCAGATACAACATGTAGCGTCCCCCGATAGCGTCACATACTTTCATGTTCAGTTTCAGACAGGCGATTTCCCTCAAAAAAAGGGTTTATAAACAACAACAAAAAAAAATTCCAAAAACTGAAACCGTTTACTGAATGAATTTTTGCATTGCGGGATATGTACGAATTAAATTTTGTTTTATTTTATTTCATTCTATTAGATTCGCCAATTATTGGCAGGGTCACCGCAACAGCATGACGCCAATTACTGCGGGCCCGTAACAGTCCCTCCCCCCATGAGAGACCACCACACCGGGGACTACGTCCCCTACTCCTCACGAACAGTGTGTAGGTTCTTTAACGTCCCACAGAATTTAAATACGTAAGGGTTGTGAGACGGAGCCTACGGTTTTTCGTCCTTATCCGAAAAGACTAGAAAGTATAACCTTCACAAAAGCAGCACTTTCTCCTCAGTTATTTAACGACCCTGAGTGCTGGTCCGGCCGGGACTTGAACCAGCGACCTCCCGCTCGGCAGACCGACGCTTATCCAACTGAGCTAGCCAGGCGGCGGTTAAATCATCGCAAAGCAATGCCATTTGGTTTATAAAAACTAATTTCCTTAAAGCAATTACATGTTTTCGACTAAGTATTGGTGCAATAATTCTTTTCGAGGTTTTTACCCTTGCGGGCTCTCAAACTGAAAAAAGGCTACGTGGATGCCAAAGAGGGGCTTATATACTTGTACGACAATGTATATGAATCATGAAGCTACTGCATGACTACAACAAACTAAGAGGACACTTTTGTGCTTTGCCAGGCTTACCATTAACTCAGTGTCGGGTTGTTTTCGACGTTTCAGTGGAAAATTCCTGAATCAAAGGAAACGTCAGAAAAGGCATGGTTGAAAAATTCCAGGCGGAAATTCGGATTTCATGTCTTCAAACCTTCTTTCAATATTAGTTTCAGGCTTTCGAGGCTGTTTTTTGTTAAACGAAACTGACTTAAGCAAATGGTAAACGCGATCACCAAACGAAATCAAAATTCATCAGTCCTGAATTCTGTTCACCATTTGCCCAAACCGTGAAGCGACCGGTTTACTCATTTAAATAGTAGAAAAGCCTTGTGTTCAAAAGTCTGCGATACAGCTTCCTCTCATCGCTATCTGCCGGTGTATCGCAGAATATGCGTCATATATCTTAAGTACCCTGAGGGGCCTTGTTAAGTGCATAGTAGATCGTAGCAATGGCAGATCGTTGTAATATCTCTAATTACTTTTTAAGAGTCACCAACAGCAAACTCGCTATTCCTCTACCCCAGACAAATAGTAAGCTAAATAGTATTTCTGGAGCAGGCGAAGTCTCTTGGGGTTTTGAGGGCTGGCTTCAAAGAATTCTTCTGGACATCTGCATGGTACTTACATAAAGCAGACTAGGGCTCTCACCCTAATTCGGTTTTGTAACAAAGACAAAGGTAAGGGTTTGGAGGCCTTGATTCTTAAACAGGTTATACAATTGCAGGCGTCTTGAACATGATATTTTTCTAGACGAAAGGCCTTGAACAGGAGGTAGAAGTTGGCGGTGCGCCGTCTACATGTGCGGCACCAACAAACTTTTAAAAATACTCTAATCAGTGAATCTTGTTTCTTTTTTCATTTTTTTTTTCTGTCCTCTTTATTACTTAATTCTGTATGTCGAATAAAAATGGACTAGAAGGGTCATCAAAAACGGTCTTTTGTCTCACAAAACAGGGTAATGAAATGACTGTTTTTTTTCTCCAACAGAGTCAGGGTTTGAAGGCCTCAGCGGCATAACCACTACCCAAACGTTGAACAAGTGCCTTCCAAGGGGCTTAACCGTAATATATATCACACGGGGAAAGACATTTTAGAGGGTACCATGGGCATCTAAGTTTCATGGACTAGGGCTACGGAGGACGAGGAAAGTCCTCAAGTCTGTCTTTCCTTTTTAGGTGTTTCTATTCCTTCGTTACAAGATTGTCCTTAGGTTTAGTATTATACTCTATTTTGTTTCCCTATTTTTATCGTAATTTTTTTTGCGGAAAAGACAGTGTTCTCTTTCCAAACACTGTTGAAAGGAACTTTCGGTCTTTTAACCTACCATCTGCAGTTCAGTATTACAGCTAGAGTTTCCATGACACTAAAACATCAATCAGTGCAAAGTCTTTCAGACCACAAAACAGCCCGTACTTTTTTGCGTAAGCCAAGAACGCGCTAATAGTCGAACGAATGGTTTGGAGCAAAACAAATGGTCGTTCCCTCTTGTCTGGAGCGGGGGGGCGGGGGAAAAGAGTGAGTGAGACTGGGGAGAGAAGCAAAAAATACGTCTAAAAATACGATAGAAACTCATAAAGAAAAATAAAAGAAAGAAAACAAGGAAGAAAATCAAGGACAGTTTCGCAGTCTAAAAGCAGTTGAAAAGTTAGTACTACCAAATCCGTTCTTGCTGATCAAGAACAAAGCGTCGAAAATGCTCGACGCTCAAGTTGAATATATACCAAAACAAGTTGGAAATGAAGGAATGCACGAAGTTAACCTGTAACAGGCCTTCAGATAGTTGGGAAAACGCAGTGAGTCGCAGCACTGGATTCGCAGCATTGGATTCGCAGCATTGGATTCAACAGCTATGAACAACAGCTCTGAACCCAACCCAGCCACTACAGACTCCCTGATAAAGAAACTAAGCTACAATTCAAAGAATTCCACATTTACGTGGCGAGGTTCCTTCGATGAATTGAAAATCTTTTGCTTCGAACTTTTAGAAATAGATTCCACCACGTGCTCGATAACTCAAAACAAGCAAAGAAAATCGATAAAAGCAAAATCCTTGACAGTGAATTATTACAAGACTGGGACGTTACAACTTCAAGGAAACAACGCTCAATCAGCAAAGGATAAACTTCGAGCAGCTATGGACGGTGGCCAAACCAATTGTGACCTGAACGATGAAAGCGAAGATGTTGTCAGCGACTGCCATGTTGTTGTGGACGACGACAAATCACAAGTGGACACTCCTGAACTCCTAGAGACATCCAGCAACGAAACGGACCACCATATTAAACCTATCTCCCCTCACTCTCTTGACGTAAATATTCTGAGTCTTATTAACGACCTAAGGACTGAGGTAACCAAGCTCAGCTGTGTGCAATGGACGCAATATGCATATAACTCGAAGACTTTGCAAGAACTTGATGCTGTCAAGAACGAGAACCACATCCTACAACAAGAATTACAAGCCGCTAGAGTTCACTACACCGAGCTTCAGAAAGAATTAAAAGCTATTCGAGAAGAAAAAGATTCATTGAAACTAGCGCTTCAAATAGTCTCCAAAGATTTGTATCCAAATTCATTTGCCATGCAACCTGATAACTCGCGCGTTGACCAAGGTACCAGGGTCCTCAAGATTTTGTTTTGGTGGGAAAAAAGAAGAAGACCGGTGACCAACAAAACCAGTCTTCGACATAAACAAACCTAGACGGGAGACATTCGCATTCGAAGACGTCGTCATCATGCCAATTAAATACAGAGCGAACAAAAGGGAACTCAGGTGGTGGCCGAAGTACTCAACGCAAGCAAAGAGAGGTGTTCTTGGTTGGTGATTCCATCCTAAAGAACTTGCAAGGGAGGAAAATGTCAAGTAGTGCTAAGGTCAAGATTTCCTCTTTTCCAGGATGTTCGACTCAGGACATGAGAGATCACATTAGACCTATTTTACGGAAAAACCCAGACGAAATTGTACTTCACGTCGGTACCAATAGTCTTCGCTCATCCACATCCGCGCGCGAATGTGCTGAGGAGATCGTTAATTTAGCCCACATGATAAGCGACGAATCTTCGGCTAAATTGTCGATTTCTAGCCTTGTGGCTAGAGCAGACGAGGAGGCCCTTGGTGTCAAAGTCTCTGGTGTAAACAAGATACTAAGGAAATTCTGTAATCAAAATGACTGGGGCTATGTTGACCATTTCAACATCTCCGCCGACCACGACTCAAATAGAAGTGGTCTCCACTTGGATGCAAAAGGAACTGCTCGATTGGCTTCTAACTTTATGAAATTTTTAAAATTAAGAGGAGATTAGAATACTGTCGAGCGGGAGTCCGACGAGGGTATGTTTTCCAGGGAGACCTGCAAGTACACTTTTAGTAACGGTAAGCCATCAAAATTTTTAAATTCATTCGGTCGTGGTTTTGTCATGGCATCGCTTAACATAAACAGTTTACTCGCTCATGTTGACGACCTTAGCATATTTGTGACTGATTCCAAAATGGATATACTAGCAATCAATGAGACAAAGTTAGACAGTTCCATTGGTGACTCCGAAATATCTCTACCAGGATTCGAAGTCGTTAGAAGGGATCGTCCGGTGAATAGGAGATGCGGTGGCGGTGTTTGCATATATTTACGAAACAACATAAATTATCATATACGGCATGACTTAAGTGATAACCAACTCGAATACCTTGTTATCGAAATTACTAGACCGCATTCTAGACCCTTTTTAGTAAGTACGTGGTACCGACCTCCAAGTTCCTCCCAGGACATTTTTAATCGAATTGAAATCCATTCTCCGTGGATTACATATGACCTGATGCGTAAAATCTATAAAGGAAATTATTTAAAAAAGAAAGCCATTATTGAAAACAATGCGGCTAGTTGGGAACAATACAAGCAAGCGCGGAATGAAACTAACAATGCTATCAAATCAGCCAAACGTCATTATTTTTTGCACAACTTAGAGTTGAACAAAAAGAATTCTTCCAAAACTTGGAAGCTAATTAACGAACTGAGCTCGCGTAAATCTTGCACAAACCGCAATATCACTGAAATTAAAACAGATAACGAAACTATAAATTCTGCGCCTGAAATTGCGGAAGCTTTTAATAACTTTTTCACATCTATTGGACCAAATCTAGCCAGTAAATTATCACCTTCTAATATCGACCCTGAAAGTTATTTACAGCCCACTAGAACAGCCTTCTCCTTAAGGGCTCTTAGTGTCACAACTGTGTGTGAGCTACTAAGTCAGCTCGACGAAAAGAAAGCCATGGGATTGGACGGAGTTCCTTGTAAACTTCTAAAATTAGCCAGTTCCATTATTGGACCATCATAAACGAAAATTTTTAATAGCTGTATAGAAACAGAAACCTTTCCAGATGAATGGAAAATCGCCAAGGTGACTCCTATCTAAATCTGACCTGAATAACTATAGACCAATTTCTGTATTGCCAATTGTCTCAAAGCTATTCGAGAAAATTATCTATCAACAACTCTACGATTACCGAGATAAAAACAAACTCTTGAATACTTATCAATCCGGCTTTCGATCGCTCCATAGCACCATGACGGCGCTACTTGAATCAACGAACAACTGGTCTATTAATATAGATAACGGCCTTTTAAATGGTGTGGTATATATCGACCTTAAAAAGGCTTTTGACACCATTGACCATACAATTTTGTTACGTAAACTTGCAAACTATGGACTTGATCTGGGTTCCCTACGATTCTTTGCCTCCTACCTAGGTAACAGGAGCCAGAAATGTTATGTTAATGGCGTATTGTCCAGTGCAAGCGAACTAAGATGCGGAGTCCCACAGGGTAGTATTCTCGGTCCTTTGTTCTTCTTAATCTATATAAACGATCTTCCAAACTGCCTTAATTCAGCATGCGCTAAAATGTTCGCAGATGATACAACAATTACCATTTCTGGTTCCTCTCTAACTGACCTTGAACAAGAGACTAACTTAGAACTACTGAACCTTCACTGTTGGCTAAAAGCCAATAAGCTTAGTCTTAATGTTGCGAAAACCGAGTTTATGGTTATTGGCTCTCGCCAGAAGCTTCTTGCGGAAAGCCATAACGAAATAAACATTAAACTAGAAGACCAAGTTATCAGCAATGTTGATCACGCAAAATCATTAGGTCTCATTATCGACAATCGGCTTTCCTGGTCTAATCATGTTAACGAATTGTGTGAGAAGGTAACTTCGGGTATAGGTGCCCTTAGACGTATCAGTTCCCTTATATCCCAATCTACTGCGGTACTAGTCTATAACTCCTTAATTCAACCTCACTTTGATTACTGTAGCCTCGTTTGGGATGGCTCAAGTTATCATCTGAGTGACAAATTACAAAAGTTACAGAACCGTACAGCTAGAGTAATTTTAAAGGCCAACTGTGGGACTAGCTCGAGCCTGCTTCTGGATATACTCAAATGGGACAAATTAGTTATAAGGAGAAAGAAGCAGAAAGCAATAATGATGTTTAAATCTCTAAGTGAACAAGCTCCAGTGTACTTGCAGAACCTATTTCACGAACGAAGCACAGACTATGATTTGCGCAATTCCTTTCATAAATTGACGTTGCCCAGGCCGCGTACTAACTACTTGAAACGAAGTTTCAGTTACAGCGGTGCTTTGTTGTGGAACTCTTTACCCGAAAATGTGAGAGAAATGAAATCAGTCAGGAAATTTAAAGAGCAAATCAAACATGTATTTGAGTCGTCGGACTCTTACGCGGCAGTCTTGTAAAACAGTATGTCGATAGTTTTTAGTCTAATTAATTGTAATTAGATTTTTACTCTATTATTACTGAAGATTTTACCGAGAATCTACCTACCTACCTACCTACGCAAAGAAAAGTGAGCTATAAAAAATGGCGAAGAGGCGGGGTTAGGGGGAGAGAGCGAAAGAACCTCTTTTCCTCCTGACTTTCTCCCTCTTACTCTCTTCCAAGTTTGTTTTCCTCCGTTCTCCATTTCGCGCCACTGTCCACCATCCACTATCCACTGTCTACTACGCCTGGATCAGGCTAGTTCATAGTGGGCCAGAGAGTTTTTCCAGTGCTGATGCAAGGGATCTATAGATTTCTCTCTTAGTAGCATTTGACATTTGAAAAGCTCATACTCACGCTGCAACTATTCCTGCTTTAGCTTTAGTAAAACGCCACTTTTTTTCTATTTTCTGTTTGCTGTAGATGAAAGTTTTTGGCGATTTGTTTTTGATGATGGTGTTTCATCGTCGATCGAAACGAGCAAATATTTTCTGAAACGTTCGTTACGAAGTACCTTTATAAGCATGATAGTAATACATCGAAACGTACATGTATACTTATGCATAATTACCTGAAAGAGAAAACTCGCAAAACTCATTTATATCAATAGTTTAGATTATTTACAGAACATACGAACCGTTCAATTTCTTTGAATCATTATTGTATGAAATTGGATGGAATCCAGGTCGTAAAAGTTTGGAGGATACATTACTTTGTGGATCACTGCATCTCCTGATGATATTCTGAATGTGTAGTTACTTTGAGATGCTAAAGCTGAATTTAGTGTTAGTGTTGAGGAATAATTGGAGACTGATGCCTGATGGACTGATGTCCATCCTAATTTATCAGTCATCAGGTACTTGAATTCATTATTGTAATGGCTGGGTTTAACATGAGATTTTTCTAAATACTGCTTATTAATAGCATCTTTATCCGATTGGGGGTCAGCTAGATTAGTAATTTTGTTGTCAGACATGTCAGTAGCTTGTAACTTTCTGACATATCGTTAATCCGCATACAATCTTGGCATAGCATGATAAGCTCCTCTTGAAGCAGAATATAAAGGATCAGCAAGATTCCAAATAGATCCTTTAATAAAACTACTACCTAATCTACCTCCAAATTTTAGAAAAAATATATTCCTAAGATCCCCATGATTTAAAACTTTATTTCTGTTATAGAGTTCGGATATTTTTTTATTAGGTATATATGATGCACCAGTCAATGTACCACCAATTAACTGTAAATAGCGTCCATCACCATAAACACGAGATACAGCATCTCCATTTGCTGTTGCTGTTGCAAGATTAGTAATTTTATTTTTGGACATGTTTAGTGATCATGCCATAACTCCTCTGGACTTATCCAGGAATTTATTTTCTGACCAAATTTTTGTAGCTGGTTGATTATCACCATTTGGTTGTGCCACATTGTATATTCTATTGCTATTCATATCCAAATTGCCGATCATTAAACCACCAGAAAGTGATAGTTTAGTATCAAGTTTGCTCTCATTTTAAAGTTACTCAGGTCCAGATTGCTTCAATGTCCTCAGTAAAATAATTTTGCCGTCGAAATTTATCGCCAAAAACATTTCTTGATCGCCAAAACGGCCGGAAAAACAGTCAAAACAACAAACGGACCAAGTTTGGTACGAAGTGTATATAGAAACATGTCAGCCTGCACCGCAAAACCATGCCAAAAAACTTTAAGAAGACTTAGGAAAGGAAAAATCGGCTGGTCGGCTTGGAAGCAGAGGTACTGGAAAAATAAAAACAATGTTATCAAAATAAAGAGCGAATAAAAAATCCTAGCACATTTATCTTTTCTTTACATGAAATATTACATTTTTTCCATTTTCATAAAAAAAGGAGTCCAAACTAAACGCCAGGATCGGGAATCATTTAAAAGAAGAGGTGTCGTAGTGCAACAATGTCCTTTTTGTAAACTATATCATGATATTTAAAAGATGGGTTTGACGAAGCGTATTCCTTTTTCTATCCAAAATCCTATAAATACAAATAAGAAAAGGAAACTATAACAAAACTATAACAATCCAAAACCGTCATACATTTATGCTAGTGCTAGTGCTAAAGCAGGCAAAGTCAGGTCGAAAGACTGGATAAACTGTGGAGGTCTTTCTTTTCCCCGGTATGCATGTTTATATAATTTACGAAGCGGCAGTAAGTGATCATTTTGTTTTCATACTGATTAATTTTACTTAGAACAGGAGTGTCATTCAACATGATATTCTAAATATCTCTGTTTAAATAGTATTGTAACTCAAACCAGACCAGCTTTAATTCTTTCGTCTTTCAGTAAAGCATTCCTTAATTAATGTTTTAGGAAGATGATTTCCTGACGGGTACAGAGCAAGCAGCTAGAGAACAGCGCGTAGAGGGTCGATTAAGAAACACCGAGAAACAGCTTCACGAATACGTTACATCCCCTTTGCAAGTGAAAGAAGTAGAACAAGATCAACTAAGAACAGAAATAAAACTTGATGTGCTGACAAAACTGAGCAGGCGGTTACAGGAGCTATACACTGAGGCTCTAGGTATGCTTGCAGAGGCTGTTAAATGTAGCGAAGACTTGAGGAGAGACTTCCATGACCTCACCTACCACGGGCTCAGGGCGGAACATTATGAGCTGGTCTATAGAGTCAAGGATCTTGAATCTGCCAAGGAGGAGATGTCTGAGGAGGAAAAGAAGAAATATAACAGGCTACAATCATATCAGAGGGGCCGGCAAAGTCAAGTGGAAAGACTGGATAGACTGTGGAAGCCTTTATTCTCTCAGGTATGCATATGTATTCAACCTAGTATTCCATATTAATGTTAACGGTTTGAATGTAACTAATATACTAGGGCCATGTCGGCACGAATATGAGTATTTTTGAAGCCGAATATGTTTTATCCGGATTCGTGTCAACGTGGCCAGCTAATCAGCTCTGGAGAGCGGTTTCAAAATAATGCGGTTTCGTTAAGCGGATTCACCTGGTTTCGTGTGGACACAGGACCGATTCGCATAAAAAGATATTTGGTTTCAAATATATCCGAATTCGTGTGGATAGAGCCTAAATTTTGATGGACAAGACTAAACAAAAGGCGGATATGGTTTCCGCATGATGGTGACATAATCGGTTATGCTTAGAGAATGTGTCGAATACGGATTAACTAAATTAGGCTTTTAGATTAAAGGAATTAAATTTTCTTCAACAGGTAAGAACCCTTTTTCGGATTCCGACTCCGTTAAGAGGATGGTGAGACGGAAGGGGTTTTTCCACTTTTGATTTAGGGGACTTAACGAAACTCAGCTGCTCTCGCGCCAGTCAGCTGTTGGCCATTTTTTTTCCTTTCCCTGGTAACAGTCCCAATTTTCTTCGGCCCGATTTTCTTCTCGTTTATAAAAAAGCGAATGAGGCCCCAAGTTATGAATTTCTTGTGGCATACATTTTAGTAATCTTTAATGCTTTTCAATAGACCAATTTCGATCTATTAAAATTCTGACTTCTCACCGAGACTAGGGGAAACTGAACCAAAATAAAACATCATCTTAAGGGACGGGTCATTAGCTTTCTTGGAGGGGGGATAAAAAATCCTGAAAAATTAAAAAAATTGTTTGCAAAGGCAAAAAAGCTGAAATAAATTGTTTGCAGGCACGAGACGGAGTGTAAATGCTAGTTTTCTATGTAAGGTTTCCTGTGCACTAGGCCCCAGTCCGTGCGAGGTTTTGACATTCGAGACTAGGTCAAACCTCGACGCACATTTGCTTTTCATCTTTTCGTTTAATTTTCGCCTTTTTTCGGATAAGGATCGTTTAACTGGACTCACACATCGAAGGAATCGAACGTTACGGAGTCATTACGGATATTGCAGTAATTTTTCAAAGTCACGGACATGGACACTCTTCACGGTTTGTAAGGATTTCTTATACGGTATTGCATTCGAACAGTGTGTGGAGAGTAGTGGATCGGATCGCAAAAAAAACTTGGAATTGACACTGAATTTACAGCTTTTACAGTTTGACCTACGAACGAATCACATGGAAGGAGACCGGGAAGAAGATTTACAAAGGAAAACGAAAATTTCTGATAAAGAAAAGCTTTGCACTTGACGCGAAGTGGATGTGGATCTCGATACAATCTGGGCCAAGTTGTTCAAAGCTGGGTTAAGATAACCCAGGGTTAGTACAACATTTGAATTCAGATTTGAAAGCTTAAAAAGCAGTTCAGTCTTAATCCTTTAGGTCTACAAGTTGATGATTGGAAGCTCTAAAAATAACGGAGAAAACTATCCGAGAAAATGCTTTTGAACACAAGTAAAAGAAACCCGGGTTAAGCGCCTATCGGCCTTCAAACAACCTGGCCCAGATCGTCACCTCGTGCAATATATCGCCGCTGACGAGTATATTGGCTCAAGAGACTCACGTGGACTTGCGAAAACGGATTCCCACAGAAAAGGGTAGGCAATTTGAGATCCTAAAGTTGAAGGAAAATTGAGAAATTAAACGAGACTTACCTGTAAGTTGAAGTTTGATTGGAATTCTATCGAGTCATCAAACTGCACCAAGGGATCACATGAGATAGCTAGACGCATGCGCATAATCAGTATTCACAGCTGAATGTGAGTGTCTTACAAACAAACACCCATAAAAGGGGGTAATATCAGAAAGCCAACCGAAGTAAAACCTCAGTAGGACAAAGGGTGGGTAAAACAAAATCAACCATTACTGGTTGTACAAAGGGTGGGCATGTGATCCCTTGGTGCAGTTTGATGACTCGATAGAATTCCAATCAAACTTCAACTTACAGGTAAGTCTCGTTTAATTTCTCAATTCTATCTCGTCATCGGCACGCGTGCAAAACGTCTGCGCATGCGCAAGGTCTCTATTTTCAATAATTAAAATTTGCAAAATCTTCCCCATTTAAATTGAAAAACATTTAGGAATGTTTGATATGTTTAATGGTTTGCAGCCGGTTCTAGTATTAAGCACAACAAAAAATTACTTAAACTAACTTAACTAACTAACTGGTAAAGTCGTCCAGTACAAGGTTTTTCCGTCCTTGTTTTTCCACTTAGCATGCATTGGTCGTTTTCGTTGTTCGCATTGACCGAGCTCAGCGACATGATGACCAAAACAGCAACAATGGCTACGGCGAAGTGCTGCCAGAGCGAGCGTGGACTTTCAAACATGATTTTCGCCTTTGGTGCAAGGAGGAAAGTATGTGGTGCAAAAGAGAGAAACTAAAGCAATTAATAAACTTTGTGTTGGTGAAATTCTAAGCTTATCTTTTGTGTGTGGAGCTTACTTTTTTTAATTTCGCGGCCGGAATCTAGTTTGTTTTGGTATCGCGTATAATTTTGAACGCATGCGCACTGCGTTTTTCACGCGTGTCCTCGTCATCACTGCCCCAGGGATCCCATAGGACTTTAAAGCCAAGACAGTCACATGAAGAAAAAACCCAAAAGCCAACTGCAAGGTGTTTAATGCATAAACAACCCTATACAGTACTAACAGTAACACAAACTGTATCCCATAGAAATAAAGAACGAAAAACGCTTACAAATAATGCTATATGAACACACTGAGTAATAGAAACAACAGGGCCGAAGCACAATAACCCTGAAAAAACCTCTAAGTTGTAGGACCTAATCAACGTTATAGGGAATCACTAAACAGTAGCAACAGGGCAGAGAAGCAAAGGCCCTAGTCCTTGTTCTAATCAGTCTGAAGCACTGCAGAAGCAAAAGTGGAGGTACCGACTGGCTTATTGTAGAAACGGTCAAAACACCTTGAGGACGACCATCCAGCTGTACGCAGGATTTCATCAATGGGGACATTTGAAGCTTTGGCTTTCGACGTAGCTGCAGCTCTTGTACTGTGTGGTTTGAATGCACTGGTGTCGACACCAGACGACTCCATTATCAAACGAATCCATCTAGAAATAGTTTGCCTGGAAACAGGTTTGTAAGGTTTGATGAAGCTAATAAAAAGTTTACTTTCCGCTCCCCTTAGTGGCTGGGTTCGCTTAAGATATTCTGCCAAGCAAGTAGACACACAGAGTGACAAATCAGCAGGATAAGCTTGCAGGAGAACAGATGGAGCTCGGTAACCAGGCCTGCTTTGTTTGACATGTTCCATGAACAAGAATTCAAATCCATTAGTCACTTTTTTCATGCAACCAATGTCAAGCATATGTAAACATTGTCCCCTTTGTGCAGAGACCAGGGCTATCAGCATAACCAGCTTTAGAGTGAGTGATTTTAAATCAAGCTTCTCTGGAGGGTGAAGGGAGGAAAGATAAGTTAGGACAGGCTTTACATCCCAGGTTGACCGGTAGCGTGGAGTTGGCGGAGAATCCTTGTAAACACCTTTCATAAACCTGGAAACAAGTGGGTGACTGCCCACAGTCATGTTACTCTTGGGTATAGTAACTGCTGATATGGCACTCCTGGCAGTATTGATGGTGGTGTAAGTCAATCCCTTTTCATGGAGGCTAACGAGGAATTCTAAAACAACGGTTACAGGTGGATCATAGGGATCAGTCTTCCATTTACTACAAAAGTCCATCCACTGTTTGATGTATGGTTTGTACTGTTTTTGTGTTCCGTCAGACCAGGACTTGAGGATGATTGCTGTAGCCTTGCCTGAAACATTTCTCTGCTGGAGACTTTCCCGGAGAGCATGCAAGCCATCAGTCTCAACTGTCGTCGAAGGGGATGTAAGGCATGGTTGTGTGGTTGTGTCAACAGATGAGTCGACTGGGGGAGAAGAACAGGATTGTCTACTAACAGGTGAAGGAGAGGGGTGAACCAAGGTTGTGTCTGCCAAACAGGAACGAGAAGGACACCAGTTGATTGATCTTGCTCTATTTTCTGTAGGCAGGCTGCTATAACACTAAAAGGGGGGAAAGCATAGAAATAGTACTCCTTCCAACTCATGAAAAATGCATTGACATATTGAGCACCAGGGTCAGGTTTCCATGACACATAACTGGGAACTTTAAAATTAAGTCTGGATGCAAACAGGTCGATTTGAAAAGAGCCCCACAGTTTATCCAAGTCTGAAAAGACGTCCATGTTTAAAGACCATTCAGTTGAACTGTTAATTTTCCTAGATTCAGCGTCAGCATCTACATTGGTAGAGCCGGGTATGTGGCAAGCACTGATCCAGATGTCTCTTTCTATACACCACAGCCAAATTTCCTTAGACAAACTGTCACACTCTGCAGATTTGATACCGCCCATGTTATTAACATATGCCACTGTGGCTGTATTGTCAGACTGAATTCTTATGTTTTTGCCATGAACATGGCCAAGAAGTGATTTCAACCCCAGCAGAACTGCTTTCAGTTCCAAGTAGTTAATATGGAAAGCTTGTTCCTCTACATTCCAAAGACCACCAGTTTTGTGAGCCCCATATACTGCACCCCAACCGCTAGTACAGGCATCTGTTGTAAGAGTCAGGTCAGGGTCTCCCTGGAAAATAGGTTTAAAGGAAGAGTCTACATTGTTCACCCACCAAGCTATCTCTGATCTAGATTCATTTGAAAGATACATTGGTGCATCATAATTGCCCCTACTTTCCTGCAGAGCAAGAATTTTATTCCTTTCTAGGGCCCTATAGTATAGTTCCCCAAACTGAACGGCAGGGAAACTAGAAACCATCAACCCTATAACTTGTGCCACTTCTCTAATAGTCATTGTACTTTTGTCCAGTAAACTCTGGCAAGCTAGCCGTACACGTTCCGCTTTAACGGGTGGGAGTCGGATTGTCATGTTTATACTATTCAGCAAGAAGCCAAGAAATTCCATTTCTTGTGTTGGAATCAGGACTTACTTTTCTGGGTGAACCACAAACCCCAGACTAAGGAAGGTATCAACAGTGTCCTGTATATTAGTGGCACAGGCAGTATAATTATACCCCAAGAGAAATGAATCATCTATATGCCCCATACAGATATTACCCAAAGATCTGAGATGGGAGTAGACAGGTTTTAATATTTTTGTGAATAGGCGAGGAGCACAAGCCAGGCCATTGGGCAAACAGGTATACTGAAAATAGCTACCTTGCCACTCAAATTTCAAGTATTTCCTATCCTCTAATGCAATAGGAACAGAATAATAGGCGTCCTTAAGGTCTACCGATGCCATAAAGCACCCGGGACGCATGAGTTTGAGGGCTGTCTGAATCGTATCCATTTTAAAATGGTAATAGGATACAAATTCGTTGAGTTGTTTAAGATTTAAAATCATTCTAAAAGTGCCATCTTTCTTCGGACGCACAAAAATGGTAGAGATAAAGTCACCCTGGACACGGTCTATTTGTTCAATAACTCCTTTATCGAGGAGCTTGGTGATTTCCTCAGTAATGATCTCCCTTTCAGAAGGAGAAAATAGCATTTGTTTTGGCTGGTAAACCTGAGAAGGAGAAACATCCCCAAACTCGATGCGATAGTGCTTTATAGCATCTAATATGACAGGGTCAGTAGTCAGTTACTTCCAACCTTCAACATGGCCTTGTAACCCTCCAGCCGAGAAATTAGCAACCCTTTGAGACAGATTTGCTTTATCAATAGGAGTTGGGTAGTTTTCTCTTACCTGTGTTTCTACTGGGTTTTGTTGGTGGGTTGACTTGGCTTTTTCTGGGCACTCTTCTGTGCCCGGCTGTAGACTAAAAAAGGACGCTGCTGAGAAGTTTTCTGACTGGATGGTCTGTCATAAGGTTTAAAGTTTGGACGGCGAAATTTCTGCCGTCCTGCCTTGAAATAGCCTTGACTTGGCGTTCGAGTTTCAGAAGTTTTCTGCATTTGTCGGCCAACTTTCTTTGCCTCAGCCATATCCTTCAAATGTTTGGATAAATCATCTCCAAACAATTTTGTTGAAGGTTTAATTTCATCTTTACACGGCCTGGTGTATGGAGGGTTAAGTTCCGGTTTTATCAACTCTCGCCGTGCCATATTGAGTTTAAAATTGGCATTAGCTAGAAGAGCAATGCTATCCATCACGTGATCCAAGATCTGACGTGTATTTAATGTTTTGCCAGCGTGAAGGTCCTTTACCAACTGGTCTCCTAAAATAGACAGGGCTGACAAACCCTGAACAAGCGGTTCTTGAACTCGCTGGAAAACTAGGTCAACCGTTCTGCTGCGTAGTGGCAGCAAATCCCAAATTTCTTCGTTGACGGTGGTGGTGGACAGTAATTTACAATTTTCTCGAGGAGGATATTTTTCAACTCGTTCTTTGATTGTGTTTGGTGAGAGACCTCCAGTAACCATGTTGTCAATTAAACCAGCAATTTTTTCTGCTATCGCAGGAGATTTCTCTTTGGTTTGCACAAATGCCTGAGTCAGGCTTTCCAAAATGTCATCCTGCGACCCTGAGTCAGGGCATGATGCAGGTTTCGCGGCCGCGGTCGTACTTGTATGCGTGTCGCTCGGGTCGAGCACATCAGTTAAGGCGGCGTTGAGATCAAGGCTGTCATTTAGGCTCTGAACGGCCTCTCCATCCTCGTCTGAGTCAGTACGAAGGAGAAGGTCTTCCTTGAGACTAGCCAGCATTGCCGTTTGTGTCTCCGAAGCCTTGGCAAGTTGGGCCAAGGTGGAAGTTAATCCTTCGAGGACTGACATGTTCGTGTCCTGAGAATCTTCTACGCCTTTGCTTCTTGTATCGGACGCCAGATCCGCTCCATCCATGTCGTGTTAGTGATTCAACGCAAGAAATAGGTTCAAATTTGCATAAAGATGACAGAAGAAATAATTTTCTTTCGCGTATCGAAACCTCGTGAGAAAACCGAGTAAGCGTGCGAAAAGCACTGATTATGCGCATGCGTCTAGCTATCTCATGGGATCCCTGGGGCAGTGATGATGAGATAGAATCGGAAAACTGCACTTGCTAATTTAATAAATAGATGAACCTAGTCTCACCTTTGTTAACGGATTTTGAGAACGAGAAACTAGTGCGTGCGGACTTTGTCCACTTAGATCAGCTATTTGTTAAAGCGCAAGAAGTACATGACGCATATCTCAAGGCCTTAGATGATGATGATGAAAGTAAATTAGCTCTTGAATGGTTTGGCACTCGTGATAAGGATGTGCTGCAGCTGAAGCAAAGAATTATTGGCTTTTTGAATGAAGCGGAGAAGCTACGAGGTGGTTTTCTTGATTCAGACTCAGTGAAATCTAAGTCATCTCGTCACGTAAGGCACTCCCTTTTCCCGGTAACATCTGCTAAGTTAGAGGTAAGAGGTTAAGGCATCATTTCTAAAAGAAAAACAAGCACTTAGAATGGCTACTGAAGAGCTTGAAAATCGCAGAGGCAAAGGCAGAAGAAAAGCTTTATGAGAAGTTCGAACAGGAACAAAACGTTGACGGATGCATGAAAATTCGGAAGATGTTAAGGTTGAACTCGCTTCTATTCCCATCACATCTGGGGTACAGTGCAACGATCAGGCAACATTAAAGGTGCCTTCTGAGAAATTCCAAAGTTCACCTGTTGTTAGTACCAGTTCAATTACCAATTCTGTAACCACGCCAGCCTTAGCCAGTATAACATGAAAATTCTTGTAACACTGTTCCGTCGTTAGGCCTAACAGCGGGCCAGCTCGATAGCTTGGCGGTGTATGCACTTGCAATCTTGTATAAGTCAAAATGTTTCTTCAAAAGCTGTCTAGACTCTATCTGCGAATCTTCACCTTTCATTTGTAAACAACCCTTAATCAGTTCCTTTGCCTTTCCGCTAGTGTACTGATCCAAGAAATACAAGTAATCGGTAGATTTATCTACCTTAGATTCTATGAGAGTTTCAAAGGCTGCTATGGATGCTGGGTATGACATAACATTTCCGCAGAACGTTGGTGGCCTGTGACTAGGTAGGAGACCCCTGGCCTGTCAGTTGCTAAACAATCATTTCTGACAGTTCTGCCTCTTTCCTTTGAATGTAAAGCTAGTCTTGATCTCGTCTTGCACATTCCAGACAGCTTGAATCCTTTCCGAAACTGCTCGTACATTCTTTCTTGTCGTGTGATAGCTTATAATCAGTGGGGGTTTCGTACTTGTCGTTATACTCTTCTTCTTTAATGGGGATGCTCTTTGGAACAAAGGGTCGGGCAGTTGGGTTCTATCGTCCTTGAGCAAGCAAGGAACGCCATGACAAGCAATTGAACGACTTAACCACGGCCAACGTTAAGCGTAAGTTATGGGAAAAGTTGCCGCGATATTTACCCAGTAAGTGGAGTTAGCAAGATTAAGAGTTTCAAGAGACAGACAGCCAGTTTTAATGACTTTGCCAATTGAGAAATGAAATTGAGTATGAGAAATCAGAAGCCAGTGAAACGAAAACGGAAGAGCGAGTAGTTAACGTGTGTACTGCTATTTGCAATGCTTTAGATGCCGGTGATGTACCAGTTGTTATGGGTATAATCCCTTTATGGTTGTACCACAAGGACAATTCAAACAATAAGATATGTATTTACGCCTTCCTTGATAATGCCAGTGGTGGAACATTCATTAACGAAGACTGGTTAAGAAGGCTTGGTGTTGAGGTGAGGTGTTGAGGGAAGTGAAACCAAATTTTTGTCACTACTATGTGTGGTACCCAAGAAGCGGTAGATGGACTAATGTCTTCCCCCTTTCAAGAAAACAAGGTTACCGTACCCCTACCGAGAACCTATGTCAGACAACTGACTCCAGCAGATCGTGATGAGATTCCGCGTCCCGAAGAGCTGCAAGGATGGTTCCATTGGCAGATAGTTATAAAAGACGACCTCTTTACTTGGACGACGTAGAAATAAGACTCCTAATCGGACTAAATTGCTCTAGTGCAGTGCGACCAAGAGACATTGTTTGCGGAAATGAGAATGAACCCTATGCAGCACGATCAAGAGCAGTAAACAAGTACATTGTAACCGTATTCAGATTCTTAAGAGGAACACGGAGGACAAAGTGAATGGGTACATCTTTGCTAAGACAGAGATTAAGGAGCGGCTAACACCTCAAATGGTTTCTGGATTGTTTGAGGTTGACTTTGCCGAAAGGGAATACGGAGTTGGATTATCAAGAGAAGACCGTCAGTTCCTGAAGATTGTAGAAGATGGAATTCATCATAGAGATGACATGCATTACAAAATGCCTCTGCCCTTTGGAGAAAATATCCAGCTCCCCAATAACCGTCCTCAAGCAGAGCAACGCTTGCAGGGCCTTGAGAAGAGACTCCAAGGCGACGCAAAGTATGGCGCTGACTACATCAGGTTCATGACTGAAATCATAGAGAAAGGAGATGCTTGAAAGGTCATGTTTGAAGAACTAACCCATCATGAAGGAAAGGTCTTGTACTTACCTAAACCAGGCAACACACGCGTAGTATTTGATTGTTCAGCTTGTTACCAGGGTGAATCGCAATTGCCACCTATTGCAAGGGCCTGATCTAAAAAACCAAGCTCACTGAGGTGCTTACAAGTTTTAGAAAGCAGAGAGTAGCTTTCATAGCAGACATATAGAAAACTTTTTTTAAGTCAAGGTCCCAAAGGAAGATCAGAACTTGGAAGGTTCTGATAAATTTTCACAAAGTTATGATCATTATGAGATTTTTTTCTAATTAGCCTCAGGCCATGCCTTAACATGATTGAGTTCGATTGTTATGGTGGCCGAAGGGAGATTTAACTCAAGCACCTCAAGAGTACTGTATGACAGTGCACCTCTTTGGAGCTGGTTCATCTCCAGGGTGTTCTACTGAAGACAGCCTTGGGAGTAAAGGGAGTGTCGATCCAGGATATTGATACGGCCCACCGAGTGCCGTCTATGAAGCCGTCAAATCGACCCAATGCAATCGTTTGTAAGTTTGTACGAAGGCTAGCTAAAGACCAAGTAATGGCGGCCAGGAAGAAAGTTGGTGGCCTCAAGGCCGAAGAACTTGGATTTGCAGCTGATATCAATGTCAAGTACCTTAATATCTATGATCACTTAACGCCACGGTTACAAGCCTTATATCATGAAGCAAAGAAAGTCAAAGAGGCTAAGAAGTACAAATTTTGTTGGGCGAAAAATGGCTTTGTGTATCTTCGCAAGTCTGAAGAATCCACAATTTACAAATTCGCCGACCTTTCTGAGCTTAACAAGAAATTTAGCACGGCCTCAGAAGCTGGAGTGAACGATCACCTACAGAGCTAAGTACTCAAGTACTTTTTATATTCTGTCATTACGAAGTAATCAAGTTTGACTATTGAAATGCCTACAAAGACCAGTACTAAGCAACAACAGAAGTTAAATAAATCTCTGTTAAAAGATTTACCGTACTTTAATTTCAGAGGTAACTTAGCCCTTGCCCATGGCCAATTTAATAATTCAGTTAATAGTGAGCTCCCGACTAAACGAGATCTAGATAATCTCCATAGTTTATATGATCTGGATTTGTTTAATTTGAATATGGCCTTTGATACCAACCAAACTGATAACGATGCTTTAATGAGCCAATGTATTAGAAGCCGATATTTTTCTCCACACAGTCTTAAGCAGTTTACTAATAATCTTACGCAGGATCAAATTGAATCTAGTCTCTCAATTTTTCACAATAATATTAGAAGCCTTAATCGTAACCTCGAAAATCTAGTGACTCATTATTTACAAGAAATAGGTATTCACTTCAATATAATTGGTGTCACGGAAACTAAAATCACCAATTCTAATGAGAATACAGGCCTTTCAAACATACCCGGTTACGTTTTTGAACACGTCCCAACACCTCTAGCATGTGGTGGTGTAGGCCTCTTTGTCGATGAAACACTTAGTTATTCAGTTTTAGAAAAAACTTCCACCGAATCTTTTCAGGCATTGTGGATAGAAATTTCTTTTGTTAAGAAGAAAAACGTAATCTGTGGAGTCTTATACCGTCAACATAATTCTCCAGAGAGCTTTCTTAAATACTTGGAAGAGACTATCGACAAATTTACTTCGACAGGGAAGAACTTATGTCTCTTAGGTGATTTTAATTTATGTCTTCAAAAAATCGAAACCTGTAATTACAGTCGCGACTTCTTACTGGCTCTTCAAAGTTGTTATCTCCTTCCAACTATTGACAAACCAACACGTGTTCACAAAAATTCTGCAAGCTTAATCGATAACATTTTTGTAAACAATCCTGAGCAGGTGCTAATCAGCGGTAATCTCATTACTGATGTCAGCGATCATTTTTCGCAGTTTTGTATTTTGACATCAACAAGAGATAAGATTAAACGGAAGCAAATTAAAAAACGCGATCTTTCGCATTTCAATCCCGATAATCTTAACAGCGACCTTGCTACGATCGACTGGAGTTGCATCATTAAAACGCACGCAAATAATGTAGACGAGCTATTTTCAACTTTCTATAGAAATTTTAATAAAATTATAAATAAACATGCACCGATTAAAACCCTTTCTCGACGTAGGATTAAACAATTTTCTAAGCCTTGGATTACAAAAGGTATAAGAACGTCAATCAAAGAAAAAAACAGACTGTACCAAATTGGCGATCAGGAAAAGTATAAATATTATCGAAATAAAATTTGCAGTCTTATACGTCTGAGTAAGAAACACTATTACTGCGCCTTTTTTAATAACAATTTAAGTAATATGAAAAAAACATGGCAAGGCATAAATGAATTATTAAATCGCTGCAAAAGAAAGGGTAAATCTGTTAGTAAATTAAAAGACCCAGATAACAACAATAAACTTACTAATGATTCCTCGCGTATACCTAATATCTTAAATAAACATTTTTCAAATGTTGGCAACATCTTAGCAAGCAAACTACCACCGGCAGAGCGTCCCTTCATAGACTACCTAAGAAACTCCAGTTCGCCAGAAGTTTCGTTTTTCTTCAGACCTGTAACTCCATCCGAAATTCAATTTCAAATTTTATCTATACCAAACAGCAAATCGCATGGCTTATACTCCTGTCCTACTCAACTTCTTAAATACTCAAGCGAAGTCATATCTCCAGTTCTTTCAGATATTCTCAATACATCTGTCTCTCTTGGGGCTTACCCCCAAAAACTTAAAATATCTAAAATTATACCTATCTTCAAAGCTGACGACGAGACCGACACTTCTAATTATAGGCCAATTTCATTATTATCAAATTTCAATAGAATCTTCGAAAAAATTATGTACGACAGAATGAGAGACTTTATTGAAAAGCACAGCCTATTATATTCGTCTCAATATGGTTTTCGTCAAGCTCACTCAACCCAACATGCTATCCTTGATATGGTAGAATCTATACAAACCAATATGGACAAAAAACTCTTTTCATGTGGTGTTTTTATTGACTTAAAAAAAGCCTTTGACACTGTGAATCATACTATTTTACTTGATAAACTAAATTATTATGGCTTCCGTGGAATTGTCAATCAATGGTTTTCCTCTTATTTATCAAGTCGCACACAAAGCACTGAAATCGGCTCTCATATATCTAGTAAACTAAATATCAATTGCGGCGTACCCCAAGGTTCTGTCCTAGGTCCACTTCTCTTCTTGCTTTATATAAATGACATCCAATATTGTTCGAGCAAACTCCAATTTTTCCTTTTTGCTGATGACACTAATGCTCTTTATGCTCATAAAGATTTAAAGACACTGGAACTAACAGTAAATGCAGAATTACACAACTTGTATAACTGGCTGACTTCAAACAAACTTTCCCTGAATATTAAAAAGTCAAACTATGTAATTTTTCGTCCATACCAAAAAAAACTCAACTATGATCCCCAGGTCAATATTTTTGACAATGAAAGCAATAAAAAGGTTACCCTTGAACGCAAAAACTTTATTAAATATCTTGGACTGTTAATTGATGAAAATCTATCTTGGAAGACCCATATTCACTCTGTTGCAAATAAAATAAGTAAAACAATTGGGCTAATTGCGAGATTAAGACATATTGTTCCCACTTGCACCCTCTTAAATATTTATCAGTCACTTATTACACCTTATCTAACTTATGGTCTTATCTCTTGGGGCAACGCGTGTAAAACTTTCCTTGACCAAATTCTTGTCCTTCAAAAACGCGCACTGCGTTTAATATATTTTGCTGAAACAAACGACCACGCAATACCTTTTTTTGTCAATGCAAAAATTCTACCTTTACAGTCTCTATATTATGAATCCGTTTGTAGTCTTATGTATGGTGTAAATAAAAACACTGCTCCGGTTAATATTTCGAAACTCTTCTCTCGAATTTCTAGTGTTCATACTTACAACACACGTGCCTCAACCTCTGAACATTTTTATACTAAAGAATCTCGACTCAATGTCAAACGAAATGCTTTTTCGCGTGTTGGGGTCAAAATTTGGAATGGGATACCTCAAATTCTTAAAGAAAGAAAAAAGCTTTTAAAAGATCACTAAAAGAAATGCTACTCGATTTCCTTGAAACTGAAGACTCCTATAATGATGTGGATACGATCATCGTGAAAATGAAAAAGTAATTCTCTTGTCCTTTATTTTCATTTTATTTTATTTTTAAAATTTCACTTTAATTATTGTCCTTGCATTTAAGTAGAACGTATCTATTTAATGTAAAATGTATATACTTATATAACGCCTAATTTCTTTGTATTTGTCTAGTTTGTTGTAAATTATGTAGCCTGGCCTGCCTCGAATAGCCTCGCTAACTGCAGGCCAGTCCCAATGTATCTTTTGCTATATTTTCAAATTTAAATAAAGTTGAAAGTTGAAAGTTGACGGGGTGTACAGCTGAAGACGGTGAAAGAGAGTTTGGTGCAGGAGCTGCCGAAACACTAAGGAAGAACTTTTACGTCGATGACGCTCTGAGATCGGTACCGACAGAGAAGGACGTTGTAGAACTAATAAAAGCTTTTAAAGAAATGTGTACGAAGGGAGAATTCAAACTAAAGAAATTCGTTAACAACAGTAGAAAGATGATGATGTCAGTACCTGCTGAAGACAGAGCAAAGGAGGAGATCAAGGGCCTATACCTGGGCATTGCATACCTACATACATACATACTTGTATTCTGGGTAGAACGTATTTCGTAGAGCGCTCAATTCATTTAATTGAAGAGCATTGACTACTAACAATCACAGGGGTTCAGGCTTCAGGAGTATTCATTGATCGTTTAATGCATACATACACTTTATTACGACTCGTCTATACGGGGCTATTCTGTCGTAATATAGAATAATAAAATTACAACGGGGCAGAAATATTTACATGAGTTTATATACCGTCATAAAAATTTGATCGAATCTAAGACGAGTTTGCAAGAAAGTGGGCGGCGACTTTCCTTTTAAAACTTGAGATATTGTTTAAGTTCCGAATGTTTTCTGGGAGTAGGTTGTATTCTTTTGCCCCACGAAAGGCGAAAAAGCGTTGACCAGTTGATAATCTGCATTTAGGTAGATTCAACTGTGACATGTTTCTAGTGCTGCGTCCTGACACACTAATTCTATCATAAAATAAATTACAAAGATAATGTGGTGGCTGATTTGTCCTACACTTTTGAACCATAGTAACAGTATTTGATGGAAGTTATTGACGGACGCTTAGTCAACCAAGGGATTTGCGCGCAGCAGAGACATGATCAAATTTTTTGATACCTACGATTATTCTGCAAGCAAAGATCCGGATAAGTTGAAGCTTAGAGATGTTTTTGCCGGAGGCATTACCCCATACGCTAGAACAATAAAAAAGCCTGCTAAAGATAAGAGCCTTGACAATTAAAGAATGGGTTTTGTTGTCCAAATTATGTTTAATTCTATTGATACGACGTAGATTATCGAGGCAGCTAGAGGACAGTTTAGATACATAGTCGTCGAAAGCTACGACAGAGTCGATTCAGATCGTCAAGTCTTTTACGACAGGAGAGGGCTTGATTTTCTTCCCTAAGAGAAAGACCGGAGGTAAAGATAAGTTGCGAGTTAGTTGTGGAACGCCAACAACGAGGAGCTTAGTTTTGTTTGGGTTAATTGACAGAGAGTTTGTTGAACACCACTTTGCGATCTCGCGGAGATTACTATTGAGGTCAGAAATGGCAACGCTGATGTCAGTCGGGGGAAGAGTCAAAAGCAGCTTGGTGTCGTCTACATAGCCCATGGCCCCTCGCACTTCTTCGGTACAGAGCAAAGGTCGTTGAGGTATAACGTGAACAAAACTGGACCGAGAATGGACCCCTGGGCCACACCCACTGTCAGTGGGAGGGGGAGTGGGAGGGGATCGGATAAAGCATGCTAAGCAGATTCGAAAGATTCTACAAGTGGCAAGTCTTAAAGGCCGCAGTGGTGATTTGTATGGAATACAAAGGACGTCTTAAGATGAGCGTAAGTATAGCAGACAAGGCGGATGAAGGTGCTTTCTCAGCTCCGTAATTCTTGTTAGCTTGGAAGGAATGTAGCGTCCTAAAAGTAATGTTCGACGCATAAAATAGCTGTCTAATGTCCAAACGAAACCCAAGATCCTCAAGCTCGTCCTCAACGCAATCCCGGCCGTCACCAAAACGAAACAAACTCCACGGAGCGACAGCCGAGGGAAATACGGAATCCTGCAGTATGGATAAAACGTCCGACAATCGTCCCTCGCTCGAAAGAATCATGGAAAAGCTATCTTACTTGGATAACAGAATAGAGGAGCATTTCGGTGGGCTAAAATCTGATATTTCGATGTTAAGACACGAACTTAAAGAAGAGATCGAAGGGGTTAAAAGCACCTTGACAGGGGTAGAGAAATCACTTGAATCAGCGTGGAATGTCATCGCAGACGTACAAGCAGAATCTAAGTCACACGCAGACTTCAAGAAAACCTACCAAAGCAGTTTGGATAATGTAAAAAGTGAACTGGCTATAGCTTCATCAAAGAATGCCAAGCTCGAGACCGAAATTGTCGCCTTAAAAGTAACATTTTTGGAGGAGCAGGAGAAAGAAATTGTCCTTGAAAATTATTCCCGACAGGAAAATCTATGCTTCATGCACGTACCAGAACAGGAAGGTGAAAACTGTGCGAATATTGTTTACGATATCAGCGAAAAAGAGCTAAGCATGGATGTTGAGAATCTTCAATTCCATGCAATTCATAGAGTGGGAAAACGGCGTTCGTCGGATGAGACATCGAAAGCTTATCCAAGGCCAATCATTGCCCGTTTTCTGTGTAGAGAGGACAGAGATATGGTACTTAAAGCGAAGGGAAGGCTGCGAAACTCTTCATAGTATGAAAACGTGTATATTACTCAAGACTATGCCAAAGCTATTAAAATGGAAAGAAAAGTTTTAATCAAGGCTATGTTTCTGGCCCGCAAGAAAGGTATGAATGCAAAGGTGGTACACAGAAACTTCGTTGTAAATAACAATGTTTATAACGTAGATAACATCCCAGATAATCTGAAGGAATCTAGCACCCTTAATTCGACTTCTAGCTGAACAATCTTTCAACGCTTTATTAGTTATACGTACAGCACGCAAACAAACTCCCTAGCGCTACTGAAATTCCCCTAGATGTTTTCGCTTAGCTGGCATCGAACCTCGTCCAAGCCAAACGTAAATTTTAGATTATTTCTTTTTTGTTTAACTTGTATGTCTTTCTTGTTAGGTGTTAATTGTTTTGCTGCCTTTGTGTCCTCCTACCCTTTTTTCCTTTTGTCTCCACTTTATAATCATCATCTTCACTTTAAATGATGAACTAGTTATTTGTTCCTTGAATGTGCGGGGCCTGTCCAACTCGCTAAAANTGGCAAGAATTTGTAAACTTGTCGAACGCCAAAAATTCGGTCTGATTTGTTTTCCAAGAATTTGTTTTCCACGCCTTATCTACTGTGATCAAGAGCCATCATTGCTCTTAATTGTGACCGAAGACTATTTTTTGGGTGTACATATAAGGCTATATCAACTCGATACAAAATTTGTTTCACTCCAAAATCACTTAGCTTTTCCCTCAAAAGTCACATGAATGTGCCCTTACGTTAACTGATTTGTGGAATACAAAATTATTGTTTGATTTAAGTTATAAATTTATCAATGGGAGCTTCGCTTTTAGCTGTGGCTAAATATATATATTACTCAAGACTATGCCAAAGCTATTAAAATGGAAAGAAAAGTTTTAATCAAGGCTATGTTTCTGGCCCGCAAGAAAGGTATGAATGCAAAGGTGGTACACAGAAACTTCGTTGTAAATAACAATGTTTATAACGTAGATAACATCCCAGATAATCTGAAGGAATCTAGCACCCTTAATTCGACTTCTAGCTGAACAATCTTTCAACGCTTTATTAGTTATACGTACAGCACGCAAACAAACTCCCTAGCGCTACTGAAATTCCCCTAGATGTTTTCGCTTAGCTGGCATCGAACCTCGTCCAAGCCAAACGTAAATTTTAGATTATTTCTTTTTTGTTTAACTTGTATGTCTTTCTTGTTAGGTGTTAATTGTTTTGCTGCCTTTGTGTCCTCCTACCCTTTTTTCCTTTTGTCTCCACTTTATAATCATCATCTTCACTTTAAATGATGAACTAGTTATTTGTTCCTTGAATGTGCGGGGCCTGTCCAACTCGCTAAAAAGGCGGGAAACTTTCCGTTGGCTTAAGATGGAAAAATATGGAATTTTTGTTCTTCAAGAGGTCCACTGTACTAAAGAAAAAGAATCCCTTTGAACGTGGGAGTGGGGCTTCACCGCTTTTTTAGTAGCTTTTCCAGTGCAAGCGCCGGAGTCTGTATTTTAACAACAACTTTTAATTTGAAATAATCGGGCAATTTTCTGATCAAGAAGGAAGATATATTATCATAGACATGAAAATAGATAACAAGATTTTAACTTTAGTTAACATTTATGCACCGAACAATGAAAATCCTACTTTTTTTCAAAATCTTCTCGATCAAATCCTCTCTTTTGAATGTGAAGAAGTTATTATGGGAGGCGACTTTAATCTGGTCATGGACGCTCAGAAGGATAAAAAAGGAGGAAACGCGACAACGCATAGAAATTCACTTAAAGAAGTCCAGAACATAGCGAACTCACTAGACCTGATAGACGTGTGGCGAACCCTAAATCCAGACGGTAAGCGTTTCACTTGGCGGAGAACTAAACCCTGAAGTGCACTGTCGTCTCGACTATTTTATGATAAGTTCAAGCATAACTACAGCAATCGCAAATGCAGACATTTTACCGGTGTATAACTGTGATGTGTCAGGATTCATGATACTTAGAAAGCTTGGCAAAGTAGTATTTCAAACGAGCTAAAGTAAGACTTGTTCTTGTTAAAATGAAAATTTTAGAGGAGCCATGTAAATGCTAGGTTTCTAAGTTAGGTTTCCGGCGCACTAGGCCCTAATTCGTGCAAGGTTTTGACATTCAAGACTTCTCGCCTTTTTTCGAACATTACGGAGTCATTACGGATATTGCAGCAATTTTAAAGGTTACGGACACGGACACTTGCTTGTTTGTAAGGATTTCTTATACGGTATAGGCCTTTTTCAAAAATACCATAATACTCTTTTTTGTCCCTCCAAAATTTTGCATAAGCATTGTTTCCAATTTCTCTTGGGGGGATCGTAAGTCCCAAGAGAAATTGAAAACAATGCTTATGCAAAATTTTGGAGGGACAACAAGGAGTATTATGGTATTTTTGAAAAAGGCCTATTGTATTCGAACAGTGTGTATAGTTGATCGGATCGAATAAAATGTAGAATTGACAATGAATTTACGGCTGTTAAAAAAAAAAAATAAAAATAACAAGTTTGCAGATAAGTAGATAGTTAGCCTGCAAATACAGCCGATTCTCCTATACTGGCTAGCTCCTTGCAGGAGAAACGGCTGTTTTCGCAGGCTAGTAGATAGTAAGCTCAGTTATAAATCATAATCCATTAGTTTTATTTGTGTTGAGTAAAACATATTTCCAGTTTTGGAAAAAATGTTCCAAACAGATTTGTCATCTGCGCTGACATTTTGAGTGTTAGCCAATTCATAGGTATAATATATTGAGCTCTCAAACATCATTTCATTCAATTTCTGTCTGGTGGCCAATTTACTGTACTGCTCGGGCTTGTTTGATAAATCTTGGAATATCACCAAGAAGAAGGAAGGACAAGCATTTAGTGGACCATTCATTTATCTTTCTCTAAATTGTAAAAACATCAAGAAAAACGTCAAATGGGTCGGCAAAAACGTGTAGCCGTGTTATTACAATGCAGGAACCGCGGAGCTAAGGGGGGTGGGTTAGCTTTTGCCCCACCAATAATTTTGCCAGAAATGTTTTTTTGGCATTTACAAAAGTAATTCAAATCTTTAGATTTGTAACACGATCGCATGACGTTGTTAGGTCAAGTTCAAATTCGACCCTACAGTAAACAAAGGCGATTCAAGCAATTGCCTGTAAAATTTAACTTCAATTGAGGTCAAAAAATAACTGCTCTGCGCTCCGTAATACAGTTCTGAAAATATTACTTAGCTCAAAGTAGATGCCAAAAACTCTCTACGGGCTCGATGTTTGAAAAGACAAATGTTCATGTTCTCGGTGTCTTCGTTTAACTTATTCCATGATGCTATTGCGCGAAGGAAAAATGTTCTCCGCGCAGTTGAGGTTCTCCTAAATAAGGTGTCTAAGTGATCTGTCGGTCTATTATTGTGACTGTGGATATTGACCCTCGGACGTACAAGGAGGGGGGGGGGTGCCCTAACGTTTTTCTGAGTTTTGTTATAGAGGATAAGACGTTAGCATCTGATGTTTTCAGTAGCTGTTCCCTCATCCCATTTTGAGTCAAGTTCAGTGATGGTCAGTTTCTATGGTTACGAGATATGACGTCATAAGTAGCAGGTGGTTGAGCCATTTTAGAGTGAAAGTACATTTTTTCAACTTTTTCAACAATAAAAGTAACTCTTGTGGCTTACATCATGCAAAGTGCTTATTTATGTCTTATTTTTCATGTCAAGCACAAAAAAATCACTATTTCTCACGGGTTTAAACTGATTTCTAATTCTTCGAAAAATCCAAGATGGCGACCATTGTTGGTGGCGACACAGACCTCCAGCAGTGCCACCACCCATAAAATATACCCAACTTGTTAAGAACATCAAAGGCTTTCCACTGAAGGTAAAATGGTTGCGAAATACTTTAACATATCAAAAATTCTAGAAGGGTTCGATCCACCCCTCCCCACGTACGGTGGGGGTATGAATTTGCGTGTACTTCCGATGGTTTTAACGCTTAACCCATAGGTTCATTGTAACTTGTAGCAAGCCCATGTAGAATTT
>CALNXI010000061.1:288782-343782 GCA_942486025.1 Porites evermanni | reverse complement strand
CTGCAATGTTTTCAAGAATTTTTGAGCCGAAAAATGTACGTACCGAATTTTGGTATTAAATTTGGTTCAAGTTTAAAACGTTTACTACCGTTCAGCCAGAGCCTTTTTTTCGCTGTCTCCGTGTCACACGTGCAGGTCATGTCATGTACACTTTAAGGGTGGATAAGGGTGGATTCATTTGCAACATGCATACGCGTACAGCTGTCGCATTTGCCCACTGGAAGTTTTTATTGTTTTTAGGTCTAAACATATATAAATAAAAAGTTCCAGCGGGCAAATGCGACAGCTATATATATGCGTATGCATGTTGCAAAGGAATCCACAAAAATTACCCGCTTATCTTTTTATTTATCCAGTCAAGAAGATGTCATAAACTTGTCGATATTAAATACTTGATAACTGTTTTTTTTGTTTTCCGAGAATCTCAATGTTCTCGGGGCGGAGCGGAGGGAAACATGGAGATTCGAGGGAAATAAACTTAACTGTTTCCCGAAGGGACCAGTCTTGACGTAATATATAGCTGGAAATTTTGAAGCTGTGGAAATTTATTAAACCTCGCAGTAACGGCGGTCGTCGGTCAACATTCGTGGGTAACAGTACACTGTTACCCTCTGACGGTGTCATAGATTTTGCAATGATGCCCACTTGAAGATTTTGGCGGGAAGGGGTTTCATTATTACTGATGTCATGTGACCTCGAAGTAACCAATGAGAGCGCGTGCTGTTGGGAAAAATTTCCAGCAACAACAGTCGTTGTACTTCGTGCGTAAATAAGCTCACGGTGTCTTCCGCGACCTTAACATAGGCTTATCATTATCTAATGAGGGTAATAAAATAAAACCTTTGAATATTGAAAGAGCATAACAATTTCAGTAATCTCTTAAAGTCTGTGCCCGATATATCAAGTTGTGTGGGACAAAATTCTCTTAGAAAAACTCGACAGTTTACAAGGAGCTCATTAACGTTTTGCCAACCATTTCTTGGTTGCTACTATTTCCTTTGGTATTAATCACAAAGAGCTTAAAATTGCACAAACTGCTCAAATTGTGCTAGCTCTTTCAACTTTTGAACCTAATTTGGACATACGGTGTCAACTAGTATGGGTTAACTCGTATACCATTGAGCAAGAACGTAAACAATGGCGTCAGCAATGATTCGCCTATACCACAGTGCCTTACAAAATATGTTTTGCATTTACCGGTTTTTTCATTAAGCTTTTAATCGTCATAATGAATAAATTCATTTCAATACAAGCTAGGGGGGTTATATCCGGGGAGGCTACAGTTGTATGCATTTTACAGGGGTCAATTTGATAATACTTTTACACGTTTAATTTACAAGTGTAGCTATTGTTTTGGAATCTGAAAACCATAGCTACACTTGTAATTTACACTTGTAAAAGTTTTATTGAATTGATCCCTGGTCTAGCCGGATTTTTGAAAACGTTACCGCCAAATAGACCTCTTCTTCCAAACTTTTTTTTTTCAGCCAAAAATTAACCAAAACAAAGTAACCTATAAGTTTTCACCTCATGATAAAAATGCTATCCATTACATTCTAAAGTAAAATTGAACTTAAGGGGTATTAACTGATTAACTACGCTTTTCTTAACGATAATAAATTGTTTTTCTTGCTTATTTGTGCTATTTCTGCTAGGTTTTCTTTGAAAAGACGCATTTACCTCCAGTTTTTTGGGCAGATTTCCATACCCACCGACAAATAATTAGATCCTGTTTTGATTAAACGCCAAGAACTGCTCATAATAATGGCTTTCGATATCCCTAGTTGCGAAGTGATACATTTTAAAACAGTACTGAACTTTGACTGAAAATCAATTATCTCTATAATAAAGGTTAACTGAATGTTTTACTTTTTAGCTTGTGACAAAGAAACCAGCCAAGCGATCACTCATTCCCCCTATTTTTAGAAAGAAGGATGGTGGCGAAAAAAAGGGCTCTAATGCTCTACGTACTCCGTTGCGTGATTGCTAATTTTTAACAACACCAAGTAAAGGTGGGAACTCTATGGCACATTCATTTGCCACGTGAATTTTATGTAACGCACGCACCGTACAACATGTGCAGTGTAGATGACTATGTTTTGCAGGGAGGCATTATTTGTGACAAGAAAAATCCAATTGGACGAGAGACAAGAAGCCGAAACTCCCCCTAGTCAAAATGAACATTGACCTGCTTTCAGCGAGCAATCTCCATTTTTTCTTTCAAGCAGAAGTAGGAATTAAGGCTCCGTTTATGCAAATTATAACTTTAAAAAAAGTAGACTAAGATGACTAACTCATGCCATGGTATGCACCCTGCCAGCAGAGCCTTCCTTTTGTTTGCTTGATTTTCGCGAACTTAAGAAAGACTCTGCATGAATCGAGTAAGATCTTTGTTGAACATGCATGGCATGTTGCTAGGATATAGTTTCGAGCCCAGGCCTAATAGCTGTGCGATTGCTACAGCATGCTCGGTTATGACCATTGGTTTATCAATAAACAGATGCTCGCACTCGAAAAACATGTTTGACAAGAGAGAACACGATTGACTAGTCCGGAAGTTTGGGCTGTAGCAACCTCAAAGGTTTGACATGATTCAGGCAGAACCTGCTTTTCTCCTCCTCAATCAAGAAGACAAAAGGAGGCACTGCTCGCAGGGTGGATGGCATAAGGCATCCTTAAGAAAACGTGCATTTTTATTGGCTGTGGGCATCATGTCAGTCCCTTCGGCGATATTACATAAGGAACTGAGCATGAATACATAACCGCTTTAATATTTTAAGATTAGTGAACATTTTCTGTATATTTTGGTAAATCAATGAGGTGATACTCCTTACCGATTGTGGCTTCTCCACGAAAAGAAGAGAGAAACAGAACTACTGGCGCATGCTACAGGTAGAGAGCATGGTTAGGTAATAAGAAAGTATAAATTTCGCTTACTATCTAAGGGCCGATTCACACTAGCAGAAAAATTTGGAATTGTCTTTGAAATATCTTTTGTATGGTGACATTTTTTGTTTTTGTTTTTTGGAAACTATCGATTTTGTCCATTTTTTACCCGGGACAAATTTTGTCCGCGGCGCCTTTGAAGATTGTCCCGTCACGGACAAAATTTGTAAAATCGCGACGAACCACCCTTTTTTTAAGGTTGGTGATGAACGAAAATTTGTCTAAAAAAACAACGTTTTTCGCTAGTGCGGGTTGGCCCTTACTCAATTCAGAACTTATATTATGTAACCATTACAATCCTTGTTGCCTTTTAATAATAAGCTAAGTCAGGCTGGGTCAGAGTGCCGCGGACTTGCAAGGCTACAAACCAGGGCCGCGTTTTTCAAAACATAGTAAGCTTCAACTCGGTCAAGTCAAACCTTCAGCAAACCTTTCTTCTCTAAAAAAAATGCAAGAGGAGCTTATAAAACATTCTTCAACCTTGACTCCTAGATCCAATCAGGAGTACTCAAAATGATACTCTCAACAAGCTAAGGAAGGTAAATATACAATTGCAGGGGCGGATCCAGGATTTTTTTTAGGAGGGGGTGCACTCGTCTCTTGCTCTACTTCAACACCAATAAACCACAATTTTTTTTGCATAATACCAGTTGTATTAGAAAACCGCAGGTCATCTCAGGGGGGAGGGGGGAGTGCGCACCCCCTGCACCCTCCCCCTAGATCCGCCCCTGATTTGAAGATAAAAGTCGTGGGCGATAGGTGCTAAGTAACTTTACAGGAACCGGCCGCTGAGCTACTAGGTTCCACTCAGACCAATTGGCAGAGGGTGTTTCTTGCACTTTCAAGCTGTGTTCAACCGATCGGCCATGCTTATAAATAACGCCTCATGTAAGGGAATCCAAGACATTCGTGGATTCTGGTTTCCACACCTTGGATCCCGGATTCCAGAAGCTGAATTCCATTAGATCTTTAATGGGCTTCCGGGTTCCCAGAACAGTATTCCGGATTCCAAAGCCAGGATTCCAGATTGCACAAGCAGAGATTTCCAGGATTCCGGAATCTGGATTCCCTTGCATGGGACGATAAATAGGCACCTGGACTGCCCCAGTCCCTCATTTGAGATTCTGTAATACTGTTATATTCACTAATACTATTTGTTTTAGTTATTTACTCTGCCCCAGCTAGCCTTACGCAGAGGTTAAATAAGTAATGGTATAATGGTGGTGTAGAGTAATCGGCCGAGTAATTTCCAATCCCCGAGTGCGTACGTAGGGAAGCAACTGCCTACCATTACAAAATATCTTCATATATAAGACTGAGTACCAACTGTATTGTTACCCTAGCGTATTGTACCTAAATTTGTCATCACTGGCAGAGAGTTTGTTTTCTCAAAAGTTTGTGTGCAAGATCGGAGAGTGGACTATGGATTCAGAGGAAACTAGAACTCCTCAACTAAAACTCAAACTAACTGGGTTCTGGTCTAAATACATAGTTTGTTTGCAAACAAGATGTTTTTCGGCAATTAATTAAAATTGATTCTACCATGATCCGAGGACAGGCTGGGAGAGTGAAATCGAGGATCGATATGCCGGTTTTGAATTCAAGGTGATGTACACAACTTTTATGACGTATTCATCTTCGTCGCATGATTGAAGTCGTGTTCTAGATCTACCAATACACGACTTTTTCATTGACCCACCTCCCACCCATTTCCGCCTCTTCTTGGTAGTATGGTAGTGAGCAGTAATTAGTACCTCGATTGCCCTCGTCTTCATTAGAAATGGATATTTAAAATGAATACTGTATTCGTATTTATATCGGATATTCAAATCTTAATAAACCCGCAATGGGTTAAGTTCCATGTAGCAATTTTTTTCTCCATCTTGTTTTTTATATTGCCTGTATGGACAGAGGTAAGCAAATATATGATTTTATTAAGGAATGATCCTGGTAAGGTGGAAAGCATTTTCTTTTGTTATGCGGCAATGTGCTTTCCCCACATAGGAATGTTCTCATTTTTACACAGGAATGCATAAACCTACAGAAAGGCAGTTTACGCTACAAAATGTCTTTAAACTTTATTTTGAAAGGGTGTTTTCCTGTGTGTGTGTATCAAAAGATTTTGACCAATCATAAGAGTTGCAAACAATAGCCAAGAAAAGTTTATAATTTTGCATGTTCACCACATAGGATTTCTGTGTCATTCGGACTGAGACGAGATGTTGTTATATGTAAGTTGGTTGGAAAAGTATATTAAGGATGAATTTATACAGCTATTTCAAAAAAGGTTGTCGAAGAGAATGGCGAACGGCGAATGTCGAATGGAGGATGCACGACCGAAAAGAATTGTGGTTACGCTATTTGATATGCAAAATTTTCATAAGTTGCGTTCATCTTACAGGAAAATAAATACGCGAACTATGAACGTTTGTCAGAGGGTTCTTGACTCCGAAGACAAAAGAGACTCAAGCTTTTTTCAATTGAAATGCGTTCCTCGTTTCCTCGTGTGAACGGCCTATTGTCTCCGACTTTACATCGCCAGTTACAAGTAATTTAGAAATATAGTGTTCAACTGTTCTTTCAGAAACGCCCAAGAGAAATGAAGCCTCTGTAACTAGCTGAATGCTGAAGAACATGGACAAACTAGATAACCCGCCATCGAAGGTCTTCACTAGATAGAGCTGGCATTAGTGACTAGCGTATATAGGTGACTATTTATCATCAATATGCAAAACCCACAGTTCCTTTCGGTCGTACGATCTCCGTTCGACAATTGCCATTCGCTGTTCTCTCCGATAACCTTTTGTGAAATAGGTGTATACTGCTTTATGAAGTTTTCTTAACTTTGCTGTTTAAGCCAATCCTGAGAAATATAGTACAGACAATAGTAAACTTAGCGCCTTTTTGCATGTTCAAAGCCGTTGTTGCTTTTGGACCGTTACCTAAAAAAATGTGTTAAATTTGCTACTTCGGGGCGGGGGGCAGGGGGTCGGGAAGGATTTGAAGGACAAATGAGGTGGGTATTGATAGATTTTACCAATTTTATCTACATTTTCCTTAATATTTTATATTCAGGTCATTCTCTAATAAATGAACAAGCTGTCATGGATTTTCAATGAAAAGTGGCACACTGTGGTAGCAAGTAGAGGGCCTAATTAGAAAACATAGTAAACAAGTAAATTGTATCCCTACTTGTTTCCACCACACAATGATGACAAAAATACTTGTGCTACTTGTGCTTGTGAGACTTTTTATTCATTCTCTTTGTCAGACAGCTGAAGCAGAATTTAAATGTTTTTTTTTGATAACGCTGTGAAAAGTAAGGAAGAAGCGAAATCAAAGCGAAGCGAAATCAAAAGCGATAGTATCTCCCGCTCTTTTCGATGAAACACTTTGTAGGAGACTGAAATGAAAGGTTTTTTTCTCCAGGTAGCCGGGTGCGAATTTATTCAAATGAATCGACCAAGCGCGAGTTTTGAATGCTACGTTTACCACTTCAAACTTAATAACCCACTGAGTGTGTCCATTAGTTATAATTATTCAAATGAATCAATGAAGCGCGAGATTTGAACTTGTAAAAAAAATCTTTGAATGCGGTCTGACCAATATTCGCAAAGGGCCTTAAACAACCTTTGTAGTTGTGTAACCGAACCGATAGGGTGACGACAGTATTTTTGTCCGCCTCCCTCTAAGTGAGTTTTGCTTTGAGGCAAATGAAACCCTTACCCTCCCCCCAAGGAATATTGTTCACTCCTTGACACTCGCCGAAGTTTCAAATTTGCCGCCTCGGTAGTCATCGGAATTTTGCATCTGTAAAGAGACCATTGTTTAAGTCATTTCAAAAATGACCAAATATGGCCAATTTTACAACAGAAAACAATACCTATTGTTTTCGAATTGGACCCGCTTTTCTTGATACGTAGGCCCCTCAGTTGACAAAAGCCGCGCGAGACTCAAAAGTGAGAAGATCAGAAAATGGATATTAAAAAATCCATCTTCTGATCTCCAAACTCAAACTCAAACTCAAACTCAAACTCTGTGCGATATAGCAGACTGCATTGTTAAAACAATAAAACAAAGCAGTCTGCTATATCGCACAGAGTTTGACTTTTTCTATTATCCATCTATGTCCAAACAATCTTTTCTAACAACTCGCTTAGCTCCATCCATACAAAAAGGCCGAAAACTGGTCATAGATTTCTGCCAATGTTGTCGTTGTTGTTTGTTTTTTCACCAAGAGGAGATACAGTTCTTGCTTAGTAAACACACTACTTTACAGCGGTTCTCGGCTACAGGCTGTTGGATTTATCTGGCAGTCAAATACACATTAAACTCTTGCGGTTAAAGCGCGTACACGAATTGTCTGGTTTAAAACTCTCAGCGAAACTCGTAGTCGTACCCAGTCTCTTTTAATAAGTCCTTCTTCTACTTCCGTCACTCCATAGATTCTCTTCTTAAGGGATAGGCAGGAAAAACTTTGGATGTAATGGAATGACTTCGAAAATTAGCGGAGAGAACTACATTTTTTGTAATTTAACAACTCTTATTAATTTTTCACACTTAAATAATGAATACGAAAAAACTACAAATTGCGTAAAACCTCTATAGAGCTACAAAACACAAAACATCCATGCAAATTTTTTTTTTTTTTTTTTAGTTTACAGCTACTAAAATTACAACTTATCATAGAAATAACCTTCACAATGCCGCCAAAAATAAAAGTATAATACTCTATAGAGACAGTTACTTGTGTTACATGCAAATTTTTATAAACGTAATGTAAAGAACTACATGCAGACTTGGCTATTATAACCCGCAAGATCGAAAAACCGTCGGTTAAAGCTTTTGAGATCTTGCTCTTTTTTCTCCTTCTCCTTGACAAGATGAGTTAAATGACTTAAGAACTCTGACAAGTGTGACTCAATTAAATCTTTCACACTGTTTTTTTACTTCGCGACGCAAAGCTGATTTTTTAAAAATAGTTTCGACCACTAAATTTTAAAGAGCCTAGCTACTGCGTTCCCCTAGACAATTCCAGTGTACTCCCTCTAAGTACAGAACAGTTGGTTTCCACGCTGGAGAGAGCAATTTACGCTTCGTGGCTCTAGAGCTCTATGTGCTTTTCCTAAAGAACTGCGAGAATGATCTCTTCCAGGTTCGCAGCCAAAGATCACACTCATCTGTACACAAAAAAGTCGTTTAAAGACGGGGACAGGACCGGAAAACGGGTAAAGAGAAACGCTTTACGTCGAGCCTGCAGCCACGCACTTAGCATGGAAGCAACGAGAATGAGGCAAAATTAAACTTGTTTGGAATTAATGTTTGTGATAATACACGTTACAGAATTTATCGTCAAGGTAGATTAAGTTGTTTAGTGACGTCATTTCCATTTTTTTCTGACACATTATTCTGAACATTTTTCAGCGTTAAGAGGATGCTCAGACACTCGAAAAGAGTAAATATTAATAAGAATCTTGATAAATATTGATAAATATGCATTTCAAGTAGAAGTCTTAAGACCCGACAGGCGATCAAGCAAGACAGGCTCTGGCACTACACATTACTCACAATAAACAATAACGGTAAAATAAATAAAGGTAAAACTCCCTCAATTGAATGCGTGACCGATCACTTCCTCATGTCGTAAGGAAATGACTGCTAAGTATTTAAGTGGAAGTCCAATGAAAGCATACTGACATGTTGCATGGGAAAGCTGCCACGCACTTCAACCCTACTAACTAACGGAACGGCTCCCCGAAGACGAATAACTCCGGAATATGGGTAAGCCAGTGGTTACGGTACAAGCACGTGAAATTTGTTTGTGTAGTTGGTCGATACTGTCAGTAACCATTTGTTAAGTCCACCAATGCTCGCTTCTCAGTGAGGTAAAAAAGTACAGTCAAGCTCGCATTTGACTTAATATAAGCGATCGTTGTAAACGATCAGTAGAGTGGATAAATATCGCTGTAGTGTGGACTAAGGATGTAATCTTTTTAAAAGTTTGTATTCCCTTACAAAGTTAGACGTAGTCCTATAGATGTACCCTAAAATTCTTATTTCCGTGCGGAAATCAATTAGACTATACGAGAGACAAGACCACACTGTAGAAATTTTCATTTTTTAAAAGTTTTCTTTTATAATCCCCCCTAAAGTGAGCTTCGCTCTCTTCTCTCAAATCTCTTGGACGGGCAATGCTGAAAAGTCGCATTTCAACAGACAGAAATGAGCTTTCACACGAATAGACACTGATACTGACGGCCACGGACAAACGCTACCTACGAAGCTATTTAAGACTCCGGGCTTTGAAGTGACGGTGTGGTTTTTTGTTCCAAATCTCATTCTGCTTCTGAATTCCTTCAACTTCTTAGTTGTCAACCCGCTAAACTTCATGGTCTTCATGCAAGTTTATAGACTACAGCTGCCATTGTTTAAGTTGTATTTCTGTCAACTGTGCATGGATAACACGGTGCCGTATATTGTTTCCTTACACTGCAATTTAAAAAAAATTATATTTATTGCATCTCTCTCATATTGGAAATTTTTAATGTATTATGGCTTTAATTCTTCAAGGTTCACGGCTTATTTTCGCAGTTTGTTTAAACGAGTTTAAAAATTAAATTTGAAGGAATCTAGGTAACCCGGAAATCAATAAGTGGCGCCATAACCGTATGCCAGCTATCAATCAACCGCTCAAATTACAACAACCACTGAGGTTGTAGTTGTATGGTCGCTAAATAACTCAATTTGGTCATCTAGGCGGTCCAAAAAAAAAAAAAAAACTAGTAATATTACTGTAGGAGAGTGCGTACATGTTAGCGCCCACAGGGTTTTTCCCCTCTCTCCATATACGGCTTTTTATAGTGGAGCTACAGAGCGGAGCGGAACTACAGATTGTACGGGTGGGGGTAGTGGAGACTATTAAAAGGAAGGGAGGGATGCCTCAGTTCTGTCCTGGCAAATCCACATCTTTTATATTGGGCATTCACAATATGGTCAACTGACAGCTGTCAAAACAAGATAGCCACTGACCGGTATCACATGAACATATCGTGGGCTCATGTGTCAACTCATCGAGGTGACGTGATTTATTTGGAAGGTGGCCGCTGATCAGTTAATTGTTTTACTATATCGCGATCAATGTTCTATCTCATAATTTCTAGCTAGTTTGGGAGCACAGGAAAACTGATCATGCACACATATTGGACATCAATGTTGTGATCAATTGACAGCTGTCAAAACAGGGAATCCGCTGACCAGTATCGCTTGACAGTATCGCGGGATCAGGTGTCGACCCATCGAGGTCAAGTATTTTTTAAAGTTATCCGCTGAAAAGTTACTAGTTTTCAAATGATACCAGGCTCAAGTTTAATTTTTTTCAAATTCACATGAAATATGTTGTGTTAATGTGCCGCACAATTAAAATTTTTATTTCAAATTGACCTCGGACGCGAAAATTCAGCCAGCTATTACAGGCAGGGAGGACAGTTGTTTTTGACTTTGCTCACCATGGTCACGCGTTGGTCATGCTCTACGTCCAATTTTTATGCTCTGATTGGTTAAAATTTGACATGTGAGTACATGCGGAAAATTTATCCAGCATCTTGAATCTTGTTTACTTTGACAACTGAAGCTGACAGAGTTTTGTGTCAACTTGGATGTTTTTAACTGTCTTTTTCCACTGGATGTGCAAAATGAAATTCAGGTGCTATCAGGAGTCTTCTATATATTCATGGCTAATTTGTTTATTGGGTTTTTGGTTGAGAAATACTTCACTTGTCAAAGTCGGAAATCCGGTTTCGGATGGCATCATTTTCGTTTTTCACCTTGCTTGATGCGTAAGAGGGTTGAAAAGTCTGAAGCGATACTGGCCTTACTTGATACCTTTCAGGAGCTGAATCTCGAATGGTAAGCCCGAGTAATGATTGCATTTGATGTTTGTTTTTATATCTAATTTGATGAAGCCGAGCGTAATTTATACGGCTATTTAGTTTATTCACGTTTGTTAGACTTGAGACAATGATCTGACCAAGTATCAGTTTTACATAAGCTTACAGAACTTTAAAAAGCCTTTAGACATTTTCTCACCGCAAATAGAAAGAAAACATTCGAAAGAATTTTAGGTATAATATATAGATTTAGCCAGGGCTAAAAGCGAAGTTCCCATTAATAAATTTATAATTGAAATCAAACGATAAAATTGTATTCCACAATTCAGTTAACTTTAGAGCACATTCATGTAACTTTTGAGGGAAAGGCTACTGTAAGTGATTTTTGAGAAAAATAATTTGCAAACAGCCCAAGAGTGAACCAAATCTTACATCGAGTTGCTAGCCTCATATGTAACCCCCAAAAAATAACAATCATCTTCGATCACATTTAAGAGATCAAAGTGGATTAATTAGGCCTGGAGAAAAACTCAGGCTGATATTTTTTGCTTTCGACAAGTTTACTTTACAAAATCCTCCCAAGAAATCTGGGTGCGGGTAAACCAGCCTTTTATAACATTTATACATCACATCTGAGGTGAAACAGTACTATGACGCATTATTTTTATCATACAGACCTCGGTAAGAATGCAGTATTTCACAATTTTGCATGACAAAATGTACTCATTCATTATTCAGGACGATCAAAGCGCGCGTGGGCTTTTAGCTAAACCGTTACAAAAATTTCCAAATCAACTATATCGCCAGCCGGTTCTCACTTTTGCAGTGCGACTGAGTGTTTGAATGAACATTAATAGAGTTATTTTTTATTTAATGGTTTTATCAATGTGTAATCTTCAAAAGCGTTTGATACGCGCGGCGTTTTGAGTACTCCTGCAAGCGATGTTTACTGAACGACTGAAAGCAAACGGCACAGCGATTAAAATTACAAGAGAGACTACTAACAATCAATAAAAGAAATATAATTCGGTGAAACATTTACAGAGACAACAATTTTCATTCACGAAGACAAGCATTAAAGTGTCTCTAAAAATCCTGAGTCTTCAAGCTTAATGCTTAAGTTTATGTTTTAAGCCGGCTTCCCGGCGTTTGCTTTTTCATAGATGAACTCGAGACAAGAAAATCGCTCAAAGCTTTCTTCTACGGAAGGAATTACATGATAATAAACAAACATAGGAGACACCTTAATCCGCATCTGCAATAGAAACATATTTGTTATAGATCATCCCATCCAGAAAGGCCTAGATGCGAGTCATCAGCTGACAGGGGGTGATGTCCACGAAAGTCATCTCGCGGAGCAAATTGGCCTTAAATGGGAAGACCTTACCATAGATCCCAAACTAGTTAAGACAGCCAGTAGAAATACAAAACAATAGTATTTTTATTACTTTCATTACACCCCCGTTTGACTAGGTCTCTCACCTTTACTAGCCACCCACAAGGACACTGCCCGTATTTGGCTAGCCTGCGTAGCTCATAATTTTTTCTCTTATAATGGTTGGTTAAGTAAGAGATACAGCCGTGCAAAAGCATTTCAGCATTTCCTGATTGGGTGACAGAATGTCAACCTGTCAGCAGATGTCAGATTTCCAGTGGAGACAAAGGAATTACCATCAGTTGTTTTGTGGTATGCAGTATCTGACATGATTTGTGATTGCTCAACAAAATATTCATGGCTAGTATTTAAGGACTTTAAGAGGCTCTGCTGTTCAATAAAACTTTAAAGAATAATAATTTACTGTAACTGTCTTTTTCATTTGTTTTAGAGACATTACCTGATCCAAGAAATGTAGTTGTTACAGAAGTACAGCTTTCTGACATCAGTGATGACGTAGGGACTTGCTGGCGTGTAGTTGGCCCAAAGTTACTCATCTCAGCATCAAAGATTCATAATATTGATGATGAGAACAAAACTAATCGAGACAAGGCAAATGCTCTTTTGATCTTGTGGAAACAACAGAACGGGAGGAATGCTACAGTTCGCCATTTAGCTGATGTTTTGGAGAGTGTAGGAAGAAGGAGCATTGCTGAAAGACTGCTTGGTGGGTGAATGAAGTAGTGATGAAGTTATGTGGAAAGAACAAATGATTCTTGTTAGTATTCAGGGCTGTGCTCTAGCAGAGCCCGGTGGCCTGGTTCTGTAATTGACTGAGTTGATTGATCTAATACCAACTGTTGCGAATTCGGTAAAAAAGCAACTCTTTTGCACGTTTACAATCTGTTCGCCTTGAGCGCTCCCATTTGTATGCAAAACCCGGAAATTCCGGGGAGAATTGAAATCGAATGGTTCATCCCGGTGGAAATTTTCCGGAAAAGAAATAATACCTTTAGAGGTATTACCGTTTTCCCGTTTTTACCAAAACGACCGAAATTTTCCGTACCATTTGTTTGGATTTAGCTAGTGCCAGGCTTCATGTCGAGAGAAAACCGAAAAATTTACTGGTATTTTGTAAATGGTATAACTCTATCCCGTTCCTGTTTTCGGTGCCAAAAAAAAAAGTATGACTGAAACTGACGTTTTGGCAACGAGTCCTTCATCAGGAAAAAAAGGGACTTCAAATGGCTATTTCCGACGAAATCAAACTCGCGACGATCGCTATTTAACCCTTCGATTTAGTTGACTTAATTAGTCGTGCGATGACGCCCTGGCAAAGAACTCTACCAATGAGTGTGTTACACGTTCAGAGTGTTTGTTTTCATATTAGACCGGTTGATTTTCAATTTCTTTTTTCCATCGTCATCGTTGTGGTTGCTCGAGCACACTATAAACACACACGAAACCCAAAACAGTTGTAGAATGATTATAAAAAAGTAAAGGTAGCGAACGGTTGTGTGTCGTAGTAGAAAATTGATGCAAGGTTTTGCTCGCGCGGTATGCTTGATACATGCTGAAATCAAATTCATTTCCGCGCACACATTGAGTATCGCTGTAGCGGTAGACTATAGGGATGATTTGAAATAACTTGTATTGAAAATTTAGTAAACATTATCACGATCATCGATGATCACCATATTCAGAATTGCACTTTTAATTTTGTTAAAAGCTCTCCTCCTCTTTTTCTATTCATTTCAAGGTCTCAGATCCTGCGAATGCACTGACTTTATAACTCAAGGGAGTGTGGAAGTTAACGTATCAAACGAGCCAACCCAAGTTAGTTTGTACTTTAAAATTTGTAGGTAAAAGACGTAGAGAGTTCAATCGAACAACAGTAAATGAAACGATGAATATATGAATTTCATATTTTGGAACCGCGGAATGGAGAATTAAATGAAGAAAGATCGTCGCAGTTAAAGACGCAAAATATGCCGCAGTTGCGGGGAAAAATAGGCTGAAAAATTCATGCTAGCGCTTGCCGGAATTCGAACCCTGACCTCTACATTACCGGTGCAGCGCTTGAGCTGGCAAGCCAACCGGGAGCTGGTCATGGAGATGAAATGATTGAAAATATGAATTTCATATATTTCAACGGCGGAATAAAGAAATAAAGGAAGAGAAGATCATAGTAGATAAACTTAACTTATGCATTATCAGTTGCGAGAAGAATGCCTCAAAAAAATTCAGGCTTGGCGTTTTTGTATCAGAAATCTCGCCAGTTCTTGCTGCGCTCACTTTTTCGATTTCTGTTACGACAATCCAACTAGTGCGTAAATATAACCGTACACTGGCATTTTTCACGAAGTTAAGAAACAGGCCTTATATCCTTAACAATCTGGGACGGATAGTTCAAAGCTGGGTTAAGATAACCCAGGGATAGTGCGAAATTTGAATTCAGATATGAAAGCTTAAAAAGTTAATTCAATTTAATTCATTTTGTCAACAAGTTGATGATTGAATCCTCTTAAAAAAATTTAAAGAAAATTATCCGAGAAAATGCTTTTGAACAAAAGAAAACGAAACCCCTGCTGATTTAACCCTGGGTTAAGCGCTAATCGGCCTTCGAACAACTGGGCCCTGTTGACTAACTAACCTTGACTTGTTTCTTTAACCACAATTTGTAAGTGTTCAAAGACTACGAACGGATTTGCGCACGCAAAGGCAAAGTGTTCAAAGACTACGAACGGATTTGCGCACGCAAAGGTACTTACCAGGCCCGAAAAGTCATAGTAACCACAAAGTCTCGTTTCACCAGAACCTGCTTTCGTTCTAGCCAGTTTCAACCTCTTGCTCCCACTTTTGATATTTACAGTCCACGTGGACGTTGTAAGAAATTCGTCACGCGCCCCTCCCCCCACCCAAGAATGTTTGTGTGGGAGGGTAAATAGGCGTTAATTATATACGGAAGCAGGGGGAGTGGACTTCTTAGATAGCAATTTTCAGAAACATATTGCTAATCATTTTTATTATAACGTAATGTTACTTGCTTAGACGTATATATCTACTGATTGAATTTTCTTTTTTTGGAGTTGGCAATCAAATGATCCTCTATTGAAATAATTATGCGGGAAAAAAATCATTGTTTCTTGTTGCGAATTTTCGGGAGATCGTTCCTTTGGAATTTCACGAACTAATCTGCGATAACCTTTAAACAGAGGAAATATGTACGTTAAATACATGCCCTGCAGCCAGAATGTGCTGAATTACTAGGTATGACTCACAATAACTTTGCTTATTGGCTTCTCTTTTGCAGATAAAAACATGGGACAGGGTGATTTGTGAAATGAGTGACAAACTCAAAGCCAGCCTTACAGAGGTATTAGGCTGAGAAGCCTGGGTAAACAGTTTAAATAAAGTGGATGAATTCACCATAGTTTCCACCCATGCAGAAGAAATGGAGAGACTTGTTAAAAGAAAGCACTGAATTTACGTTTTTTTGCTTCTTTATTTTTAGATTGCGTGTCACTGTAATAAATGCGACAAAATCGTTTCTGAAATAAGTGAGCAATTAAGAGTCAGCATCAGAGAAGAGGTATCTTACTCACAATAACTATCTTGAACAATTTATTGCCTATTTATCATATTAGAGTAAATTAAGAATTTTCCCACAACTTCCTTCTTTTTTTCTTTTGCTTATGAAGGTTTTAAGAACGAACACCGAAATTAAAGAATTAAAAGAGGAACTTTCAACTGAAAGAAAAAAGGGCCAAGAGGCTGAAGAAAAGGTGAATGATAATAGTAACTGAACAACAACAACAATAATAATGATAATAATAATTCCATGAATGCTCATTCTTGACCTTGGTAAACAAACTTGAAAAAAATAAGTTTTAGTCTCCTGGCAAAGTCTTGCTGATGAAGACCGTGCAATACAATTGATAACTACAACACTAAAATCTGAGACTTTGAGACTAGAATTTTTTTTCGATTCGATAACAGTAATAGTCATTTACTTATAGATCACTCTAACCTGTAGAGTGCCCTATAGTGCTTCACAGAGGAAAAGCTTTAATGTGCCTTGCAATTTAATTCTGAACGCTCACAAGAAAACTCTATCTAGAAATAGAAATTCGTAGGTACTAATTAAAACAAAATTTGCAAAAAAGTGTTTTGTTAAAGTAAAAAAGTTTGCAGGTAATATTAAAAAAAAATTGAGGATGAAGCCGAAGACCTTAGGGTGTTCACACAATTACGATCAATTACAGCTCTTGTACAGAATTAAGATGAAATTGAAATTAAATGTAAGGCGCTAATACAGTAATATGATACATCAACGTATCTGCCTAGCCCACACCCCGCCTGTTCGTACGCCCCGTCAAAGAGGTAGGTTCTATCCCGGTTCTTGAAACTGAATAAGGGACTTGTCAGAAATTAGCAGGGGGAGAGGGGGTGGAAACAGAGGGAGGGTCACAACTTTTTGAGACTGCAGAAAAGGGAGGGGTCATGAAAAATAGGCCGTTAAAAGGGGGAGGGTCATGCAAACATGTGTCCGTGATCATGTAGAGGTTCACCCACAGAAGGAAAAAAGAAGTTCTTTATTTTGTATAAAGAACCTGGGAGAAATAGGAGAGTCGAGTGATCAGCTGTCAGAATCAGAGTCGGACTCTTAATGCTGTCATCTAAAATGTATGTATATGGCATTACAAAGAACAGATTAGAAATATATGTTGAGCTTTCATAATACTGACTCACCCTAGTGTATTGCAAGAACTAGATTTTATCGTTTATACAAGAGCGGGAGGGTCATAATATTTTTGGCCAAGGTCAAGGGGAGGGTTAGCAAATTTCACTCCCATTGCAGGGATGGGTCACCTCATCTCCGAACCCAAATTTAAAATTCCCACCCCCTCCCCCCTGCTAATTTCTGCCAAGTCTCTAACGAAGAAGAAAACGTTATTTTGGAGGGGCAAAGAATAGAGAGGATAAGACGTTACGTCGCGTTGTCATGGTAGCAAAATTTTTGGATGACAACAAACCGAAAATTCACTTTAAAAGTAAATTCGCACTGTTTCAGACTTCATCGATCTTATTCAATTTCATTTAGTTTGTCAAATATTGACAAAATTTTCTGGGGTTGAATCCGAAGGGACTGTACTGAGTTTAGATTTGTGTACTTCCGCGCAAAAGGTGCGGGTGCGCGAGTATATTTTTCAGCCACATACTTTTTGTATTTTATTGCCCGAATTGCTGGAACTCCTTCCTTGTTTTTTGTGAATATCACGAAAGATAACCCCACTTAACGCAAAAACGTTCCGCTACGTGAGAGCATAAGCATGGCTTATCTGTTGTAGAAACTGCTAAAAAACTAGAAAAATCCGAATGTTGGGTGGTAAAATGATCATAGAGATATAAAGGTTTTGAAGGCAAGAAATGAAGGGGAAGTCCTGACAAAATCAGCTAAAATAGTTTTGAAGAAAATTAGATACAAAATAGGAGACTCTACGAGGAAGCTCTCACATAGTTAGCAAGCCAAGAGCATAAAGGGTCATGAAAAGCTGTTTAAAATGTTTGAAATTAGAGGCCACTGAGATGGCAAAAAAAAATATCTGCTTAGTCTGCCAAATAACGCCCAGCTCGTCTCAAATTTGCAAAGAAGTAAAAAAGCCTTGCTGTGGAAGGGGGCTGGGATGATTACCTTTTTTGGATGAATGCCCAAAACATTTTTTTTTTTAGCTGCCTAAACTAAACAATTATTGTTTGAGGGTTGAACTACACGCTGTTTCATGCCGCAACGGCTACACAATGTGATAAAAAAACAACAACAACAAAAAAGGGCATGCCAGTTACTGAAATTCTGAGTACATGTACTCGATGAAGAAATAAGAATCTTCTAGAACTTTCAGGTAAAAATGGGGTTTGACCAAAAGTTAGAGTGCATTAAATTAGAGGAACGAACTTTTGGGACACCCTGTAATTCAGAAGGAATAATGGCATACCATACAAAAAATACTCTTTTCAAAAGATGATAACGATTAATGCTGACAAATCACTCTTGAATATATTTTGGTTTTCAGGGATCCATCCTTCGCACCAGAAATAATGAATTAGAGGAAGAGGTAGGCTAACCACGTCAGTGATGTTGCTCCCTTTAATTTCTTTGAAATTATTACCAATGCAATTTCCTTTAGAATGCTTAAAAACAACTGCTAAAAGGAACATCGACTGTTTTATTCCCAAGATGCACGCGTTTCACCTGATTGTCCGTCTAAAACCTATCTAGACAAGTAGTTTTAACTCTTTCGCCAGGGACCCTAAAGTCGTCGACTGCGATATGCATGATGTTCTCTGAACTTTTTGCCTTTAAATTTGGTTTCTCAGGTTTTTAGAATGGGAACAAGAATAGAAAAATTAGAAAAAAAAGAGCCTAATTGCTCAAGAAAAGGACCGGTTTGACACCAAGTAAGAGGTAAGTATTAACCAGCGCCCAGATTCTGTGGACGTAAGGTATAAAGTCAGATATACCCGGTAAATGGGTTGCCTTTAGGAGATTTGTGACGACTATGGCTTCAAAAAATCAAACGGATAAAAACAACAACAAACAACGACAAAAGGACATTGTGGTCCTAAGATCACCGTCCTTTTGGTCGCCTATAAGAAAATATAAACTGAATTTCCAAACTTAGAGCTGCCTCTAAGTGAAAGCTATAGTGTCTACATCACTTTTCGGAAGCAAATAGTTCCCAAGCAGTTCACGACCTGAGTAAACAGCTTGGAAAAATGGCTTCATAAAAGAGTTTTTATTGTTTTTTAACGGCAGAGAGGAAAATATATGCTCCTGCACGTCAAAAGATAATAAAAGGTATTTACTATTTTTTTTTACGAAATGTTTTCATCGCCCATTTCAGGATAAAGATCTAGAATCAAGAGAAGGCCGTGTTAAAGATCAGCTGGAAAACATCAAAGAACAGCTCAGCACGCACGTAACAACTCCTTTGCAAGTGCCTGAAATAAATCAAGATCAGCCGGATACAGATACCAATCTAAAACTTTTGACTGAAAAGAGCACGCACTTGCAAGATATTTATAGCGAGATACTACGGATGGTCCCAGAGGCTTGCAAATGCAGCGAGAATCTAAGGAATGATTTCTTCGATCTGGCCCGTAATGGCCTCCGGACGGGGCACTTTGACATAGTCCACAGAGTGGATGGTTTGGAATCTGTTCAGAAGGAAATGTCAGAGGAGGAGAAAGGAGCTTTTAAATGTCTTCGAGGACTTCAAATTAATCGAGAAAGAGAGGTCGAAAAACTGGATTTATTATGGAATTGTCTTTTAAAAGCGGTACGTAATTCTTTTACTGTCAAACTCAGAAAACCGTGCACACATGAAAAATTTCAGGAATGTTGATTTTGTATACTGGCCCATTACAATAAAGTTCAGGATACGCAAGAAAACCTCAAAACCACAAACTAATTACCGTTGCTGTTTGCGGTTTAGTTATCTCGCGCCTTATTGACTTATTTCTCGCAGCAAAATAACATTCCATAGATATTTCTGGTGTTCACGGTTTTGTGAGTTTCACAGTAAGTGTGAGTTTGGGGAACAGGAAGTATGGGTTGTGCTTACTTTCTTTGAGCTTGGCTCCTCGCATCATTTAACAGACACCAAAATTAACGATGTCAAAGTGCTATTTTTAGATTATCATATCAAAACTTTTTACTATTGCAATGATTTGCAGCCTGAATGTCTCCCTGAATCGTCAGCATCATCACCTTCTGCAGCTGACAAGTCAATTAACGACAGTAAGGTACGTAAAGAGAACCTTTTACCAACTCAGTTGTTCATTTACTGTGTTCTCATGAAGTAGGACTGTAGGCCAACAGAAACACTCAATGAACAGCTAAAATTACTTGTCTTATCAAGAAGGATGCAATTCGTGAGCCGCCTAGCCCCACCTGGCCCAACACCCATGGGTGCACGTGGAGGTAATAAGCTTAATACGTATTTAGGTCCAAGCTGACAAAACTTTCGTTTTGAAATAGTATGGCGCTCTGTTTGACGCATCTAACTCGTTTTCGTTGCTTCTCTGCTGTATTTCCACTTGAACTTTTTAATAGATAAGAGATCGATATAAAGCATGAAGCTGGCCATTCGTTCCAATAGGTTTTTTTCAGTCATGTTTGATGGAACAAAAGTGTTTTATGCCGCCTCGTGATCATGCAGTGACGCTCCTAATCACATGACAAAACGTGTTTTTTAAATAGGGAGCATTCGCCCACCCATCCTCGGAGACCCAGGGGCAGTCAGTCGGGCTGAGGAAAGGCGCGACGAAAATTTTCAAGCACGAGCAGAAGAACCCCTGGGTACCGACTCTCAGCGGACCATTTCCAAGCGGTCAAGCAAATGCTGGCTCCTGATTGGGCACAAAAAATGCTTTGTATTATTGTGCCCAATCGGCGAAGAGTTTCTCCTGAGTTCTTTTCGTGAGTTTGTACACGACGGCTATTGTTTCTCCAGACTTACCGGTTCGTTCACCAAGCTTGTTCATGCAAGGGAAACTTTCATTTTCTACTTTCCTAACCAGAAACGAAGGAACTACTGATGAGTCGAAAAAACGGATGCTATCAGCAGGAGCAATCCAATTTGCACAAGAAAGTCAAAAAAGCAATAGCTTGGCATGGCAAAACAAGATAAAACAAAAAAAACAAAAAAACATCACCCTTTTGTACATTTCTTTGCCGTCACTGCACGACTACCACGTGAAAATGCCTAATTTCACGCTTTACAATACCAGCTTGTGAAGGACGTAAACAAGCAATGACAAAATTTTCTTTCTCTTTATCAATTTGGGTATGGTTGATAGAAGATCAGCTCCAGAAGAGTTCGCTTGCATTTGACAAAGTAAGCGACTTGGAGTAATGACGATAGAGACTCAAAAAATGTGAATTCACTTTTCATGCGACATTTTCGTGGCTGAGAGCCTGAATTCCTGTTGTAAGCTCAAGCTTGTATTTTTGGAAAAGTAGCCTGCGTAACATGGCCGTTTTGGTTGGGCGCGCAAAGTAAGAAAGGCGGGCGAGGGCAGAGAAACCGCGAGGAGTTTCTCCTGACAAAACCGCCATGCTACACAGGTTACGGGAAAAGCGTCTTTAGTTTTCGGTTAACAGTATTTGAAATGGGAAGTTTACATCAAACTGAAAGTTTCCTAACCGTGTGCATTTCTTTGGTGCATGAGACAGACAAGCTGTGATCGAGTCCATAGCCGTCGTGTACGAACTCACGAAAAAAACTCACGAGATGCTGTTCGCCGATTGGGCACAATAATACCAAGCATTTTTGTGCCCAACCAGAGCCAGCATTCGCTTGACCGCCTGGAAATGCTCCGGTGAGAGTCGGTACCCAGGGGCTCTGCCGCCCATCCTTGAAAACTTTCGTCGAGCCTTTTCTCCCAACCCGGCTGACTTCCTCTGGGTCTCCAAGGATGTCGCCCACCTAACATTTGAAACGTTTTGACCTTAAAATGATCGGAAAGTTAATTTTTAGTGATTCCGCCTTTTAACTGATATCCATCCCATACTTTATCAGTTATTAGTCAGTAACTAAATAATTATTCAGCAAGTCACCTGGCCTTTTTGACTTTAATTAACTGACTGTTTCCTTTTACACCAGGACACTATTTAAAGGCGGCGCTCTAAAACCCCTCGCTAAGAGCGTATACACTTTGACTAAGTATTCCCTCAGTTTTGACGTGAAACATTTTGACCGTGGCAGAGTGAATGTGAGTCACCTGATATGCACTGATATAAGAAAACGTTCATCAAGTGGATGTAAGTGTGGATAAGAATTAACTGCCGACACTGCTTGCCAAGTTTCTTAAAGATAAGAGAAAAGGTCATACAGTACTTGAAATCAAAATCCACTAAATCTGCACTTGAGCCAAACCCTAAGGGGGTAGTCCGGTTGTTTTTGTTTTTAGAGGGGCGGGGGGTGGAGGGAATGGGGTTGAATTTGAGAATGGGGATATAAGGGCAGAAAAGGTCTACAGATAAACTAGTTTGTCCGTTTATGAGCGCATCTGCATCTTGTTGTGGTGCAGGTGGACTATCTGGCAGTTCTCCTAGTTGTCTATTCGGTGCATGTTTCACCTTCTGTCTGCACCTCTGCTCCTGTTGGCTTACCTTCTGTCTGGGCCTACGCTCCTACTGCTTCGGGGGCACTTTCTATTTCAAGATCAATGTCAAGGGTCGTCAAGATAGTTCAGAAATTATAGAAAGAATTCCAGAGGAAACAGGACCTTACTAACGCCTATAAATTGTCCAATGAAAGGAGCGAATATCAAGGTGAAATAACTTGAATATTCGGGGGCCCTAAAGGGAGAAATTGTACAATCAAACCAAACAAAATTTTGTCGACTTTAATCAGCTATCTTATACAGAATTGATAATGAAATTGATGAATTCACAGAATTTGTCCGTGAATTCACATTTGTTGAAATTTGTCTGATTTTGTAATGATTTACGTACTAATTTGTTATCAAATCATGCTGATGACATTTGATTGACCGTAGCAATTATTGCATTGCATTATCATTGTTATAAATTGCAACTTTATATTAGAGCTTTTGCAAAACTGTAACAACATAATTATAGTCATGCAAATAAAGATTATGTTGTTGTTGTTGTTGTTGAAAATGGCAACTGAAGAGCGTGAGTAGAGCGTGAGCACGCAATGCAAACTGGGTGGTGTAAATAAAAAGTGTATGGTAAGTAAGATTTACACGATGCAACTCGTGTTGTAGGCTTATTTTATCGTGTATTAAACTATTATTATACACGAGGATAACGTGATTGAAATATCGCCCTAAGTAAGGTTATCTAAAACGGTCTTGGATTCTGGATTCCACGGTGTGGATTCCGGAACCAGGTACTGGATTGCGGAATCCCTATCCGTAAAACTTGTACTCTGGATTAATCCTTTGAGCTAAATTCTGTATTCTAAAGCCTAGGATTCCACACTTCACAGGCCAATTTCCCAGGTTCGCAATCCATATTATATATTCCATATTCTCACAACAAACTAAACGCACTGGACCCTGTATAGTATGGAAAGTTGAATGGTTTGGCGTTGACAAATCAGTCAAATATAATGACATTAGATATTCCATTACTGAGTTCCTTCCATTTTTATATTGTCGTCACAATTAACTGGTAACGTGAATTCGTGTCGCACAAAACGATTTGGGGGGAATCGTGACCCTTATTTTCAGTTCAAACGAACTTTACACCTAGCCTGTGTCACAGAACTGAAAATTTCAGTTTCGTCTGTGGTAGCCTCTTCACAGACGCTCTATTTTCTCTTCTAAGTCCGTCGAGCGCGCTTGATAAAAAAGGAAAAAAACCACGAGGGATTTATTGAACGCCTGGGCAAGGGGGTAGGAGCGAGTTATTTATTTTTCTTTCTCGCTGTTGCACTCGCCTCGCGCGCTCGCCAATGTTTTGGAAAAGAATGAAAAGAAAAATAAAACAACGTCTGTGTGCAGGCTACGTCTGTGGCGCGGGGTACNTTGAGGAAACTCTATTGTTTTCCACCTTAGTTTCTTGACCACTCCGCCTGCCAATATGACGTCACATAGTAACGGGCAAGAGCCTCGCGTCGCCTGTGCAAATTAGCAAGGGATACGACAGTTATTTCGACGAGCGAGGTCGAGGAAAAGCTAAGAAGCTAGCAAATATCGCTATGTATCGCTTATTTTATCGAATGTGTCTGAGCTTTGGTGTTGCTATAATCTACTTGTGTAAACCGTTTTGATGTTTGTGTCCGTGACTTTATAATTTTGTTAATTTGTTTTGCGGGCCGTATTGCGGGATCGCCGTCTATTTCACGGAACCATCAAGGTCATCAAAACTTAAATCTTTTTTTTTTTCTCTAAAATAGGCAAGGTTTAGTCTCCAGAATAGGAGGTTCTATTCACAGATCACACATGTTTATATTTCATCTATTCTTTCCAGTGCTAATTAAACGGGCCTAACTTCATATCATTCCTTTCGAATGTGGGCCTCTGTTAATCTCCTAATTCTCCACCAAATTCAGTAAAGCTAGTTCGATCGATTATCTACATCGAGTCGGCAAGTTGAACCCGAAATAATGGGAAAAAGCTTTGAAATAAGCGCTAAAGCTAATTTTCCTCAAATGTATATTTGAATTATGATAAATACAGCTCCACCAGCTTCAAACCGCGTCTATGGCAGAGAAAAATTGTTTTGATATGACAAAATTAAATTTTCCAATCATGTGTGTCACTGTGGTGCAGTGGTCAAGGAGTTGCTTGAACGTGCAGATAAACCGGATTCGACACCCGGCGGCGCTGTTTTCTGTTTCTTTGTACCGTCTTTATTTTTCTGTTTGGTCTCTTTGTTGTAACACTGTTTTTCTTTTTGGCCTTTTTTCTTTATTCTTACTGCTGACCCTGCTGGTCATGCACTTGGATCAATATATATTTTAAGCTTAAGTCCGGCGTCTTATTTTGGAAAAGGGATTTCAAAAGCTCTTGATCTGCATACTGGCCAAGCTTTCGACAAGAAAATAAACCATAAGCTGTCAAGACATGTCTCTCCTCTGAAACAGCTGAATTTTTTCCCATGTTAGTTGACATCATGACAAACAACTCACGGTACACCACACTGAACTGTACTAATTTACACCCAACACCCGCCAGTGACCCACTGGCGAAAGTGAAACTTGCCTTTTGTACATCGTCTTAACATCAATATTATTACCCTAAAATCTCCACTAGGTTTGCCCTCCAAAAATAATGAAACGAAACCTTTTATTGGTTTTCGGGATTTAAATACAGAATTACCGTGGTATGCCCAATACAGTATAAAAATGCGGTAAAGCAACAAGATTCAATACTTACAGTCTCTCACAAATACCTGTCATTTAGCTTCCTCTTTCAACGCTACAGCTAAGCGAACTTTGAGAGGAATGATATGTGGTTCCACTAGCTCTGAAGAGCTTAAAATACGCACAATGTAAAGTATAATACATCGTTTGATGAATCTCCTATTGCTGTGTCTAAACTTTTCAATCTTGCTGTGCTCTGGCCCTCAAAAGTGTGACCGGTCGGTATGATTGCCCTAAAAATTTGCTCGACGATAGAAAGAAATCTTTAAAATTCATTACACTACTGGGCATTTCATTCCAAAAGTCTAGTTTTCTACAACAATAGAAACCTTAAAATCTCCAAATCCAAGAAATCGGAACAGTATTTCCGTGATAAATCGAAATTTTTATCCGTCTCTTCGATGAACACTTTGCTCGCCATTTTGAAAGTGAGTGACGCGAGACGTGACGTCATACTGGCAGGCGGACTGTACCACAGATTTCCTTGAAGACACCTTCCCCCCTCCCCGATATTAGCCTTCAGTTGGCGAGAGTGACAGATCTGTTGTGGCGCGCTTAAGAAGATTTTTAATTGATGATATCTTCTTCTATCTCAACATCCACAACTTAGTTTGTCTCCGGCATCCTCTTGCGGTTAACAAACGATTAACTGGCAGGGTGAGGATTTGCACCACGAGTGGCAAAATATCGAGGGATGGGCAGCACTCTAAAACCGGGCATCGCGAAACAATACCTTGAATGAGAGCCTTCTCGACCCTTCTCGCAGGCTAAATTCTTCAGATTAAATTTTGAGTACTAATAGTAATCGGGGATAAGTAAGTACGTTCGAATGTTTACTTTTCGGATTGGGGAGAAAATTTGTGGAGAAAGTAGAAATGTTTGTACGATCCAGTGAACGATGGGGAAGAGTTTAATCACGGAGATGGGTTTGACACAGTCGTGTTCTTTCGTTATCAAGTCCGAAGTATCAGCGTATTATCGTCAATGCGCTTGTAGCTAAGTTAAATATAAGAACGTTCCTAGTATTAAACAACGCAGTAAAAGATTTTTATCCCCTAACGAACTGGACTCAACACCACATTTGTTAAATTGAACGTTGAACGGCATCTGGTAAATCGAGTTAATTACTCTCTGTAATGAAATTGTTCTTCTACCAGAGAATGTATTCAATAACGATACTAAGATTTCTCACAGTTTCTTCTTTATGTGCAGTTCGCTAAAGTGAATTCCCAATATTCTATCGCCTGCCGATTACTTGCCTTAGCTGATTTATCATGGTTGTCGTTTCAACCGTAAATTATCCGAATTAAGCGTTCTCAGTATCCCCTGTATCCCTTGAAGGGCTCGTGAACTAAAGAAACGACATGCTGTATGGGAACGAGGCCTATGATGCATCTGTTTGTCCAGTATTCGACTTTAATGTTCGTTCTTAGGCTTCTCACGGGTTGAGTTTAGGTTGCGTTCTCTTGATGCCGACAGAACGCAATAAGCATTTTATCCCAACAATGACGATTGAAATATTTGCCCACTTGCCATTACTATTAATCAGAAAAACAAATATATTTTTTTCTTGCAGTTCACCGAAAAGAAATCAATTTTTCAATCACTGAATTGCTTTATGGGAAAGAATAAGAACACCGAGTGTTCCGTTTTATCCTATACCAGGCGGGATTCCTGATTCATGAGTTGACGATTTGCCATTGGAGGATAAGTGGTCCTGGAACTGCAGATCGACTCAGTCAGTGGAATATATATTACTTTAGAATATATATTACTTCTCAGGAGAGACATAAGACTATTATGCAATTATGTACTCTGACTAGACATGCTAACGCAGTAACATATTCTTTTGGAGACATCTAACAATTACCAAATCTAATAAGGTAGGCTGGGTCTGCGTGATTGAAACAAAGCCATGTAGCTAGTTATTTTATATTCGCAGATAGTATTAGATCCGTCAAATTTTGAAAATACGCATCCTTCACTGCGATATGCTTCGGAATATGCTACAGGATGTAATACTTGAAGTACTGATACATTTTAAGTGGAAAGGTTAAGTAAGTCGTGTTTGGAGTACTTTTTGCTAGCGCCGCAAGCTCGGTCTAGAGTAGTTTGTTCTATGCTTCTTCGGGAGTAATACCAAACGCGCTTAAATCTAATTGCGTTCAAAGAAGTGTTGGATATTAATTTTCAATATTTCAATCGTCAAACATCTTGGATTAATATGCGAAGGTTAAAAAAATAAGTTAAAATTTCTGTAATTGCACTAACAAAGGGTCGTAAACAGTCAATAATCAATGTCTGTCTTTTCGTGTTGCAAAACCCCATTGCGGATGAAAATATTAAAATACCATTCACCAGTTCAGAGGTGGACTTTATCGTGTTCTAATAGCAAGAAAGTGAGGTGGTATGCATACACGACTTTACCCCATGACAAAATGCTGCTCGTTCCAATTAAGTTTTTTTCCTCTTCTGGGTAGATTAGGATCTGGAATGTTGCACATTTTCACCGAGCAATTGTGATTTTAGCCGCTTGTTTCACACTGAGAGGTCATGGCACCCAAATAGTTTTGCTGTGGTTAATGTATCTGGTCTGAAGGATTTTCCCTCTAATGCAAGAGCAATTTCTGTGACCTCGGTTTTTGAAGCGTAAAGCATTTCATTACTGCTGAATAAGGGTTCTAATTTTCTCCAAAGTGCCCCCTGGATCTGAATAACTAAGCGATTTTTGTTAATCCCTGAATGTAAATAAAAATGTTGTTGTTTTTTTTTTGCAATGTTGTATNTAAAGCATTTCATTACTGCTGAATAAGGGTTCTAATTTTCTCCAAAGTGCCCCCTGGATCTGAATAACTAAGCGATTTTTGTTAATCCCTGAATGTAAATAAAAATGTTGTTGTTTTTTTTTTGCAATGTTGTATCACGCTGGGCCCAGCTCATGAGTTTTCTTTGCAGGATGTTACATTATCACGGATAGTGATTTACAGATGCAAAATTATAAGAATTACTGAAGCTGCATCAACTATGGAGAAATGCATTGTGAATCAGTAGAATCCAGCTTGGTGTTTTTCTATAAATGCGAGTCCTCTGACTGGAGCGCGTATTCCCTTCCTTGATAATAGCTTTTGAATAAGCTGAACAGTGTTTGAACTGTTTTGTTATTGCCACTATGTGATCAGGCAAGACCATGGTTACGGTTCTCCACGAACAAACCGGCGACATCTTTTTGCCAAAAAAACAAGGTGCTTTTGCTTTTCCGTCCGACTGCAAGATAACATAAAATAAACATGGCGTTACAATGAAAACCAGCACGTGAACGGCGCAACTGACTGTTGCCTCTTCCAAAGCACAGCACTATTTGAATTCGCTATGCACTACACCAAAAAGACCACCATCAACAAGCAAATTTTATGTAGATTTCAAAAAAATGTTTTTCAAGGATCAGAAAATTGAAACTCACTTTTTTTTTTAGATATTTTGCGCCTGTCCGGCATTTCTTTGAGCTGAAAAACTCTCGTGTTCGGTCGTTTTACCTCCCAAGAACGCACACACGTTCATCGGATGGCATTTTTTCTTCACACCCCTGATTTCTCATTGTCTAAAGTCACAGCTCTCAAAGTAGTATGGGGAAAAGACACTTCTAGGCGCAGCAAAGAGCCTGGAAGTGACCTTCCCTCGTGTTTCTCGGCGTAGGTGCCATTTTGCAAATGTGGGTGACGTCATCATATATCCAGATCTGGTTGTGGCCCGGACTGTTTAATCAAGTTTGTTATAACTGCTAATGTAATCCAATCAGTTTAGCGAATAAATTTAGAATGACCAAAACAGCAGATGGTAAGTTCAATTTTCGATAGAGTTCATTTTCTCTTGGAATTTTATAACTTGGACCTTTGTAGCCTTTTATACACAGATCAATTTTTGTTAAAATACGACTTACCTGAAATCAACCACAACCGGTTTCGGTTGAAACGGTTGGTCTGAAGAGAACACGCTTTAGAGTGTGAACGGATCTTTTTTTCCTTAAAAAGCCGTTGGCATTCATCGAGAAAATTATCTAGCGTATTCCTACTATCATTTTTAGTCGGTAATGCTACCGTCTTGCGTGACGTTAATGCAATATATAATAATTGACGTCTGAGTAACTGACGTCAGTGATGGTATTATCTGAAGCATCTTTCAAATTTGGTCAGCACCGACTGGTTATGAAGAACTAGCTGAGGGATTTAAGCCAATCAAAAATTGCTAGGTATTTTTGATTGAAATGAATGATAATGTAAATTGAAACTTTCCTATCTTCCGTATCTTCATTTGTGATTCCTCTTCGAAAATTTTCTTTTTTCTAGTATTCTAGTAATATGAAAAATCATGATTCCATTTGAAAACGTCGACTTATTCCACACTAAAATGATCTCGAAATCAATTGCAGTTCTTGAACTATAATGAGGGAAAAATTTCGGGAATCTGGATAAGACAAAAATGATACCCTTCTCGGTCAAAGGCGTTTTAAGGGAAAGGGAAAGGAAAACTTTGTGCGTGAGAACGCGATGGGCGCGAAAAATTCTAAGCAAGTAATTTTGTTTTGCTTTTTTAACACTTCATTATTTTTTGAGGCACAACTACACTGTATGATCTTTATGGAAAATATGTATAAAGGGTTTCGTTTATCGTTTTTAATTGTCTCACGATTGTTACCTAGATATTGATCGCTACGTTTCGACCATTTAATGCAGGTCTTCATCAGGCGATAGTGTAGGTTTACTGAATAGGACTATTTGTGCCACCGTGGTTGTTAGTAGTGAGCTTAAGATCCGACGACGGCGAGATTCTACGACGGCAGACTTGGTCGAGGGGGCTTAGGGTGAGGTCGCCGTCGCAATGGCGCGAAAAATAGCATTAAGAAAGCTCGCGCGACGGCGGGTTGATGTAGCGCCTTTTCCTGTTGAAGTTTAGAAATAAATACAAGAGTGATGACTACTTTTAGAAAGGTTCGTGAATTGTTACTGACAAGTTTCGATGATGGCGACATTTCAGAAGATGAATTTTTACTGTTGTATGATGTCAACAGATCTAAAAATCCGGATTTTCCCTACCAGAATTACGAACATTTTGACCTCGAGAGGCTTGACGAAAAGATGAGTGACATAATCCATTGGACCTCAATTTAATGCCAAAACAAGTCTACGATATCATAATTGTTAATAAACACATCAATAAACACAAGAAAAAACTTGTAAAACTTACTGGGTTGCTTTCTTTGTCGAGTTGACCGAGTCCATGGCGATTAACGAGTCAAACTGTTTAGAGAGGGCAAACAAATTTAATTTAAATACCGTGTTCAAATCGTTTAAGTCGCTTAGAAATTCGACAAAAATGGTCTACTGAGAATAAACTGTTAACAGTGCTAAAGAATTTCGCTCAAAATGTGTTTAAATGGCATTATTTTGATCAAGTTTACTCACGTTTTACACGCGACGGCAAAATGGCCTTCTTCACGTCACAGACAAGGCCGCTACGGCGGGAAACTTCGCAACGACGGCAGCCGGAAGTCTTTCTAGCAGTAATTTCACTTCCGCTCGCCGTCACAGACGTCTGCCGTCGTCGGATCTTAAGCAGGCTAGTGATTGGTACATCACGGAACTCGCTGATAGTTGGTGGGTTTCAATCCAAAGCATTATCATTCGAAGCAATTTTTTCTTTCTTTTCATTGCCGGCCGAGAGCACACCACGTGACATAAGGGCTCTTGCTGCCTACAAATAATGGTCTGCTCATGTGCAATGCCGTCCAACTGTGTTTGGCTTAAGTGTTTGGACGCAAATAATATTCTGCTCATTCGTAAAAGAAATCACGCTTTTCTGCTTCTTGCGATCGCTCTTGCGCGAAAACGAGACATCGCTCAGCTTCCTGAGGATATTCATTGTAAAACAAACTTGGTGATCGAATGTAAAACAATTATTGAAGTCGATAATCGCAAAATATCGTGATTTGTCATTTTCTCGCAGATCAATTATTGCCTCAGCCGATTGCTAGCCACTGACAAATTACGATATCTTGCTCAACCTCGTCCAATAATTCTTAATTGTTGGCAATATTAGAGGACGAAACTGTTCCCTCAGCGGTTCGTTTTGGTGGCGATCAGCTGCTATGTTGTGTCTGATTGTTATCCTACAATTAGACGATCAGTATCTGAGTGACAATCGTAAAAAAAAAAAAGAAACCCTCGATAATTATTTATATATAGATTTAGCCAGGGCTAAAAGCGAAGCTCCAATTGATAAATTTATAATTTAAATCAAACAATAAACTTTTAATCCACAAATCAGTTAACTTAAGGGCACATTCATGTGACTTTTGAGGGAAAGGCTAACTTATTTTAGAGTGAAACATCTTACATCGAATTGATAACCTTATATGTACACCCAAAAAATAGCAAACATCTTCGATCACATTCAACATCACAGTAGATTAGGCCTCGAAAACAAATTCTTGGAAAACAAATCAGGCCGAATTTTTTAGCGTTCGACAGGTTTACCTTACAAATTGTTGCCAACAAATCTGGGGGTGTTTAAACCAACCTTTTATAATTTTTATACATCACATTTGAGGTGAAACAGTACTATTTATCATACAGACCTCGGACAGAATGCGGTATTTCACAATTTTTCAAGACAAATTGCACTCAGTCAATATTCAGGACTATCAATCATGGGCTTTAAGCGAAACCGTTCAAAAATTTTCAAAATCACCCATACGGCCAGCTGGTTCTCGTTTCTATAGAGCGAGCTGTCAGTGTGGTCTAGTGTTTGAATGAACTTTAATAGAGTTACGCTTCAACATAATAGCGAATTTATTTTTTATTTTTGTATTTAATAGTTTTAGTTATAACGATGTGTAATCTTATAAAGCGTTTGATACGCGCGACATTTTTGAGTACTCCTGGAAGCGATGTTCATGAACGATCAGGGACCGCGGAGAGGGAGGGGCTGGTAGGGCCGCGGCCCCACCACTTTTTTGCGCCCCCGCCCCCACTTTTTGCGCTAAACAGAAAATAATTAAAATAAAAAAAAGACTTCAAACAAGTTTTTTTTCCGTCTATATTCCGCTATATTCTCTGTATTTTCTTTAATTTCAAACGCCAGGCATTTTGTGGGGCTCCTGTGCTTTTCGCGGTAATTGTGCCCTGGGGCCGACTTGCCCCTTGATCAAACGCCATGCCTTGGCCACCCCTTCGCTTCGTTCGGCAGCGTGTTTTGTACTTCCAGGTCCGGCAGAGTTTTTCATCAGTTTTATCAGACGAAATGAAGAAAATTACTAGCTTTCTCAAGCCAAACGAAGGTGAGTAGTTGTTTTGAGTTGATAAAAGTTTTATATTTTGTCTTTCTCCTTTCGAATCAATGAAATATTCGATGGCAAGAAGAATCACCTTACTTCAACAGTGAACGGCCATAGTTAGAAATTTTTTAGATCACTTCAGCCTAAAGACATGGCTGAGATCGAACATGAAACAGCAGCGATTCAGCAACTTGACAGTACTTAATTGTCATAAGAAATTAACGGAAAGCTTGGACGTGATTCAGATCGCAAACACATTTGCTGGACGGAATGAAAATCGTATGAAGAATTTCGGTATCGTCACTAATGCCGACCTATAAAGAGCAACAAATACTGGATAAAGTATGCAAAGTCACGCGACAGAAACAAATCAAATACTATGATTTTATTCCCTTTTTCGATTTTCAATATGAAAAAATTATTTTCAATTGTCAGCCCTCCCACTTTTCACCTTGCTCCGCGGTCCCTGACGATGAAAACAAACGGCACGGACAAGCGATTAAAATTGCAAGAAAGACTACTAACAATCAAAAAAAGAAATATAATTCGGTAAAACATTGACAGAGACAACAATTTTCATTCACGAAGACAAGTATTAAAGTGTCTCTAAAAATCCCGAGTCTTTAAGCGTAAAGCTTAAGCCGGCTTCCCAGTGCGGTGTTTACTGTTTTCGAAGGTGAACTCCTGGAAGCAAGAAAATCGCTCAAAGTTTTCTTTCTGCAGCCAAATTTATAACTAAATATTCTTCGGATCGTTTTCTTTCTATTTGTGGTGAGCAAATATATCTGAAGGCTTTTTAAAGTTCTGTAAGCTTATATCAAACCTGATACTAGGTCAGATCATAGACTCAAATCCTACAAACGTGCATAAACTTGCCGCATAAACTGTCAGCGTGAACTGTGCCAGACTTCATGAAATTAGATATAACAAAAACAAACATTAAATACAATAACTACTCAGGCTTACCATTCGAGATTCAGTTTCTGAAAGCTATCAATTAAGGCCACAGTTGCTTGAGACTTTTAAACCCTCTTACGCATTAAGCAAGGTGAAAAACGAAAACGATGCCATCCGAAATCGAATTACCGAAATTTTGACAAGCGACGCATTTCTCAACCAAAAACCCAGTAAACAAACCAGCCATGAATAACAGAAGACTCTTGATAGCAGCTGTATTTCATTTTGCACATCCAGAGGAAAAAGACAGTTAAAAACATCACAAGTTGACACAAAACTCTGTCACCTTCAGCTGTCAAAGTAAACAACTTTCAAGATGCTGCATGAACTCACCTGTCAAATTTTGACCAATCAGAGTATAAAAAGTGGACGTAGAGCGTGACCAACGCGTGACCATGGTAAGATAAGGTCTTCCCCGTCTGTACTTTAAAAAAAACTGGCTGAATTTTCGCTTTCGAGGTCAGTTTGAAATCAAAATCCTAATAGTACGGGGCCATAGTGACATAAACACAACATATTTGATATGAATCCTTGGAAAAAATAAACTTGAGCCTTCAATCATTTGAAACTGGTAATTTGTCAGCGGATAACTTCAAAAAAATACTCGACCTCGATGGGTCGACACTTGAGCCCGCGGTACGGTCAGGTGATACTGGTCAGTGAATGCCCTGTTTTGATAGCTGCCAATTGATCGCAACATTGATGTGCAATTAGTTTTCTCTTGGGCTCCCAAACTAGCTAAAAGTGTGAGAGTAAACATTGGTTGTCCTGTGGTGCGGACGGACGGTCGCTCGCTCGGTGTACGGTCACGTGATTACCAAATTTTCTGGGATGGGTAGATTACCACATTTCATTTCCTATGGAGCTCCGCTATTACTTAATAAACCCTAGCAAAAATAACATTGAAACCCTCTTAGATGAAAATAAAAATTAATCAGAATAAAAATGTGAAAAATACAAGAATGTGGGTGTGGTAGACACCGTCACCTGGATCTGTGATAGGGACAGGTTAAAGTCACTGACCAGAGATATTCACTACATTTTCGAAGAGAATCTTAAATATCAAAGTGCTTGAAAGTCTTTGGACTAGAAAAACTACTGAATGACCTAAGTGAACAAAGGAAATTCCCGTTTCTGCAAAGAGGAGTTTTGATATTCAAAGAATTTTTTGTGTTGTTCGGCCATGTGAAATTAAGGGCGGATATTCTTGAACATTTATGTCAGTAAAGTCGTAAAAGCATTTGTAGAAAACAACTAATTCCTTAAGTTCTCTGTCTAAAATAAGAGGCAGGCAAGTTCATCGTAACAAGTCTATCGTTATACGACACTTTGCACGCTGCGAATTGCTTTTTTCCACAATGTAACCGGGCATTGCAGCAAATCTATGATCAGTGGGGGATGTCAGTAAGTGAAATATAGCGACGCCGCTCTTTTATACTTTGCGCAGGTGTCATGATCTTTTTATACCCTCAACTTCCTGCCCAGAAGGATCCCACACATTTACACCCAATGCCAAATACTGTCATGAAAGATATAATTATTGTCCATCGTATAGTTAATGTGTATAAACGGTTTCGGGTATCGTTTGTCTCAGGATTGCCACTTAAGGCTGGTTTTCACTAGCGACGGAGTCGGAGTCGGAGTCGGAGTCGTAAGCGGAGTCGTAAGAGCGCTTATGACCTAGTGAAAATCAAAAATCGGAGTCGTAAGCGGAGTCATAAGGGCGACGGAATCGGAGTCAGAAGAATCAGAACGTTTCCATTTTCTTCCGACTCCGCTTACGACTCCGTCGCTTGCGTTCCGCTTATGATCTAGTGAAAACCAGATTGTCGGAGTCGGAAGCAGAAGCGGTAGAATAAACCGATCACAATGCAGGGTCCCAGACCCTCCCGCCTGTCGCGAGAAAACATGGCGTCCAACTCCATGAACGAGAAAGTCGCGGAGGCTGTTAGACGTTTTCTGATTTTGTACAACAAAACTGTGAAAGATTTCAGAGACAGAAATAAGAAGAAGAACGCTTGGACAGAAGTTGCTAGGCAAGCTGGTTTATCAACAGGTATTTAGTCAGAGTTAATTCAATGTAGTTCAATCGTCGCAAGCATTTTTCTCGACGTGTTTTACCACATGCGCCATATATCCTGTTGTTTTTATTGTTTGTTTTTTATCTTGAGGATTACGGTAAAAGAGAAAATGAGACGGAAAAAAGACAGCTTTTAATCAGTTGAAACACTGATGGTATATCCGGGAATGTATCGTTAACTGGTCTTTTAATGTTTGGGTTATATCTTCTCATACTTTTTGGAATTGTATGATCCCTCTTGAGAAGAGTTGGAATCTAAGAAATTTAAGCTGAAGTAAATTTAAAATATATAAAATCCGTGCATTCCAAGACAGTGAGAAAAACCATTAGTTGTTATTTATTGAATGTTTAGGCAAAACTCGTGAGTCAATGCTCGCCAAATTGAGTATTTTGTTTAGTTTTTTATAAGCTCAATATTTCCATAACATGAAGTTAATTATCCAGGTAATTCAGCAAAAATAACAAGATTGGGTAGCGCAGGTGCAAGGTTTTAAAAATGAAAATTATTTTTGCAGCACAAAACCTTTAAAGGAAAGTTGTGATCAAGAACTACATTAAATTAAAAGATCCTCATTCTTCAAAATAGAATACTTAGCCTTTTGGAGTATATTATTTTAATAATGATGCATAGATTCAAGGTTATGCAGCAGTCAATTCCACCTGCGCCCACTGCAAATTCATTAACTCATGCAACAGTTAATTCCAGCTGTACCCATGTCCCCCTTCCCTTTTTTTGAGTTAACCCCCAATAAGCATTTTATGTCTGGAATGACAAATTCCCAGGGGCTGGAAAAATGACAAACACTCTGTGGTGGAGATGAAAGGAGAGCACTTGGAAATACCTTGCAGTTACCCTGCAGGGGAAAAAGGAGTGTAGCTGGAATTGACTGATGTTTTACACAACAATTACCTTCCCTTTCGTTTTTTTAGGGGAGGAGGCGCAAAATTATTTTACTAATCTGAGAACTAGATACACTCGTGACAGGAAGAAATTGCAGAAGGCCAAAGTTAGTGGCAGTGGGTCTGACGATGTAGCAAAAGTGAAAGATGAGGTTGAGGATATGTTTTTGTTCCTGTCTTGGCTTGATCCATTTTATAAACCCAGGAAAACAAGTTCAAATGTGACTATTGTTGACTCAGGAAATAAGGCATCAGAAGATGATGAAATCCAAAATGTTGATGACAAATCTGACAGCACTGAGACAACAGCAAGTGATGCAGACGGTTTCTCAGCATCTAACAACTTCCGATCAATCAAAAAAGTGAAGTTACCATCAAAAAAGAAAACTATGGCAAAAGTTCATGATGATGTTACAATGGCAGAAGTGCACGTTCTGCAGTCTCTTGGGGATGCTCTTGGACACAAGCAAATGCAAGTGCCAAATGCAAGTACTAAAGATGAAGATGAACTGTTCGGGGAATTGATTGCCCCCCAAATGAGGCAATTACTACCAGAAAGGAAAGTGATGGTCAAAATGCAAGTTTCGAATATTTTGTACCAGGAAATGCTAGCCAAATTCCAGTCACCATCTACACCAGCACCAGCACCTTTCACTCAAGGCCAAATTCAGGTTGAGATGTATCAACCACAACAGCATCAACAGTATCAACCTCGACATCATCACAATTTCCAGGATAAGAATCAGACGCAAAAGAGGCCATTTCATGTTCCGAGCTATGAATCTTCAGAGGAACATACAGTCCTTAAACCTGGGCAACTTTTCTACCACAATAAGTAACAGATGGGATATCTTGATAATCTAACAGAAGATTAGTGTTACAGTAAGAGTACTTAAATAACTTTAAGCATGGGTTTGTTCTTTTTGTTTGATTTGCCATTGTTTTCTCAGAGTTGTTAAATTATGTATTTCTTATATCTTAGTTTCACAGTGTTGGTTGCTGTTAAAAACTATAGGCCTCTTGTGGTATATCGCAATACTCCTCAAATAACAGGTTTGGGTAAGTACATGAGGTAACCCTGGGTGTTTAATTGCAGCTTTTTTGCTTGGCAAGAAATCCCTGTGCTATTTTGTTAGCTTCTCAAAAATTATGTGTTACAGGTCAAAATGGTATTTCAGGTAAATCTTGATGTAACCTGTGATTTAACCAGGGTTGATTCCTTTGTTTCCTAGTTGGAGACAGAATAAATTGAAGATCAAATTTGACATGTAACATATACAAGTGTGACAACAGGTAGTGATGCAAGCCTCGTTAAAGTGTAGTTGCCTTGGAGTTCAGAATCCTACTCCCTGCTTCATTTAAAACTTAACTCTCAAGATCAGTTTATCTCAGGAAAAAGCTGTGTATTAGTTCAACCGTTCTGTATGTACTCAGAACTTATTGGTGNACAGGTTTGGGTAAGTACATGAGGTAACCCTGGGTGTTTAATTGCAGCTTTTTTGCTTGGCAAGAAATCCCTGTGCTATTTTGTTAGCTTCTCAAAAATTATGTGTTACAGGTCAAAATGGTATTTCAGGTAAATCTTGATGTAACCTGTGATTTAACCAGGGTTGATTCCTTTGTTTCCTAGTTGGAGACAGAATAAATTGAAGATCAAATTTGACATGTAACATATACAAGTGTGACAACAGGTAGTGATGCAAGCCTCGTTAAAGTGTAGTTGCCTTGGAGTTCAGAATCCTACTCCCTGCTTCATTTAAAACTTAACTCTCAAGATCAGTTTATCTCAGGAAAAAGCTGTGTATTAGTTCAACCGTTCTGTATGTACTCAGAACTTATTGGTGCTGTTCTAACCAAGACTTTAATAATAATTATTCCAGTCTCCTATTTTGTATTAACTATGCCCATTGATGTTGTGCCCACACATTAACATTTAAAAGTATTATGGTTTTTCATGAATTGAACAATAAAAAGGAAGATAGTATGTAACTGAACACACTTTTAACTGGGATAGGCAATGATCCATACAATGCTGTTGGGTTAACTCTGTTGTACAGCCAAGCAAAATGATAACAAGTGACTATACAACAGTGATTTAAAATCTAAACATTGTTGTTACAGCCGTAGCATAATGAACATGTTCAACAGGAATAAGACTTAATAGCATTGCTTCTACATGTCAAGAGTATTTAAAAACGTTTGTTCATATTGTAAATGGAATAATTATGAAACTTAAGAAAACATTTTGAAAACTTTGAATAAAGTTTGAAGTTGACCTAATGAGCATGGAAGACTGAAACACTTAAGTGAACAATAGATAAGCAACATTATTCTTATTATTTACCAACTTGAATGCAAAAAAAAAAGGGCATCTGCCTTTACCCTTTGGATGTCTTCTAACATGCCTTCAAGTTGTATTGTGTATCAACAGTATCAAGTTCTGGTATTATGGTGATACCAACATTAGAGTGATTTTCCTTAACCCATGAAATAAGTAGTAGAATACTATGCACTATTATGCACTTATTCTATTGTCTTCTTTTGTTTATTTGTAACTCTTTTGCACTAGTTGTTATTAACTGTTTCACGGGTCAAGTAAAATTGCTCTAAAAAGATTTATGTTAAAGTTGATGAGAAATTCCATCAGTCCTTTTTTGGGATGATGGTCAATATACAAAGTCAATATATGCACTATTGTGTCATTTCACTGGATGAATTTTATTGTGTCGTCATTGTGTTCTTTGTGACGTAAATCTAGACTTCCTATTTACTTGGTATGTAGTGCACCAGCTTTTTTGTGTGTGTACGTTGTGTAAGTCTTACAGAGATTTCAGTTTACCAGTTATACAAGGCCATTCAGTTAAGTTAAAATTGACTTGAAAACTGTTCTTACAATAAATAATACTACCACTGAAAGATCTGAACTCCTACACTTTGATAAACATGTTCTAAATTGAACTAAATGCAAAAATTAGAGCTGAAAATAAGTTTTATTTAATTTTTTGCCTCTGCATTTATTTATAGACTGATTTGATTTTGATTATCTTCTCCCCTAAGTTATAGGTTGTGATTGGGGGGGAGTGGGGAGGAGATTACAAGGAAAAGGGTTTGTCACACACATTGAAGGCTAATAGAAGATTTACATGGGGATATAGATATGATATAATGTCTTCAGTAAACCTAGGGTTCACGGTTGGGACCTCGTTTTCGAATGTAATCCCATTGCCAGGGAACAGCACCTTGGTCTGAATTAACATAGGCTTTCAAAGCCTCCCTGACATCCAAAGCATAATTGCGATATCTGGTTCCTCTCGCAGCAGGTAGGTTGCGAAGAGCACTGGAATCTTCGTCAGCTGAAGTGATTCTGCGCCACTCTCCTGGCAGAATATTTCCTGAATCATCGAAGCTGTCAACGAAGCCAGCTGGACAGTAAGAAGCAGTGTCTGTCTGTCTCAGGTAGTTGTGTAAACAAATGGCTGCTTGTACAATTGTCTGGACAGTTTCAACTTTTGCTTGAATTGCTCTGCAAAAGATTCTCCATCTTGCAACAAGAATTCCAAAACAGTTCTCAATAACCCTTCTGGCTCTAGACAAACGATAATTAAATATGCTCTCTTCCTCTTTAATATTTTTCCCTGGATAGGGACGCAGTAACCAGGGCTTAAGTGCAAAGATTTCATCACCTACCAGGTAAAAGAGGAGTTGAGGTAAGCGACATCCTGGAAGATGTTCTGGTTGGGGTAGTGACATGGATCCATCTTCAAAGGCCTTTCCCATTTCAGAGTTATTGAGCACACTACTGTCATTTGTACTACCGTATTGGCCAATGTCGACCAGGGTGAAATTGTAACTTGCATCACATACAGCCATTAACACAATGCTGAACCATCCCTTGTAATTAAAATACAAAGACCCGCTGTTTTTGGGACATTGCATTGCTATGTGTTTCCCATCAATTGCTCCAATACAGTGTGGCAGATGCCAAACGGATTCAAAGTCCCTTGAAATGTTCTTCCAGTCGGTGGCGGATTTTGGAGGGCTTACATATTTATCCTTTAATGCTTTCCAAATGGCGTTGAGTGTCTCTTGGATAATGTGACTCACCGTCGTTTTGCCAATTCTATACGAGAAGCTGATACTCTGCTGGTCATCACCGCTTGCTAAGTATCGAAGGGTTAAAGTCAGTCTTTCCGCAGCGCTGATGGCTTGTCTCATCTTTGTGTTGACTTTAGTTATCAAGGGTCCCACTAAGCTGAGCAAGTGTTCAAACCGTTCAGGCGTCATACGTATGTACCTAAAACGTAAGGAATTTACTGTAACTATATTCTCAAAATACATGCAACCATAGCAATTTTAAACAACGTTATATTGATGTACCTACGTTTAAGAAATTAAGCTTACATTGAACATTGAACAACACCTACCGAAAATAAAATTCACGATCTCCCAGTCGCAGTTCCCTCACCAAGTTCGCATACTCTCCTTGTGCTGCTCGACGTTGATATATATCTCGAACCCAAAAACGCTTTCTCCTTCTTTTTAAATTTGTCCGGCGTCGTCGCCGACGCAAAATAATGACCAGAAGAGCCCACAGCAGTAGCTGCTCTTCTACGTCGGCCATGTTTTCTTTTCTGTATGGCGCGATTGGCGCCAAAATTTGTGCCACTTGGCGGGACTATGGCCGAGCATTGTGATTGGTTTATTCTACCGCTTCTGCTTCCGACTCCGACAATCTGGTTTTCACTAGATCATAAGCGGAACGTAAGCGACGGAGTCGTAAGCGGAGTCGGAACGCTGTTTTCACTAGATCATAAGCTCTACGCTTCTGATTACGACTCCGACTCCGACTCCGTCGCTAGTGAAAACCAGCCTTTACTGATCGCGACGTTTCGACCGCGCACTGCAGGCAGAATCATGCAGATCTCAGAGGATGTTATTCACCTCGGCCTGATAACATCCTCCGAGATGTGCATAATTCTTCATATTCTACGATAGCCGAATTAAAAAATTGTTGATGTTCAGACATTCAAAAGTTCTTGACACGCTTACTTCTTCGTAGGCTTTCTTCAAAACCTTGGCCTATATTTCGACACGTTTCCAGAATAGAAACAGATGTTTTTTCTTGCATATACTCCTCAAAAAGTAGATAACATCCATCAAGAAATATGTTTTGCGTATTTTTGCATTTCTTTCACTCAGATTAAGTCCGAAGTTCAGCTATTTCGTCTTTTAATAGCCATGAACGCCATTTCTTTAGTTCACTTTTGCCAAAGCAGCCTGGTTTCCAATTAAATATACTATGGAATCGATTGTATATTGTTCGCATCTTCCAAATATGGTAAGCGCTGGTTTGTTATGAGGAATTAGCCTGGGGGTTGGAGCCAATCAGAAACGGCAAAATATTTTGAATGAATAATAATGCCAAATACATCGTGGCCATGCAGACTGGGATAAGTATAAATACTCCGTGCTTCGCAACGACGTTTAAACAAGTCATCGTAGGAAGAAGATTTATTGAGAAATGTTAATCAAGGTGAAATTTGGTTCAACCAGGTGCTGATACAGCTGTAACTAAGTACTGTCGGTATAGTGCTGATTTAGACCTCTCAAGGTTTTGTCTCTCTTTCGCTACCCAACGATAGGCTAGTGTCCTGTCCAGGCGGGTGGGGAGCAGATTTCAAACCGAGGGAGAATGGCTCATTCTCTCTTGTCAAAACTGTGCCCTTGAATAAACCTGCACTTACATGTTGTACTCAAGTTTAATGTTTGCACAGGTGTGTCGCGGCATTCTGGGCGATGAGTACCTTTTGTACTGCAACCTCAGCGCTTATCACAAAATAATGTTCGTTCTCAAGAACGCGTCAAGCGCACGGAACCGCATGAACAACTAACGACGAGCTCGTTCATAAATAAGCGTCCTTCATTGTGCCTATAAGATCCAAACATTCAATTTCTGCTGTGATTCCTGATTAAGACGGACTACTTTTCAAGTCCGGAACCTATATCGCTGAGATTGAATTTGAGAATACATGAAGAGTTCGGCAGTTCATTAACAACGCCAACAGCCATATCATCAGTTTAGAAGAGCTTCGCCGTTCTTTCTGACGTCTTTCTGCCACTTTGGTATTTGGTACTGTGAGCGTTTCGCTTGCCGACTGACCTGATGCATAAATTAGAGTACAGCAATCGATTCTGTAGTTTGTTGATTGAAGAACCGTCCTTTTGCATTTGGCTTGTTGCAAATATAATTGGAAAAAACGAGGATGTAAAAAACTATTTAGTCAAATATCGATCTCGATTGATCCATTGTCACTGCCGGAAATACTCTTTGTACTGCGACTTGGATCGGTCCAATTTATTTACTCTACTCATGAAAAGTTCGTCGTCTGAAACGGGCCTGAGACGTTCTGAAAAATACACCCTCTGCCAATGACCGATCAACAATGACCATTATCAAATGATTATCAAATGATCACATTCTTGTACATTAAAGCAGTTTTCGCACTTTCTCATCGTTGGATTTCTCTGTTTTCTTGGGATTCAGTCGTCAACATCATTGATGTTCCCCAGGCGGTGTTGGACACGGTCCGAAGAGCATCATGGGGAAAAAAATAAAAAACGGCTCATTTGCATCTGACCTTCGCTTTGTTCACATCTCTCGTTACGCCATAAAAGTACCGGGAGAAATAGTGTGATATGGGCATTAAAGGTCTTCTTCCGCTTTTAAAGGACATAACATGCGATTTTCATTTGAGATCTTTCTCCGGAAAGGTGGCCGCAATCGACGTTTACTGCTGGCTTCACAAAACTGTTATTTTCTGTGTCGAAGAGATTAATTTTGGGATCGAAGCAACGCGGTACGTATCAACACTTCGTTCTCACATGTGCATAAAGTAAGCTTCTCAGTTTAGCGCTCTTCTCACCTCAAATTTTTTCTTTTGTCAGGTACATTGACATGTGCATGAAGGATACTGATCTTCTCATCGAAAATAATGTGCAACCTATTCTGGTTTTCCAGAAGAAGCTGGGGGGCAAGGCAAATGTGGAATCCTCCTCCGCTAACTTGTTGTTGTTGAGGACAACAGCAAGTTAGCGGAGGTTTTCTAGTCATTTTTTCCGTATGAATTCAGTTTTATCTGTTCGATATTTTTTGTCTGATTTATTAGGAATCATGAAGAATCTCGCACAGAAGGTTTAACTCTTTGCGGACAAAGGCAGAAGGAAGAAGCCAAGGAACTATTCATAAAGGAGGGCCTAAGGGCCGCTTCGATGACTTATATATTACAAAAAAATACCATATTTTTAAAGACGAATAAAAAGGAAAATGAAAGAAAGTATTCTGAGCTGATCGTGTAGCGAAAGTATTCTAAGCTGGTTCGATCGTGACCGCGTGAGTATATTTATAATACTAAAGATGCCGCGGAATGGAGTCACGATTCACGCACGTAGGTAAACTTCAAGTGGCATTTTGACCCGTAAAACGGCAGGGCCCGCTGGGGCCCGCCGACCATTTTAGATATTTAAACAACAAAACTAATAGATTATGCTAAAAATGGAGGTCTGGGGTCGTTGAACACAGAGAAGATATAGACTGAAAAGCATAAACAATAGCTCCTAACTAAACAAAGGGATTATGCGCATGAAGAATTACAACGAACAATATCAATAGAAAACAAACATACATCATATTGCTTTAAGAACTGCGGCTTGCTACATCTGTCTACTCAAACTTTTCCAAAAAAAATGGTCGTAAATCACTTGATAAACTGCGAAAATCGAAGGAAATCGCAGACACTACCAGCACAAAGGTGAAAGAATCAGTCCGCCATCTGCAATGATGTGATTGGACAAAATTGGTCACGTGGACCGTGTCCAACACCGCCTTGATGTTCCCATAATACTAAAACATCGTGCTGTTTGAAGGCTCTGGACAAATGCTGGAACAGCTTTAACGTTAGTCGTTATGTACTTGTCAGCGGCCATCGGGGGGGGGGGGTGACCCCGGGGAACCCCCGGTCAGTTGCACAACGACGTTTACAATTCCCCCTACCCAAAAACAAGATCGTTTAACAAAAAGCTACTAACGCCCCTCCCAGGGGGGCGGGAAGAAGTGTGCTCTGCCAAGTCGAAAGGTGCAATTTTTCAAGAGTCCTATTTGTCAGAATTAATTTTCTATTTGTCATAATTATACATATAATAAGGAAAGAAAGCTATTCCACTTGTTTTCTTCACATGATGCGCTTCACCTTACCTTTTAAGTCGTGCAATGGGAAAGGAGACAATATTCTTGTTTCCTGGTAATGAAGAATTCCTTGTATGTATTTTGAAATGCTTCATACCATAGGAAGCATTTCAAAATATATACAAGGAATTCTCCGCGGGATTTGTAATATCTATAAGTATTTATGATGATCATAAATACTTCTATAGATATTTACAAATCCCGCGGATCTTCCCCCGAGATCCTGCTACGAAAGAGCAAAAGCAATCCAATTCCCCCATCCCGGGCTTAAAATTATCGAACAAAGTTGACAAATCCCACGTCATGCCCCCGTATGTCCTCGGGGTCACCCCCGGGGATGGCCGCTGATAAGTGCATTATCATTCGCAAATTTTCTGATCTGCATTGACCTTACTTGCTACAGGTGTGCATAATTTCAACATATTCAATTTCAATACTTGGCAGGCTAGCTACAGACTAGACTTGGTAGTGACATACGGGACTGGAAAGTAATACTATGTGTTTACATTGCGGATTTAAAAGTAATCGGAAACAAAGTATTCCCTTTAGATTTTGGATTCAAATTCCTATAAGACCTGACCAAACCGGATAGTTTTTATTTCGGATTCATGCATCTGAGTCTAAACGACTAAATGATCTTGTACAATTACTTTCCGGATTCGTTAAAATCAGTTCTATTGTAAATGTAGCCTTTAAAAGCTGTTAACGAGGCAGCACTCCCGAAAGACGAAAACAATATTTGACAAGTGTAACCCTTGTGCATGAATGGATGACGTAACAAAACCAAGTTTTGCCTGCCGTGGGTTAATGCTGGAGCGCTCAACATGGGCATTGAGTGATGACGTGACTGAGGTTACAAGGGCCCGCGCGGTTTAGTTGACTGCTCTCAATAAGGAAGTTAATACTTGCTTATCAAAGCGATTTTAACAGCTCTCTTCGGGATGTATTGGATGTGAGGTCCTTTCTTACTTTTACTGAGAAGAAATTGAAGGATCGGTCAATCATTGTTATATTACCTTGCAAAACTAATCAAACTTGTCTTATTAGAACAAGAAAAATTCTTTTGCGTTCAAGGACATGGCCATTATTTCTTCCACCGGCAGACAATCCCGTTGTTCTGTTCAAATTTTGCGAGCATACAGGAGGCTGAAACAACACTGATGAGCTGCGTACAAATACGGCTACAGAACAAATTTCGCTTCAGCTTTTCTTACCGAAATGAGCGTTTTTCTGACGTTAAAACTGTCTAAAGTTAACGCAATTTACTACATCGATCTTTGATCAGTCAATTAATCAATAACAAGGAAACAACGAGTCTTTAAGCAAGACAGCTTCAGACCCTCCCGGCCAATATGGGTAAGTTCTTGCATGATTGCAGTGCCTTTATTTAATACTTCTTTGGTAGATTTAGAATAAATTTATGTTGCTTCAGCAAACATTTCTTTCTTCTATTTCCGGGTGCGTGAGCCATAGCCTTGCATGAATGTTTCAGAGACTTCCCGTTCCAGAGGAAGGGCATCGAATTGAATATTTCTTGTGTATTTAAGAGTTATAGAGCATTTGTAAACCTTTTTCTGCTTGCCAATGGTTTGGTCATTTGTTCTGTTTATTAGTCAGAATTTGATTTCGTTGTACGCAAATTACGAGCGAGAAATAAATCTATAAGCGTTTCAGTTTATTTGCTAATTGTCATTCACCAACGCCGGCTATTGAAGCTGATCCCATTTACTTTGGGCACTTTTCCTTAACGCTGGATTGTCTCGCATTGTATGTTTCCGTAATACATGCGGCAAAACTTGGAATAGGATAACCAGACTGTAATCATACAAAAAATTTTAAAATAGAGTAGAAAGGTGTAATTAATTTAAATACCAGTTTATGTAAATAATAAAATTCTCAAGCTAATTTCCGCAACAGGCGTTTTCATATGTTCTCGCATGAGCCTACAATTATATTGAACATCATTAGTTGCAAAGTAAACTGCCGGCCGTCAACTCAATCAGTTACAGTTTTCGCATGAATCGGGACTATATGGGCTATAAAGCGTCTTCCTTCTCATGTCCTACCGTTTCAAAATTTCCAAGTTCGGAAAAGAATGCACAAAAAGCTAAAAACGGATTCACATTTTGTTCACTTTGAAGTCCACATGTGAAAGAAAATTTTTGAGGTAGTATCAATTATAGGTCTAAAGTCATTGAAGAGAGCTGTGGTCGTCGCCTTAAGTATTCTATTTTTGTCGATGAATAATAACATTGACGTCAATTAATGCATTTAGCAAGAGGTGTACAGACAAAGGGTTAAAGATTATTTCAAAAAAGATGGGAATTATTCAACTTTTTATTTCTTTTTATGACAATAAATAAACTTAGCAGCCACCTCTCCCCATCTGCAATAGTTACTATATTTGTTACAGATTATCCCGTCCAAAGGGGCCTAGATCCGAGTCATCAGCTAACAGAGAGTGATATACACGAAAGTCATCTACCGGAACAGATTGGCCTTAAATGGAAAGACCTTGCTAGAGAACTAGGTTTCCTTCAAAGCACCATTGATTTGATGGAAAACGAAAAATTGCACTGTAATAAGGAATGTTGCATAGAGCTTCTTGTACGGTGGAGGCGTCAGAATGGAACAGAAGCTACAGTTGGAAAATTAAAAGAAGCGTTGGAAAAGATAGAACTCAAGAATGTGGGTGAAAATCTGATAAGTGGTAAGCATGCAAGACGGATGAATGTTTCCGGTTTTTTAATTATTCAGGTTTAAATGAGTATGTTGGCAAACACATAATACTATTAATATTACATTACATGCATACATGACACATAAAACTTTATTTAAACTCGGATTTAGCATAGCTCGAGAGAGCTAGTATCTCCGAGTATAATAATATTTAAGAAATGCAACAAAATTGATAAAGTATGAAAGTATAAAATTGCTACTCATGCATATACCAATATCTCGCAAACACATACATAATTTCTTTAAGCATTTACAACTACTGCTATTCAATTCAATTCAATTCAATTCTTTATTCACACTATACAAGATATTTACATAAGTGTACATAGTAGGAAAATAAAGTAGCTACAAATAATAATTAACTAAAAGATATTAAGTTCATTTGTGTACGGTGCTATCATCTTTCATTTCTGCTATGACTTTAACTGAGAGTCTTACTGCTTTCAGACCGCTTTGTAACTGACGTTTGGAGGGCACCCTGCTTAATTAGATATCTAATATTTCCGCCGGAAATATTCCGCTGTGACTGTACTCAGATACCCAGTATCGTGTCAGTTGAGATCTTTGAACAAGATTTAAAGATTTTTTAAACAAGGGTGTCTTGATGTCTTCTGTTAAGTGTCTTCGATTGCTCCCTTTAAGTCACATTTGTTGTTTTGGTTGTGCCGATTCGATTCAATATAATTCAGCAAACAGAATACCTACGAAGTGGCTGGGAGAGTAAATACCTTGGATTTTGATTATTAATAACCTTTATACTGCAAGGTATTTTATTTTTTTCAGTAATCTTGCTCAGTTCCGTTTGTATTTTATTGGTGATAGTCGAAAAAGTTGCACTCCTGTTGCCTATAAAACACTAACGTTCCTTTGGAAGCTTGAGCAAAACTGGCAACTCGTGGGTTTGATTTTGCCCTTAATTGTGAAAACAGGTAACGGTGAATGATTATGTTTTAGTTTGTAGTAGCATTGTAAGTGTTTTTGCATTTTGACTCAATGCCATTCCCATTCTGATCAGTACTCAGTTGCTGCCGATGTTACTGCATCAACCAAAGAGGAAGAGGCGTAGACCCTGAAGAATCAACCGCGCCATATCAGGTGAGTTTGTCAAGTCTTGCATTTTAAAGGTAGAAGCAAGTCGCCAGAAGATTATCAAAAGGACACTTTTGCGAGAAATTGTAGGTTCAAGTCATATTTTTCGGGCCAATAAAGGAATGATTTGATTAACATCGCAACCTAGTACCAGGGATCTGATATTATTAATTCTTCTCCTTCTTCCTTTTTTCAGATTAACAGATGTGATAGGATGATTTGTGAAATGAGTGACAAACTAAGAGCCAGCCTAAAAGAGGTATACAAAATATCCGACCCATGGGAAGGAATGGGAGACACTTTTTCTTCCAACCGGAAAACGAGTAACATGATTTCGTGATTTTTTCGCTTTTCTTCCAGTTTAACAAATGCCATGACGATACATGTAAGCTGATAAGTGAAATGAGCGACGAATTAAGGGAGGAGGTATAAAAGTAAAATAGTTATGTTGATAATTCACTGATTTGCAGTAAATATCGGATCCCTTACCACAGGGGCACTCAACGACTGTTTTCGGTAAAATATCTGTTCGGAGAAGCAAATATTGCCTAGAATAATTAATTTTCTATGACTTGAGGACGGCTAAAAATTCTAAATAACAGTTCCATCAATGGAACTGTTATTTAGAATTTTTAGCCGTCGAGGCTTTGCCAATAAATGCGCTACGATTTTCTGAAGTTTTATTTTTCACATTTTAGTCCCCAGGTTAGCCTATTTTCATAGTAAAAAGGAAACCTAAAATTTTTGGATTCAAAAATGCCATGAAGAGAGAAATTGGAAAAATTCTTATTTTCGTAAAAAGTTAAATTGCATCTAAAATTTTCGGGAAAGTACTACTAGAGCCCTAGTAATTTCGAAGAGACTCAAGTTGCCCTAGGATGACCGAACAGATACAAATTTTATATCGCCGCTTAGAATGCATTTCTAGATATCTAAAAGTACCCTTGATAGCCTAAAAAGTGTTTTCGATGTATGTGGAAGGGAACCGTCGTTGGGTGCCCCTGTTGTCAGTCATTTAGGCTATTTTCACACTGAACCGGAAAGCTTTAGCTCTGGCACAAAAATCATACCGGATAGGGCTTCTGTTGAAACAGTAAAAACGATGATCCCGGCGCGATTTTTGTGACGGATGCCGAGTCGTTCTCTAAAGTGGAGGGTCACCGGCATATCAGATAGGTGTTCATATATATTAGGGACTTTAAGACACCACGCTGGCGATGGTCACGAAAACGTCGCTTAAAAAGGTGAATTTGCATTCTTTCAATCTCTATCGTGATAACTCCAACTCGTTAACTTTGTCAAACCCAAGCGAGCTCTTTTTGAGCCGAATTGCTAAGAACCATATTCAAATCAAGAGGGAGAAAGAAAAAATTTAGCTGTCACTTACGTCCTCATTAAAACGTGAAATTAGGAATTTTCCTGTCGTAATGTTGCAGTGACGGTAAAAAAAATGCACAAAAAAAGCTTGATACATGTGCAGAGCTTTTGCTTTGCCTATTCAACCTGTTGCTTTTTGACGTTCTCGTTGTAGATTGTAGTCGTCGTCGTGGCATCTTAAAGTCCTTACAACCGGTATAGAATGTTCCTAAATGTTTCTTTCGTTTCTTTCATAGGTTTCCAAAATGGAGGCCAAAAATAAAGCCTTAGAAGTACAGCTTTCAGAAGAAAAGACAATGCGCCAGGACAAAGAACAAGAAGTGGGTCAACTCAGTACTATATTTTATTAAAATCTCTATCGCGATAACTCCAACTCCTTTACTTTGTCAAACCCAAGCGAGCTCTTTTTCAGCCGAATTGCTAAGAACCATATTGAAATTAAGAAAGAGAAAGAAAAAATTTAGCTGTCGCTTATTTACGTCCTCCATAAAACGTGAAAATAGCAATTTTCCCGTCTTAATGTTGCAGTGACGGCAAAAAAATGTACAAAAAAAGCTTGATGCATGTGCAGAGTTTTTGCTTTGCCTATTCAACCTGTTGCTTTTTGACGTTCTCGTTGTATATTGTAGTCGTCGTCGTGTGGCATCTTAAAGTCCTCACAACCGGTATAGAATGTTCCTAAATGTTTCTTTCGTTTCTTTTTGTGTTTCTTTCATAGGTTTCCAAAATGGAGGCCAAAAATAAAGCCCTAGAAGTAGAGCTTTCACAAGAAAAGCAAATGCGCCAGGACAAAGAACAAGAAGTGGGTCAACTCAGTACTATTTTATTTCAATCTCTATCGAGATAACTCCAACTCGTTAACTTTGTCAAACCCAACAGAGTTCTTTTTGAGCCGAATTGCTTAAAACCATATTCAAATTCAGAAAGAGAAAGAAAAAAATTAGCTGTCGCCTATTTATGTCCTCCATTAAACGTGAAATTAGGAATTTTCCCGTCGCAGTCGTGCAGTGACGGCAAAGAAATGTACAAAAAAAAAGCGTGATGCATGTGCAGAGCTTTTGTTTTGCCTATTCAACCTGTTGCTTTTTGACGTTCTCGTTGTAGATTGTAGTCGTCGTCCTGGCATCTTAGAGTCCTTACAACCGGTATAGTGTGAACATAGCCTAAATGTTTCTTTTCGTTTCTTTTTCTGTTTGTTTCATAGGTTTCCAAAATGGGGGCCAAAAATAAAGCCCTAGAAGTAGATCTTTCAGAAGAAAAGCAAATGCGCCTGGACAAAGAACAAGAAGTGGGTCAACTCAGTACTATTTTATTGAAATCTCTATCGCGATAACTCCAACTCGTTAACTTTGTCAAACCCAAGCGAGCTCTTTTTGAGCCGAATTGCTAAGAAACATATTCAAATTCAGAAAGAGAAAGAAAAAATTTAACTGTCGCCTATTTACGTTCTCTATAAAACGTGAAATTAGGAATTTTCCCGTCGTAATATTGCAGTGACGGCAAAAAATGTCCAAAAAATGCCTGATGCATGTGCAGAGCTTTTGCTTTGCCTATTCAACCTGTTGCTTTTTGACGTTCTCGTTGTAGATTGTAGTCGTCGTCGTGGCATCCTTAAGTCCTTACAACCGGTATAGAATGTTCCTAAATGTTTCTTTTCGTTTCTTTTTCTGTTTGTTTCATAGGTTTCCAAAATGGAGGCCAAAAAGAAAGCCCTAGAACAAGAAGTGGGTCAACTCAGTACTGTTTTATACTAGTGATACAAGGCGCTTCTTCAACCGTGAGCGAACAAGGATGAATGATCGGACTTATAGAAATGACCTAACCATCATTCATTCTTACGCCGACGATAGCATAGAGCTTTACTAACTATAAGCCAGTAGGCTAAAAAAAGGGGTCTTAGTTCGAGACTGGCGGTCTCACCTATGTTTTACTTCGTTGCTTCTTGGTCTTGCAGGTTTTACAGCTGATCACTAGAATTGAGGGATTAGAAGAGGAGCTTTCAATTACCAAGCAAAAAAGCCACGATGAGATAAACGAAGAACAGGTGAAAAAACAGTTGGGCGAAACGCTGCGGCACTTTTCAAGTAAAACGAACTGTGAAGAATGTTTTTCAGAACTATTTGACGTGTTAAAAGCTTTAATAAGCAAATGTTGCCCTCATTTTAGGTAAACCGGACCTAAAGAAACAACTTATAATAAACGGGGAATAGCAATAGAATCCTCATGGCCCTTTTGCAGGGAACGTAATTAACCCTTGGACGTACACGCAAATTCATACCCCCACCGTGGTACAAAGAGAGGTGGACGGAACCCCTCGCTGGAGTTTTTGATATGTTGCAGTATTTCGAAACGATTTTACCTTCAGTGGGAAGCCTTTGATCCTCTCTACAAGATGAGGTATATTTTATGGGTGGTGGCGCTGCTGGAGGCCTGTGACGTCACCAATAATGGTCGCTATCTTGGCCGCCATCTTGCATTTTACCAATTAGAAATCAGGTTAAAACCGCGAGACAGAGAAATAGAATTTTTTTGTGCTTAACATGAAAAATAACACAGTCATAAATTAAAATAAGCACTTTTCATGGCTTTAGACACAAGATCTACTTTTATTGTTGAAAAAAACTAAAAAAACATGTATTTTCACCAAAAAATGGCTTGCCCACCTGGTACTTATGACGTCATATCTCGTAACCATAGCAACTGACCGCCACTGAACTTATCTCAGAATTTGTGTGAGGTATGAACAAACAGCTATTGAAAACGTCGGGTGCTGATATTTTTTTTTATCCTCTAGAAAAAAAACTCAGAAAAACCTCAGCGGGGGTGGCATCCACCACCTCCCTCCCCCTCCATCCCTTGTACGTCCGGAGGTTAAGATAATTACAGAATCACAAAGGGGGTAAATTATTTTTTCCTTCTTTTTCTACATATCTAGCAATTAAGTTTCAAGTTAAAAAAATGTGATTTAGAAACTCTGAATATCAGAGTAACACGTACAGACTCGCAAAAAATCGGCAAGTAACAACACAAGTTTCTTCGTCTACCACTTTAGCCGAATTCTCACACATTTCCGGCTTTTTATAATCAAATCAGGCAGGTGACCTCTCAACGGATAAAGATCAATTAGCTAGAGATCGAGAGCTTCGCATTGATGTTCGATTAAGAAACATCAACGAACAGCTTCACATATACGTTACATCGCCTCTTCAAGTACAAGAAGTAAAACAAGATCAACTAAAAACAGCTGTAAAACTTGATCTACTGACAAAACTTAGTGAGCGGTTACAAGAGTTTTACACGGAGGCTTTAGGAATGGTTAAAGAGGCCTGTAAATGTAGAGAAGACTTAAGGAAAGACTTCTATGACCTTGCTTACTACGGGCTCAGGGCTGAACATAATGAGCTGGTCCACAGAGTCAAGGATCTGGAATCTGCCCAGGAGGAGATGTCTGAGGAGGAAAAGAAGGAATTTGACAAGCTGCAATCATATCAAAGGGGCAGACAAAGCCAGGTCGACCGGTTGGACAGACTGTGGAGATATCTCTTTACCCCGGTATGTATTTATGTTAACTAACGTTCCAAATTAACGGTTTGACTTTAACTTTATTTTAGTCAACATTTATACTGTTAGGTACTGTTCAATTGAAAACAAGGAAAAAACAAGACTACTAGGCGAACACTAGAACGCCATAACAGTCTACCATTTTGTACGGCAAAGGTGCGGTTACTTGGATGTGTAGTAGCTAAGCTAGGACACACCTCTTTTGAACTGATATAGCAGCACTCTGCGCAGGGGCAGAGGGTAAAACCCCTGTCAAAAGTTAAAATTAATTCGTCATCTCCGTGTTAATAGAGCGAAAACATAGAACGGTTTCGCAATAACGAATTGTCCGGTCAAATTTTTCAGTCGGACGAAAATTCAGTGTCCGCTGCTGTGTGAATATAGTTCCAATGTTTTCCCTGATTTCCCGGCACTTTGCTAAAAACAACTCAGCTGCGTCTCGTCGTTTTGTAATTCACTTCTCGGCGTTGGGATTTGGGATGAAACCGCCCGGGTCTCATGTTTTACAAGTTATATCTGGGATTGCGTAGGAGTTTTAGATAGATCGAATAATTAATGATCAATATATAGTATCCTCGGTATTACAACTTAATTTAGCCTTGAAACAACGCTAACTAATCCCTTAACTTGCAGCCTGGTCGCCGCCAGAAGGCAGCAATGTCAGCGGATCCGGTGGGTCAGAACAAGCCAAGAGACAGTAAAAAGGTGGATAAAGATTATTTATAGTTTAATTAGAAGAAAATTTGGACCATGTAACGAAATGATCAGTGTCCCTTGTTTTGAAATCCTTCATTTACTGAATCCTCTCGTGACCAATTCATTCGCATTCAACTGAAGCAGTTAAGCTGCAATATGCCGATCAGTGTAGTAGAGTTCGTAAGCTCTTGAAATCTTCAAAGATGAGTTATTACGCTTCGCTTATTAATGAAAATAAATCGGATTCCAAAGTTTTATTTAACACGATAGACCGTATGCTGCATCGTAAGCCTCAAAACCATTTTCCATCGTGTGGCTCTCCAAAGGAATTATGTGATAAGTTCGCTGACTTTTTCTGCGACAAAATTCTAACAATCAGGCATCAACTGGATACGTTATCTATTACTGATGCTCCTGCTTTTCCATTGATTGATGACGCCATAATTACATGTGAATTAAACGAATTTTCTCCCACCTCAGAGGATGAACTTTCTGGTCTCGTGAAAAAAATCGCCGCCAAATCGTGTTCTCTTGATTCTGTACCTGCTTCTCTTTTACGTTATTGTATCGATGATTTACTACCTGTTATTAAAAGCGTCGTAAACCTTTCATTCAATTCAGCTTCAGTGCCAAGTTCTATGAAGAATGCAGTGTTGTCTCCTCTGCTGAAGAAACCGTCCCTAGACTTTGAAATCTTTTCTAACTTTCGACCTGTATCTAACCTGAAGTTTTTGTCTAAAGTTATTGAAAAAGTTGCAGCCATGCGTCTGACGAATTATTTGTGTGATAACGATCTGAATGAAAGTCTCCAGTCTGCTTATAAGAAACATCACAGTTGTGAGACAGCGCTTCTACGCGTTCAAAACGATATACTGAAATCAACTGATGATAAACAATGCGTCGTTCTCTTGCTGCTAGAC